>VNJU01003384.1:0-19729 GCA_008042675.1 Drosophila seguyi
TAAATTTCCACTCCCAAGAATTGATGATATTTTAGATCAACTTGGACGAGCAAAATATTTTTCATGCCTTGACTTAATGTCAGGATTTCATTAAATTGAACTTGAAAAAAGTTCAAGAGATATAACGTCATTTTCAACGAGCAATGGCTCATATCGCTTCACGCGACTACCTTTTGGTATAAAAATAGCGCCTAATTCATTTCAGAGAATGATGACTATAGCATTCTCTGGATTAGAACCTTCACAAGCATTCCTTTATATGGATGACTTAATAGTTATAGGTTGTTCCGAAAAACATATGCTTAAAAACTTAACAGACTTTTTGAGAAATGTAGGAAATACAATCTAAAGTTACATCCAGAAAAATGCTAATTTTTTATGCATGAGGTGACTTTTCTTGGTCATAAATGCACCGACAAAGGAATACTTCCAGATGACAAGAAATACGATGTCATTATGAATTACCCTACGCCGCACAACGCGGACAGCGCTAGACGTTTCATAGCATTTTGCAATTATTATAGACGTTTCATTAAAAATTATTCATTAAATATTCACGGCACATAACAAGATTATGTAAAAAGAATGTTCCTTTTGAATGGACAGATGAATGTCAAAACACATTCCAATATTTAAAAACAAAACTCATGGAACCTACTTTGCTACAATATCCTGATTTCAGCAAAGAATTCTGTATAATTACTGATGCAAGTAAGCAAGCGTGTGGAGCGGTTTTAACTCAAAACCATAACGGACTCCAACTTCCCATTGCATACGCATCAAGAGCTTTCAGTAAAGGAGAAAGTAATAAATGTACAACTGAACAGGAACTAGCAGCAATTCACTGGGCAATATTACATTTTAGACCCTATATTTATGGAAAAAATTTCACAATCAAAACAGATCACAGACCATTAATATATTTATTCTCAATGATCAATCCGAGTTCTAAACAGAGTTCTAGAATTAGAAGAGTACGATTTCACAGTCGAATATTTAAAGGGAAAAAACAATCATGTAGCTGATGCGTTATCAAGAATAACCATCAAAGATCTACAAAACATTACAGGAAATATAATGAAAGTCACTACTAGATACCAAAGTAGACAGAAAATCCGCGCGGATAACAACAAAATAGAATTGCCTATGCAATCTATAAAGAAAGCTTCTAAGCCCAACGTATACGAAGTCATAAACAATGACGAAGTACGTAAAGTAGTGGCCTTGCATGTAAAACATACGCTATGTTTATTTAAGCATGGTAGAAAAATTACTGCAAGATACGATGTTAGCGATTTATATACCAATGGAATCCTAGACTTAGGTCAGTTTTTCCAAAGGCTTGAAACGCAAGCCGGTATAAACAAAATCAGCCTACTCAAAATGGCACCGTGGGAAAATATCTTTGAATATGTTTCAATAGATAATTTCAAACAAATGGGCAATAAGATATTGAATACATTAAGAGTAGCGCTACTCAACCCGGTGACCCATATAGAAAAACAAAAAGAAAAAGAAGCTATACTGTCTAAATTCCATGACGATCCAATACAAGGAGGTCACAACGGCATTGCAAAAACCTTGGCCAAGGTCAAAAGACATTATTTTTGGAAAGGTATGACTCGAGATATTACTGAGTACATACAAAAATGTCAAAAATGACAAAAATCTAAAATGACCAAGCACAGCAAGACCCTAACTAAATATTTAGTTGCCATACCATTTCCAAATAAGAACGCGAACACTGTCGCTAAAGCAATTTTTGAATCATTTATTCTGAAGTACGGTCCAATGAAGACGTTCATAACGGACATGGGAACAGAATATAAGAATTCAATTATAAATGATTTATGCAAATACCTAGGAATTCAAAATATAACATTTATGGCACACCACCACCAGACGATTGGAACAATAGAACGTAGCCATAGAACTTTGGGACGTATGGCTTCAATACTTTGTTTTCTGTTTCAATACTACCCCCTCAATGGCACATAATTACTGTCCATATAAGTTAGTTAATATAGATGACTATGCTACAGAAAGCAAATACAGATTAGAAGTAGCATATAAAAGAGCTAGAATAATGATAGAAGAAAATGAGAAAAATAATAAGATATTATATGATCAGAAAGTAAACAACATAGATATATCGATAGGTGATAAAGTCTTATTAAGAAATGAAACAGGTCATAAGTTAGAATATAAATATACTGGTCCGTATAAAGTAACGGAAATAGGAGATAGAAATAACATCATAATAACAAATAATAAAAACAAAAAACAAGCAGTATATAAGGATAGGTTAAAAATGTTTATTTCATAATTAGTATGGCCATGCTAAGACAAAAATATTAATATTAATAATAAATAGTAAAGACAGTAATTTTATAAAAAAAAAGAAAACATTGAAGACAGTAATTTTACAATGAAACACAAAAAAAATATATATATAAATAAATATATACATATAAACAAAAACAAAAAATATATTTATTATATAAATATGTACACATTCATATAATTTATAAGCTTATACACAAAAAAAAATTAATCTTTTAAGTAAAATCTAATAAAATAACTTCATAAAATTACGTTATTTTTCAAAAGGAGGGAGATGTAGCATGCCCATATATCAATGGCTCACTGTAATAATAACATACAAACACATTGTAACACTCTGTTGCAATGTGTACATAAACAGTCCAGCCCAAGTGCGAGCGTAATTCGAGCGTCCACATACATAAATGCATAGGCAGCATTCCCAAATGCTGATCGCACGCTACAGCCCTCCTCCTCCTCCTCCTCTAGCGCCGTCGCTCGGCGACATTTCATATATACATATAAGATATGCATGTAAGCGTCGCAGCGTTGCAGCCTACGCCGGCAGCGCTGCTCATCGAATTAGCCTAAGAAACCATTGTATGTAGAACATAAGATTCATTTACAAAATTGACTCAAAAGGGAGCGAGACCTTACCCGCTCCACAAATTAATAAAACCAAAATCAAAACCAAAAGAACTAAATATTTTATTTATAACACTTGAGCTCGGCTCTGTATCGCTGCTGCGCTGCTGCCCAGTCCTGCGAGGTCGAGAAGATCTCGCTCCTTTCGCGTACAAGCTCGGAGAGCGGAACTAGACCGGCGATGACCAGCGCCGCATCTTCCGAGATGGTCCGGAACGCGCACGCTGTCCTGATGGCACACATCCTGTATGCTGCCTCCACTCCTCGCATATAGCTTTTCACCTTGGTGGCTTTCAACCACACAGCCGCCGCATACAGGATCTGCGAGGTAACCACCGAGGTTAGCAGTCTCCTTTATACCTGCTTCGGCCCTCTCGTGCTCGGCACCATCCTTGAGAGCGCGCCTGCAGTCCCGCTGGCCTTTTTGTGGACGTACTCCAGATGCTCCTTGAAGGACAGTCGCGTGTCGATGAGGACTCCAAGGTATTTTATTGCCCGCTGTGTCTGTATCGTAGTCCCTCCGACCAGCACTCTGGCAGACTCCACCGCCTTACGACTCGAAATCAGCACGGCCTCCGTTTTGTGGGCCGCCAGTTGCAGCCCAGCGACTTCCAGCCATGACTCCACGGCTTCGATGGCCGCGTTGGCGGGGCCTCCACTGCCGCAAGCTCCTTCGCAACCACCACTATGGCGACATCGTCGGTAAAGCCTATCAGGCTAGTGCTGGCTGGCATTGGCAGCCTTCAAACTCCGTTGTACATGGTATTCCAGAGCAGGGGTCCCAAAACGGAGCCCTGCGGGACTCCGGCTAAGACTTTGTATGCTCTGGAACCCTGGGATGTCGAAGCTCCTAAGGGACTCCAGCGTTCGGGCCCAGTCCGCCAAGTTAAAGCGTTCCTAATGTCCAGGGTGACAACAAGACAATAGGAGTTCGTCCCTCCTTTCCACCTGGAACCTGGTATGGCGTCTTCTGCCACCTTGACGACCCTCAAAATAGCGTCCAACGTGGATTTCCCCTTAGTAAAGCCATACTGGTCCGGGGAGAGACCACCGGCTGCATCTATCGCCGAGCTCAGCCTGGTCGAGATCACCTTCTCGAAGACCTTCCCAATCGTGTCCAGCAGACAGATTGGCCTGTAGGAGGATGCCTTCCCTGGAGGCTTTCCAGGCTTGGGCAGCAGCAGTAGCCGTTGCCTTTTCCACCTGTCAGGGAAGGTCCCCTCCAGGAAGCACTTGTTGAACAGGCCGGCAACTTCTGTCGCCAGCAGCGTCAAGGTCAACTTAGTCGCCCTGTTTGGGATCGCGTCTGGTCCCGGTGCCTTCTTCGGCTTTATGTTTCGACTGGCCAGGAGAACCTCCGCATCCGTGACCCAATGGATGGCACCCGACTCCGTACTGGGGGAGCTCACGACCTGCCGTCCGCTCGGGAACAGAGCACTGACTATCCCCTCCAGGGATTCCGGGTCAGATGAGGCTTTGCCCCCAGCATTAAGCCTCCTCACCACCAATTTGTAGGCTCCTCCCCATGGGTCGTCGTCGGCAGCATCGCACAGCTTGAGGAAGCGCCTTATAGCGCTCGTTGCATGCGGGAAGGCGCGAGGTGCCCTTGGCACGCTGCAGAAGCCATCTGCTGCGGTGGCATTTGCGGCGCTGGGCGGTGCTCTCCTCGCTCCACCAGAACACCGGAGAATGGTGCTGCAGGAACATTCTCCTTTCCAGCATGGTTTGGTTGCAAGCGCCTTCCATCGCGGCCGCTAGCTTGTTGGCTATTGTATTGGCCCCGTCAGCCTCGTCTGCTGAGAACCCCTCCAGGGCGAGAGCAAAATCGTGCTGCCTGAAGGTGTCTTGCCGGAACGCTTTCCTGTCCACAGGCAGGGCGCCTTTCCGTCGGCCTGCTATGCCTATCGAGCACTCGATGGCCTCGTGGTCGCTAGCAGTGTAGGCCTCGCTGATCCTCCAACTTGCGTGGCGAGCCAGCTTGCTACTGGCAAAGGTGAGGTCAATAATTGACCCCGCTCCTGCCCTGCTGAAAGTCTGCTGGGAGCCTTCGTTCAACAGGACAACATCCAGGGAAGCAAAGGCCTCCAACACCGCTCGGCCTCTGGCATTGGTCTGGGGCGACCCCCATTCCATGGCCCAGGCGTTAAAGTCGCCACCGACCACCACGTTGCCCCTTCCTTGCAGGTCGCTGCTTAGCTCGTCCAGAATCCTGAAGTAGGCCTCCAACGAGAGGCTGGGTGCCAGGTAGCAACACAGTGTCCGCCAACACATGCTCGGACAAATCCTTCAGCCGACTTTATGTCCCGCATCTCCAGTCCGCATAGCCACAGCGCCGCCCTGCCAGAACTGTCCGTTGCCCAGTCGCGGCTGCTGCCTACCCTATAGGGATTGCTGAGAAGTGCCACCTCCGAGCCGAGCTCGCTTACCGTCTGTGTCAGGAGATCCTGCGCGGCTCTGCAGTGGTTCAGGTTTAGCTGAATCAACTGCATTTAGGCATTTGGTTTCGCGTTTCCACTGCTTGCGGCTGGACAGCTTTTACCGCCCGCCCAGTGCCTCGTCTCCATCCTACCCGCCGCTGAGTAGACGAAGCATGATGCCTCCTTGCTGCACGTGGCTGCCTTGTGCCCCTGCTCGCCGCATTTGAGGCAGCACTCGCTCCTATCCACCGGGCTATTGCAGTGGATTGCTATGTGCCCCAGTTCCAGGCATCTTAAGCACCTCGGTGGGCCCTGTCTCTCCCGGATCCTGCAGATGGTCAACCCGATCCGGACTTCCCCGCGTTGTAGGACAGCCTTGCCCAAGGGGACGGGCAGACTGATCACCGCCGATTGGGTCTCTGCGTACCAGCGGCGCATGCTACGAATCTTGATCCGTTCCGGCTCAATGCTGAATTGACCCGCGATGGCAGCGCAGACCTCCTCCTTCGTGGTGATAGAGTCGATGTTACGCAACTCCATGACGAGCACCTTGGACTCTTCCGTCGTGGTACGCACTGACGCTGCGTCACCGAGCACCTTCTCGATGCACTCCTTCATGGCCTCAGCGCTCTCAGTGCTGCCTTTGGCCACTTCCAGTAGCAGGTTGCCATTGGTGGTGCGGCGAACCTTGGAGACGCAGCTGCCCAGTTCAGACAGTTGTTTGTCGTCCCTCCCATTCACCATAGCGAGCACTTCGCTATAGGACTTGCCACGCGCCTGCACTATGACGGCGTCGGGGCGTGTGCGACGCGCTGTCCTTTTTTTCCTCGCGACCAATTCCCAGTCATGCTCGGGGATAGCGCGGCTCTCGGGATCCCGGGCGGCTGTGTGTGACGCTTCGGTTTCTCGCGCTGCCATACGGGGTTTCACGCTAGGTTTCTTGGGCGCCTTTGCGCATTTCTGCCGCGGAATGCGAGTTGGAGTTGGAGCTGCAGGGGCCTCCGATGCATATGATGATCCCTGCTCTGGCTGCTGGCCAAGCCTCCGCCATGGCTCCGTTTGAGCTGCAGCCTCTTTTCTCCACACCGACGTAATCTGCTGCTCTTTGTCGACTCTGGGCGTGCTCCGAGCGCACTTGGACCACAATATAGCAGCTACCTGGCTACCGCCGTCATCCTTAGCGGTCACCGTGCCCGCCTGAAGGATGCTTGAGTGGAGGGCCGTCATCTTCGCGAACATCTCCCTCGTTGCGATGGTGATGTGGCGCGAGGACTTGCAAATAATTTTTATGGACACCTCCTGCAGCGATTCCCCAACTCGTGGGGATCCTGCAGACAAGCTGCCTTCCGGGATGGCCTGCTCTTCTTTCTTTCTCTGCGAACAAGCCATGCTGGCCGGGTCTCGCGACCTCTTGGGTGTAGGCACAGCGCCGATGGCCAGCCCATCTTCTTGGGATCCGTGGATTGGTGGTGATCGAGAGAGCTTATTGCTCTTAATGAACGCCGCTGCATCATCCTGCTTCCGCTTATGGCACGGCGACCTCGCTAGCGTCGAACTGTTCACGAAGGGGAGAGATCCAGTTGCGATTAGCTGTGTTTATGTTGTCAATAACGCGGGGAAAGTGGCTTGTGGAAGGTGGACAGAAAAAAGGAGAAATGTGAAAAGTGAGAGTGAGAGCGGAAGGCGTTTATGGGGAGAGAGAGCTTCCCCTTCCCTTGCCTTAAGGCCCCCGAGGTGGAGCAAGTGTATAGGCCTTGGGCGTCCGGGTAGTCTGCCGAGGCCGATCCAGGATCAATACAGGTACGTACCAGCGTCCCGAGTGTCTCACACTGACTCCTTGACAAGGATGATCAAGCGGCGCGCGGCAAAAACACGACCTTTCACTTCCAGACAACTATCAGAACCGTCTGCTGCTGGCTGTGCGACAACAGGGTGCATTCCAAGTGCATTGGTGTTGTGGCTCGGACGGTGAACGATGTAAAAAAAAACATCGGTTCATGTTAGTACTGTGTCACCTGTCGCGAGGTTGAAAGAGAGATGATGTCTTTTGGCAATCCAACAGCGGTTTTAAGGACGTATTGTTGGGTTTTCGTAAAACTCAAGATACTCAATTTAATAGCTTAAAGCTAATAAATGAGTCTCCTAGGCGGAAAAAAACCGCTACTGGTCTGCTGTATCTAGCCGGATCCCAACCTCCAGCGGCAGACAAGCAGTCTGTATCGCCAAAAGCCCTTATAGCTGTCCCACCTACGAAAACAGATTTTTGCTTCCCGGCTCTCCCCTTTTTAGACATCGGAAGATGTTGTTGCATTTATTCACGCAAGAGTAAACACAAGTCGAATAAAATTCAAAATGTTATAATTTTTTTGTTGGTTTACTTTAAATTATGCCTATGTTCAGGCGCGTGTGTGTGGGTGTATGTATGCAAAGAAATAGATTGCGCGTTAGACCGAAGGGGGGCGTTCAGCAGCGATAGCAAATTCGGACTGCCTCTTTGTCCTCTCCTCCGTTCTCCCTCTCCCCGTCGTATCCAGTGCCCAGAAACGAGCGAGCGAGAAGTTGATCGCCGCTCTCCCGCACAATGGGACAAGCAGCAACCTGAACACAAAGCAAAACTAGAGCCGATTATAAAAAAATAAATTATTTAAAAATAAAATAAAAAATATAAATGTCCTTAAAGAACACTTTGATAACATATGCTCTAGCAATTTCTAAGCAGAGTATGTTGTTGACAAGGAGTACGAAGCTGAGAAAAAGAAACGGCGCCCTGTAGGAATAAGTCTTCCCAGGCCCGACCAGACCACGACATCCGCTCCAAAAAACTAATAAATTCCCTCGTATTCGTTTCGTAGTAAGCATATATCGGAAATTCCAATTTATTGAAACCATCTTTCCGCAATTCAGATGGTTTCCAATCGACTTTCGGATAGGGACCACTTAGTAGTTCTTGGTGATTTTAATGTCCCAGGGGCTATTTGGTCCTCAACCAATTCCACTAATACACTGTTTACTTCCACACAGCACGATTGTATTGTTCGACATTTCACTGTCTCAATTCAACCATCTACGAAATTCCCTAGGGCGCTTGCTTGATCTCTGTTTTATTTCAGACCCGGCAAGAGTTAGTTTAGCCAGGCGGCGGCGCTGACGTCATCCTATTTTCGATGTGACTATTGGCATTGGAATTGAATTACAGAATATTTCTGATCGTCCAGCCAAAAAAGTCCTCTGCTTTCGCAAGACGGACTGCGAACGGCTGAATAACTTTATATCTGATTATAATTGGTCTGATTTATACGTATGCACTGACATGGCTGAAGCCGTGGATATTTTTCACAGTGCCATGAATTCATTTTTTACTGAAGTGTTCCGTTACACTATCCGTCAACCTCGAATAAGCTTCCATGGTTTACTAAGGAGTTAAGTCATCTCAACAACAAACAAGAAAGGAAACTAACTTCGGCATGCCGAAGTTTAAATACCTTTGCAGTAATTAGATGAAGACGAAGAAGAAAAATGTTTTGACTTTTTCGCTTTCTCGGGTACTGTCATAAAATAAATGTCGCCAGTGCAGAATGTTTCTGGCAAAAAATGTTGCAAGCAACAAAGCCAAACAGATATGTATATATTCCCATGGCAGATATATGATATAGTGATCCGATTTTGATAAAATTAAAATTCTGGAATAATACAAAATGGCCATGTCTCAAATTTTATGAAAATATGTGGAAAATTGGCTTAGTTCGATTCTTTTCTCAACATTTTCCATCGGTCCTATGGCAGCTATATGATATAGTTGTTCGATTTTGATACAATTAAAACCAAAACTCTAAAATTTTATGAAAATATCTTAAAATTTCTCTAAGTTATAATTTTTTTCATAAAAATGTATTAATCCTTCCTATGGCAGCTATACGATATAGTCGTCCGATCTCGCCGGTTCCGACTTATATAGTAGTGAGAGCATAGAGAAGACTGTCTGCAAAGTTTCATTCAGATAGCTTCAAAACTGAGGGACTAGTTAGCGTAGAAACGGACGGACGGACAGTCGGACTGACGGACAGACGGACATGGCTAGATCGACTCGGCTGTTGATGCTGATCAAGAATATATATACTTTATAGGGTCGGAAATGTCTCCTTCACTGCGTTGCAAACTTCTGACCAAAATTATTATACCCTGCAAGGGTATAAAAACCTAATCTGTATTCGAAATATACCCGTACCGGTTCTCCATCTGTCCTATATATTTATTTATCTGCTCTGTCCAGATTTACCGTGCTGAACGGCAATTGTTACAAAAACTACATAACTCTTTGTAAGGCTCAGTTCTCTGAGGACCCAAAACAGTTTTATAATTTTGTTAACACTAAACTTAAGCCAATTACTCATCCTTCCTAGCTTTTCGTTGAAAATACAACCGTAATAAATGATCAAGCAATTGCCGATCTATTTGCGCAGTTTTTTTCAAATCACTTACTCAAATTCCATTGACTCAAATCAGACTTATTCTTTCTTCATGCCCAAATCGAACTTAATTTTCAGTCCTACCTTAAATGAAAGCTCTATCCTTTTAGATCTTCTCCGTGTTAAGCCCGTTTATTTGCCAGGGCCCGACGGAATACCCGGCTGTGTGCTTAGGTATTGGGCCGAAGCCCTGTGCAATCCCCTTCTAAAGTTGTTTATCTTGTCCTTAGAAACCTCCACTTTCACCTTGTTTGGAAGTAATCATTTTTTATTACTAGCCACAAAAGTGCATCAAATCGGATGCCAACAACTATAGAGGAATCTCTAAGTTGTCGGCTATCCAAAAAAAACTTTTCGAAAAAATTATTCCTCCTTACTTGCAGCACCTATGTAGATCAATAATTTTTCCATGTCAACATGGATTTATAAAGCGAAGATCAACGACAACTAATATTTTGGAGCTCACTTCCTTCATAATAAAAGCATTCAAACAGACGTAATCTATACTGATTTCAGTAAAGCATTTGACTTTTTCAACCATGCTCTCCTTGTTCGGAAACTCGATCAATGGGATTTTCGGTTGATCTTCTAAGTTGAAACTCAAGTTATCTGAATGACAGGACACAAAAGGTCCTCTTTAAAAACACCTTTTCTAATGTTCCCAAGATTACTTCTCGCGTCCCGCAAGGGAGCCAGTTAGGTCACTTGTTATTTACATTATTTATTAACGATCTGCCCAATGTCCTGACTAACCCAGAGTACTTATGTACGCGGACGACGTCAAACTTTAAGTGCAATAAAAGGACGCGTCTTGCCAGTCTGATTTACAGACAGATCTTAATCACTTTTAAAAATGGTGCAGCGAAAACTTATCAAACTTAAACGGCTCTAAATGCAAGCTTATGACATTCTCATATGTCACTCCCACGCTTGCGACTTATACGCTAAAGTGCTGCTCTTTGGATAGAATTGCTTTAGTTAAAGATTTGGGTGTCCGGCTGGTGCCTTAGCTCGACTTTATTGACCATATTTCATGCATGTTGAATAAAAGCAGAGGTGTGCTTGGTTTCATTAAATGTTGGTCGAAAGAATTCAATGACCTTTACGTTACAAAATCCCTATATATTTTATTTACTTTGCCCTATCTTAGA
This sequence comes from Drosophila seguyi, assembly GCA_008042675.1. NCBI lineage: Eukaryota > Metazoa > Arthropoda > Insecta > Diptera > Drosophilidae > Drosophila > Drosophila seguyi. Next base: position 11,002 of record VNJU01003384.1, read on the forward strand.
AAATGGATCTTGCATTTGGAGCCCCCAGTCTGGGGTCTAAGTAGTCGTATTGAGTCGGTTCAAAAGAACTCTTTACTTTTCGCTTTACGCGGCTTAACCTATGATGCAAACTTGAGGTTTACTACTATTCTAGTAGACTCCTCCTTATTAACTTACCATCTTTATCTAACCGTAAACCATGCTTGGCATTACCTTTATTTATAACCTTATCCACTGTGGCGTGGAATGTACTGACTTGTTGTGTCAGCTTAACTTTCACGTCCCGAGTAGAAATACTAGGTCCTATATTCCCCTAGTGTTGCGCCACTGTAGAACGTCCTTTGAGATGCATGAACCCTTGTGACGCACAGACGCGCACAAATATATTATTATAATATTGACGATAAAAGAAATAGAGACATAAGAAGTGGAATCGCTGTGTTAGAAGAATTTTGTAGTTAGTAGCTTTCTCTGGCTCTTGCGGCTGACCCTACGGTCCCCAAGGGATTCTCTCACGCTTGCGGCTGACCTTGCGGTCCCCAAGTAGACCTTTCTCTCTCGTGGCTGACCTAGCGGTCCCCAAGAGATCCCCTTACTCTTCCCAAGCTAACATTTCTCTTTCGCGCGTGGATGACCGAACGGTCCCCGAGCATACTGATCTGTCCCGTATAAAACGACGATCCGGACGAGAAGGACATTACGGCGTTCCAAAGCAGCGAGACCCGGCATGATATATGAACTTATCCCGAATTGTAAATTATAAGAAAATAAAAGATTAAGATATATTTTACGGCATAACTACAGTCTTCTACTCTAGGCCGGGTCGGAATCTTTTTCAGCAACCATAACTGAAACAAATCAATATCTGCGACGACCCTGGCCGCCCCTGAGCCACCCAGACCCCTGACTTACCGTCACACCCTTTAGAGTTTTACGTGCAAATTATAACAATTTGTACACAATAACTTCAAATTTAATTTTCTAAACTAAAAACATTAATATTAATATTATTATTATTATCTGGCAGCACGCCAGTAGTCACATCCTCGAATTCCTTTTCTATATTTTCATCTTTCGCGCCTACTAACACCTAACACGAACAAGCACGTGCTTGGTATCATGCGGGCCACTTGAATGTACTGATCTTAGTGCATCAACGTCCATTTCATTGCTCTAGTTTTCTCAGGCACTCAGTTGATACTATGAGAAATGGTGATGTAATTAAATATTTATAAACAAGTGTTTGAGTTTTGAAGAAATTTTATTTTTATTATTGCAAAAATTTAGCTTTAAAGTATTATTGTTATTACTATTACAAGGGCCTTGTTGCACTGCTAGCAGAAGTTAGATCTTTCGTACCGAGCTGTAGGATTAGGGTAGAGCCTCTATACCAAAGCTTTTAATAAAAGAGAGCACTTTGGTGGGGTCTATTTGTTACCAAATCCTGTAGGGGGGAGGTCGACATCTGACTCGTAAGTGGCATTCACATAGAATATGTTCTGATGTTTCTTGGTCCGTCTCACAGAATCTGCAGGTGTCGATATCTGAAAGTTGTAATTTCTGAAAATGGTACCTAAGGTTGCATTGACCCGTTAGGTAGCCTGTTAGAGTGCGAATTCCGCTCTTTGTTAGGTCGATGATGCGTTTTGATCGCGTTATCTGGGGGACGAGAAATTGTTTGGATTATTGATTTTGTTTTCCGTTCATTCCTAGTGTACCAGACTACAGAGAAGTTTCTGAGGAAAACAAAATTTGGCTTAGTCAGTTACAGGCAGAATTTGCTCGCTTATTAGGGGCTTGAAAACCCTAAGATGCCCGGCGAGTTGACCACTTTTTATGTTGGTGATGTTTTGAAGGCGAAGTGCCCAGTAATGCCTATGGAGACCAGTCCATGTTGCCGCACAAGAACTAGTATTCCCACCGACGCAGTCGAAGTGAATCCAACACGGAGAAAAGAAGAAGGCACGGGGGCGTCGGGGTAAAATCAAGGAATCATGCACTTTATTGCAATTCAGCTTGCAGACCAATTTCTAAGCTTAAAACTAACGCCGCGCTCCAGCTCGCTTTGCTTCGTCAAAGCAATACATGTCCGCACACAGAACCACGGATATTGTTGCGGGTAGGTAGAAGCGATCGTCGGCCAGTGTGACGTTCTGGAAATGGGCCCGCATCGTCTCGCTCAGTTCCCGGACTGCGGTGCGAATGCGCACGTGAGGTTCGACCTTGAACAGCACCTTTTTTGGGTTGCAAGAAAACAGGTAGCAAAATTGAGACTTTGCGGTAGATTTTTAGGTAAAATATGTAGCCGACCAGCTTGGTTATGGTCTCTATCGAAAGGGTAATAGAATCTCGGTAAAACGAAGGTAAAATAAAATTATAATAATTTTTCCACGTTCAGGCATTCCTGTTTTACCGAAGAACTATTTTTCAAATTTGATTGAATTTTAAAATGGCTCGACAGCCCTCGATGGGTTTGGCGTATGAGGTGTTGTTCTTGAATATGTTCTTTATCATATTCAAAAAAGATCGGCTGCCCCAAACTGCCAACCCGAATTTCCAACGCAAAAGATACTTTCAACTCAGCGAAAAAAACGTGCGGTTTCGAGCAAATTGTGCTACAAGCACAGTCGCTGCACAGTACAAAATTGTACGGCGGGCAAGCATTTTTTTTCTGTGATGGCGGCTTGTTTTTCAATTCCTGACTTTGTAAGGACACTTAATGATATAAAGTGAATGTATAATGAATATTATTTCAAAATATTAAATGATGTAAAATTCAATGATTATTTTGAACAAAAAGTGCATAAATAGGTGAAAATTGGTCAAGAAGAAAAATTTGCAGCGTTAAGTTAGCTACCTGATCCCCTTTTTAATGTAATATCTGGAATAATATATTGTTTTCGAGATTTGTCGGTTCAGGTAATAAAAGATAAAAAGTGTTGGCTCATATTATTGTTACTACAGGTAATACAATTGCAAATATGAAATTGTACCTGAAATTGTAAATACCTGCATTTCTTTGAGGAGTTCGGTTTGTTTTATATATAAATACCTGCACTTCTTTGAGGAGTTCAGTCTTAATTGAACTTTTAACACGAAAGCAACAATGGAGTTAAATAATTTGAAGCTATTCGAATTGTGGATCAGCACGCTTAAAATCAGCGAATTTGAATAAGCGATCCAAAAGGAGTTGGCTGTACCAATCTCACCTAAACACGCACAGAAAATTAGAAGTTTATCTAATTTTTTAAAAAGAAAATGGTTGGAGGCATCAAGGACAATAGATCGATTTAAAGCGCAGAATCCTCCATGGCTCGATGGCATAACAACGTTTGCACAGAGCACAAATTTGGAACCCGAACCCAGCACATCCCAAAGACTTAAAAGAGGACGCCCAGCCAAATCATTGGAGAAATGTTGCGAATTGGCAAGAAGGAGGAAACAACATATCCAGACGTGCCACATGTCCCAGGCGCTGTCAACCAAGTATGAAAATGATCAGGATAAAACAAGAGCTCAACTTCCAAGAGTCATACAGACTGCAAGCCCGGAGGAACTGTAGAGGATTAAAGAGAGCATTTGTGGACCTACAAAGCTATTACCAACTACACCGCTGAGGAGGCCTTCGTGTTATTTATGGAATTGGGACTCTCGAAGGAAAAGTATATTTTTTACGAGAATCTCTAATGAGACATGGAGTCGAGGTTCTGCCGTACTATGATACCATTACCGATGAAAACAAAATGCTGGCCCGCCCGAAATAGAAATTACAGAAGATGAAGCGAAAGTCAATCTGCAGAACCTAATGGACCACACAACAACACGGATTTTGAAGAGCCTATCAGAAGACGAAGTGGAGCTGCTACCAGAAAGTCTCACCTCGATAAGCAAATGGGACTGTGACGGATCATCGGGTCAGTGCGAGTACAAGCAAAAGATAGAGCTGGACGACAAAACTATTTCGAACGGAAATATGTTTATGGCTTCCGTTGTCCCTCTTCGGCTCAGAAGTGACGGTTCCGACTACTGGAAAAATCCTCGGCCTACTTCATTGCATTACTGCCGCCCCATCTTTTTCAAGTATGCAAAAGAAACCAGAGCTTTGATTAAGGATACTGTGTCTGACATCGAGGGCCAAATTTCTGCAATAAACCCCACGGAATATAGGACTAGGAAAGGAAGGAGCATCAAGGTACAATATGAATTTGCCCTTACAATGGTTGATGGAAAAGTTCTCAATGTACTGACGGACAACATGGAAGTGTGCCATCTGCCATAAAAACAAAAAGGATTTTAAAAGCGTGGAGGACTCGGACAAGTCTGAGCATACCATGCAACACGGTATTTCTCCCTTGCATCGCCGGATAAGGACTTTGGAATTCATTTTAAAACTGGAAATACATCCAGAAAATTTTTTCACCATCACGAGGTAGCTGCTGAAATTACTGGAGTAAGCCACACCATAATAGAAAGATTATGTGTGATCTTGAACGCAGTTTCGTATCTCAAGTATCTCAACTCCAAGTGTGCGCCGTGTCGAAACCGTGAGTCCCGGTATCGATCCGCACCAGAGCAGTCGGGAGAAGGTTGATACTGTGCCGCTGCAACAACGATGACAGTGACGGAGGGGCGACCGGCTTCTGCGGGTTACTCGGACGGGCGGTTGAAAACTGCCTAGGCGCGTGCTCATGAGTCGTCGAGGAACGCCGTGGTGTAGCGGACGAAGGCCGAGGAGCGACTGACGAGCGCCGCGGAGCAACGGAGGATGAAGGCCGAAGAGCGGCTGAAGAGTTCCGGATGGTGTAGTTCCGCGACCGGCGCTGAGCCAACGGCTGCTCGAAGAGGTGCAGCAGCGTGTGGTGATCCTGGCCGCATGTTTTGCAGCAGTCTCTCGCCGACACGCTCCATCGGAGTGCTCGTGAGCCAAACAGCTGGGGCAGTACCGGCTGGCGAGGACCGCCCGTAGCCGTTTCTCGCCACTCAAGAGCAGAAATCGACGGCACTTCCGTAACGGATGGATCCCACTGCAGACTCGGCAACGATAGGAGTTGGTACCTCGAGTACATCTGCTCCCCAGTGCAATGCCGCTGCGTGGACATCGTGCTTGATGTGACTGGCGAAATAGTACGGAGAGAAAAGAGGTAATCAGTACTGGTAAAATACTACGAATTGGACTAGCTACAAGACAAAACAGTGACGTGGAACATTAAAGTGGTCAGGCGACTGGTTTTTGAGGGCAGGCAGATGTTTCCATCGGAGGAAGAACGACCTTTGCTATGTGGCGTTTGATGAGTCCCCGCGCAGTGCAGATGTCAACCACACGGACATGGCCATCGGATCCCGGAAACACCGCGTCAATTCGGCCCAATCGCCACTCATTTGACGGAAGGTTGTCTTCCTTGACAACCACCATATCTCCGACACAGAGATTTTTGGTCGGGGCTCGCCACTTGTTACGCTTATGGAGTTCCTTGAGGTACTCTTCCTTCCATCGCAGACGAAATTGCTGTAGGAGGGCCTTCAGGTGCTGCCAGCGGTTTATTATGGACGTTTTCTCCCCCTTTATCTCGGGTTCAACCATTGCAAGGAGGGGCCCTCCAACAAGAAAGTGTCCCGGTGTAGGTGCTAACAGGTCCGCGGAATCTTCGGACATTGGCGCGAGCGGACGCGAATTCAAGCACGCTTTGATCCTAGCCAGAAGCGTGGACAGCTCCTCGAATGTGTAATTACGCTTGGCAGTAGACTTATAGAACAAAGTCTTGAAGCTTTTGACGCCCGCCTCCCATAAGCCTCCCATGTGGGGGGATCCTGGAGGAATGAATTCCCAAAGAAGCTGCTGGGGGCTGTAGGCACCCGTCACGGCCCTTTTGAGGGCTTGGAGAAAATCTCGGGAGATTAGTGCCGCCGCACCCACAAATGTCTTTCCATTGTCCGACTGAACTTGACGGGGGCATCCTCTTCGGGACACGAACCGGGCGAACGCGGCGAGATACATCTCAGTCGTAAGGTCGGATGTCGGCTCTAAGTGGATGGCCTTAATGCAGAAGTACATAAATACCAACACATACCCTTTGGTAATAAGACAGGCTCTTCCCGTGTAATTTTTAATGTCGAAGGGACTGGCATAGTCCATACCGGTATATGTAAAGGACCACAAGAAGGAAGTTCGTTTTTTGGGTTACACTCCCATGAGGTGAGTTTGCAATTTCTGATTAAACTGATTAGCGCCATGCAGCGTTATGCGATGTGTAAAATGGACGAGGAGTCGAGACAGATAACAGTCGTACGGATTACCGGATGTCGTTCGTTATATTGGAGAAGTTCGGAGGCTGTAACCCGGCCGCATGCTCTCATGAGCCCTTGAGAATTAAGAAACGGGTTCAGGTTTTGAATAGGACTGGCTGTTGGCACTGGTCTTTTTGGGTTAAACAACCCACCTCATATGTGAAATGCCGGCGTTGCGTGATGGAAATTAAGAGACGCTCGGCCGACGCAATCTCAGTAGATGACAGTTGGTCCTCAAACGAAAACTCGGTCGCTCGCGAGCGCTGGATGAAGCGATGGACATAAGCGAGGACTCGCAACGCCTTGTCGAAGGTGGAAAATGCACTCCAGAATATCCTCCGGACATGGACCTTGACTGCTCGCTTCTGGATTTCGGTATCGGGAGGGTCATTGCCCTGAATGGACACAGTTGACTGTTCGCGAGATCATGAAGCGCTACCCCTCGGCTAGCGAGATCAGCCGGATTATGCTCGGAGCGAACATGAGCCCATTTCTCCACTTCGGTGACCTGAGTGATCTTGGTCACCTGGTTTGCCACGAACATGGTCCATTGACCCGCCGGCTTGTGCAACCAGGCGAGAAGGATCGTTGAATCCGTCCAACAATGGAGGGCGGACGCAGGGCCGGGCATCTTCGGCAGGACGGCGCTGGCCATCTCGGACAACAGAACAACTCCGCACAACTCCAGCCGCGGGAGAGACACCGGGGCCACCCGCGTCTGTGCGGTTAGTAAGTTCACCGCCACCGTGGACCCGACCTCAACTCAGACGTAAATGGCGGCGTCATACGCCTACGGTATCACAGAACCCATGATGTTCTACCTTCAGGTGTGGTCGGAAAGCGACCCAGCGGGGAATGCGAATCTGATCGAGTGCTGAGTAACTGTTCAGGAAGTCGACCCATCTTCTGCAGAAGTCTTGCGGGAGAACATCGTCCCGCCAAATTTCCTGCATAAAATTCTTGGCCCTTACAATGAAGGGGGCTAGCCAGCCGGCCGGATCGAACAACTTGGCGATTTGGGAAAGGACCTGACGCTTTGACCGAGGTCAATTCTGGCGGAATGAAGAAGAACTCATCAGATGTCGTCTTCCACCGCATGCCGAGAGTTTTGGCCGTGCTCTCAGCATAGATGTCGAGGAACGGAGTATGGCTGGGATGAACCCAAATTTGCCGATACATATTTTCAATGTCCGAGTTAAAAACGTGCTGGAAGTAACGCCACTTAAGTATCTGGGTTGTTAAATCGGACTGGAGTACGGGGCCTGCGTGAAAGATGTCATTCAGGCTGGTTCCGTTCTCGGACGGGCTGGGAGCATTGAAAAAGAATCGAACTTTGGTAGTCGTGCTCTCGGGCTTGAGAACTGCGTGATGTGGAAGGTAGTAATTGGTGGCGTGATTCGTGGAAAGGACCTCGGTCATGTGACCTAGATCCAGGTATTCTTGGATGACGGCTCATACCGTGCCTTGAGTAAAGGGTCCTTTTTCAAGCGTTGTTCGTTCCTCAGGAACTGAGACAACGCGAAGGCCCTGGAATGTGCCAATCCGGCCCCAACTTGATCGGGGTTGCGGAAGGGTAGCGTCACCACGTATTTCCCACTGTTCTCTTTTTTTGTAGATCGGATGATATTCTGTTCACAAGCCGAATAAGACTCGGTCATTACATTTGCCGGAACTTCCTCCACCTCCCAGAATTTTTTTTTTTTTTTTTTTCTTGGACGTTGATGCACTACGATCAGTACACTCAAGTGGCCCGTATGACACCAAGCACGTGCTTGTTCGTGTTAGGTGGTAGTAGGCGCGAGAGATGAAAATATAGAAAAGGAATTCGAGGAAGTAACTACTGGCGTGCTGCCAGATTGTTTGCTTGCATGCGTACTAAGTGGGTTAGTATTAACGTTTTTAATTTAGGAAGGCTATCTACGTTTGAAATTATTATATACAAATCGTTATAATTTGCACATAAAACTCTAAAGGGTTCATGCAATTGAAAGGACGTTCTACAATGGCGCAGCACTAAGGGAATATAGGATCTAGTATTTCTACTCGGTACGTGAAAGTTAAGCTGACCCAACAAGTCAGCACTTTCCACGTCACCATGGATAAGGTTATAAATAAAGGTAATGCCAAGCATGGTTCTACGGTTGGATAAGGATGGTAAGTTAATAAGGAGAAGTCTACTAGAATAGGAGCGTAACCTCTGGTTTGCATCCCAGTTTAAGCCGCGTAAAGCGAAAAGTAAAATGTTCTTTTGAACCGACTCGATGCGTTTACTGTGCACCCCATATTGAGGGGTCCAAACGCAAGATACATATTCTAAGATAGGACGAACTAAAGAAATATATAGAGATTTTGTAACGTACGGGTCATTGAATTCTTTCGACCAACGTTTAATAAATCCAAGCACACCTCTGGCTTTATTCACCATGCATGAAATATGATCAATGAAGTCAAGTTTAGGATCCAG
>VNJU01003386.1:0-32985 GCA_008042675.1 Drosophila seguyi
CCAAGGCAGCGTTCTTGGCCCTACCCTGTATACTCTATTTACTCACGACGCTCCACTGATCTCCGATAGGCGTAATAAGAGTTTGTGTATTGCCACTTTCGCAGATGATACTGCAATCCTTGCCAGGTCAGAATGCGTCTACGAAGCAACGGATCGTTTACAGGTGCTGCTCAAGGTGTTGCAGATGGAATATTGCAGTTAACCCTGACAAATGCACCACAGTCACTTACTCTCTGCGTAAGGACTCTTGCCAGGCGTGTTCATGCATGGCTAACTACTCCCTCAGAGTAAGGAACACTGCTATCTGGGCCTTATACTGGATCGCAGACTTACGTTCGCCTCCCACATCAAAAAGACTAGGAGGAAACTTGAAGACGCCTCCCGAAAGTTGAGTTGGTTAACTCATGCACGATCCAAGTTAAGCTTAGCCAACAAGAGACGATTATATATGGCAATCTTGGCACCAATCTGGAAATATGGCCTTCAGATTTATGGTGTTGCATCCAAGACCAACCTGCAAAAAATTAGAGCGTTTCAGGCGATGTTCCTAAGACGAATTTCAGGTGCTGAATAGTACATTCGGAATGTTGACATACATCGAGATCTGCAAGTCCCGTTAGTAGGCGATGTTATTAACGAAGCTGCACGAAAGCACAGAACCAGATATGGATTCATCCCAACCCGCTGGCTAGAGCGGCGGCCTCAGCTCGGACCAGGCATAGGCTGAAGAGGCCCACTCTAAATCAACTTTCAAGATGAAGATTTACTTAGTCACATGTAGCTAGATCAGACGGCTGCTGCGTTTGTCTCTTATCTGTTCTATGCAATTTTCTTTTTTATTATTCTTAACCACCATAGACAAATTGCTTATCAGTAATAGTTATGGTATTGGTGCTCAGCGGCGGCATTGATTATAACGTAATTTAATAAATCGTTCTATAATAAAAAAAAAAAAAAAGCGAACATNAAAAAAAAAAAAAAAAACGCCGTCTCCGTTTTGTCGCGCCGCCATCTTTCTAACTCCGTTTTTCTGTCCACTCCCTGTACATACATTCGAGTACATCAACATTATAAAGGGTTAACATCAGTGCATTCCTATGTACATATTTTCGACTCTGCGGGAATTACTTATAATCTACATACATATACATATACATGTAAAATAAATACAGTCCACTGAAATTTCTTCACTGTCCATACACATTCTCACACATACGCTCCGGTACATATTGTCTCCATAAATTAAATCATATACAAATTTTATTCCAAGCTAATAAAAGATAAAATAAACAAAAGTGAAAAAATAAAACGTATACCTCTGTTCTTAATTGTCTGCACGAATTCAAACATACATACATCTATATTCGTACTTAGCGTCAGCAGCGGCTGTGCATTTGCTTTCTGTTGCCCTTATATACATATGTACGGGCATTCAAATCAGAGCTTGCATTTGCCTGCACCGTGTCCAATACTGATTCCTTTGAGACGAATAAATAAAAGCTCAAATTCAATTAAATCAAGTCAAACCCAAAAATAATAAATTCATAACATTTTTTTAAATGAATATTTTTTTAAATTAATTAATTTAAATTATTTATTAATTTATTTTTTTTCCAAAATACAACTTCCACATATATATATATATATTTACATATACAACAATTTATTAGATTGTGGGTTAATATTTCGCTGGTTTTTTTCTGCTGCAAATCATCAGCTTGTCTCGTGCTTCCAGATTCGTTTGGGTTTATTTTCTGGTTTATACTAATGCTACGCAACGGATACCGCCTACGTGCAGAGTAACCATACTCTAGCGCGCTTGTTCGGTATTTCCCAAGATTACGCTAATTTCTTTCTGGTGTTTAAACCATACCCTTTTTCCGTTCATTTAAATTGTGGGTATTCATTTAGTTGGCGCCGCAATTCGGAGCAAGCTCCCACTTAGGAACTATTAATTCCGGATTTCGTCCTATCTTCTGCTACGGTCAATTGTGACCGCGTTCATTAATCTTCGTTTTTGTTTCAACTGTGTCAACGCTCTCTGGGTAGCCGCGTAGTCCGAGTCCGACTATGCCAATAGGAGAGGATAAGAAAAAACATCCGATTCCATTAATCCGTTTAGAAAGATCCAAGTCCGCATCTCCCCGGTCCTCTCAGCCGAAAACAACGTCCACAACTAGCCAACCCAGGGGGACTAGTGAGAAATCCTTATATATCAGCCCAGGTCTTTCGTCAAGGCTCACACGGTCGACTACAAGAATGGCTCAATCCGCCCTTGATATAGCCATGAGGAAATTTATTGCCACAACGGATCGGGTGAGCCACTTTGAGGCAAACCTCCACACTCCGGGGACCTCAGAGGCGGAAAATCTGTCCCCGTCCATGTGCCAAGTCCACCGGGACCAAATCCGTGCTCTGTGGGATAAGGTGGAGAAAAGCTACGAGAGCTGCTCCGACCTTATTTCTGAGACCGCGGACAGTACGACCGCCGCAACTGAACTGGAATCAAAATCCAGGTACTGTTACTCCGTTTATTCGAGGAGTGTTGTCCAACTTCAGGACATAATAAAGCAGGCTGAGTCCCAATCCACTCAGGTTTCCGTCAGTGCGTCTGTACCCCCGCCTACTGGCTGTCGGCTGCCACCCGTCGACACTGAGGTCTTCACAGGCGACTATCTTCGCTGGCCCACATTCAGGGATTAGTTTACCGCGATTTACACACAAAACTCTTGCCTCACGCCGGTGGAGAGACTGTTTCACCTGCTCTCCAAGACTAGTGGCGATGCGCACTCCATTGTGTCCAAGACGCCTCTAACCAACGAAGGGCTTAGCTCAGCGTGGCGAAGCCTAACGGAGCGCTTTGAGAACAGGCGGCTGCTAGTGAATAGTCAGTTGAAGATCCTTTTTAATATTCAGGCTATCCCTCAGGAGTCCGGAAGCGCCTTAAAGGAGCTGCAAGGCACCCTTCAAAGTTGTCTAACAGCCTTAGAGATGTCCGCCATTCAGATAGAGGCGTGGGATTCCATCCTTGTGTTTATGATTTCCGCCAAGCTGCCCAAGCTCACACGTTCCATGTGGGAGCATTCCCTTCATAACAAGGCCGAGATTCCGACTTGGAAAGAGCTGGATGCCATTCTAACGGAGCGCCATCGCGCATTGGAAGCCATTGATGATGTTCCGCCGAAGCCGTCAACCTCCAACGGGCCGGCGCGCAGGCTTAACGCGTACGAAGCCAGGGTGGCTCCAGCACCAAAAGGGTGTGACCTGTGCTCTAGAGAAAATCATTCTGTCCGTCTGTGTCCACAGTTTCTAAAAATGGACGTTTATGGTAGGTCAGACTACATGAAGGGGAAGCAGCTCTGTCTGAATTGGGCCCGAGGCCATCAGGAGAGGGATTGTACGAGTCCGCACAGCTGTTTCACGTGCCATAGCCGGCATCATTCGCTATTACATCGCGGTAATCCTTTTTCAGGCGATTCCAGCCGAGGGGCGCCGACAAGGCGAGGCTCTGCTCCGGCAGGGCCTGCAGCTTCCGACGATCCGTCAGATGTGCAAGTTTGTTTTGCGTCCGGCTCAAGAGCCGTCCTACTGGGCACAGCCGTCATTAATATATGTCATTTAGGCTGCAATTTAAAGCGCACGCGCTCATCGATTCTGGATCCGAGGCAACCTTCATAACTGAGCGTCTCTTCAACCTTGTTAAACTCCCATTCAGGACTATCCAAGCCCAAGTCTCTGGCCTTAATCAGACAGTTGCCGCTCAATCCAAGAAGCTCTGTCACTTTTCTATTCGATCCCCTTCCAGACCCGGGCTACAGTTAGAGACTACAGCTTACGTCCTTCCTCAACTGGCCAGAAATCTGCCCTCGTATCCGGTTTCACGAGATTTTCTTAAGGATCTGCCGGATCTTCCCTTAGCGGATCCCAAGTTCTTTGAAAGCTCCCAGATTGATGTTTTGATCGGAGCTGACATCCTTCCTTCGGTCCTTCTAGGTAGCTCTAAGCCCAACATTTGTGGCTCGCTCCTCGGACAGGAGACTATATTCGGCTGGGTGCTTACTGGGCCCGTGTCTGCAGCAGCTCCTCGCAGCATCTCCGCGTTCTCAACGCAAGTCTCCTGTTCGACCGATACCTCGTTGGACAAACTCCTTACCAAATTCTGGGAGGTGGAGGAAGTTCCGTCAAACCCAATGACAGAGTCTGATTCGGCCTGTGAACAGAATTTTATCCGATCCACAAAAAGGGACAACAGTGGGAAATACGTGGTGACGTTACCTTTCCGCGACCCTGATAACGTTGGGGTCGGACTGGCACATTCAGGGCCTTCGCGTTGTCTCAGTTCCTGCGGAACGAACAACGCTTGAGCAAGGACCCTTCTCTCAAGGCACGGTATGAGGCCGTCATCCAGGAATACTTGGATCTAGGTCACATGACTGAGGTCCCTCCTACGAATCATGCATCCAATTACTACCTTCCACATCACGCGGTGCTCAAGCCCGAGAGCACAACTACCAAAGTTCGAGTCGTTTTCAATGCGTCCAGCCCTTCCGCGAACGGAACCAGCCTGAATGACATACTTCACGCAGGCCCCGTGTTCCAGTCCGATTTAACAATCCAAATACTCAAGTGGCGTTACTTCCGGTACGTTTTTAACGCTGACATTGAAAAGATGTATCGGCAAATTTGGGTTGACCCCAGCCATACTCCGTTCCAACGCATCCTTTTTCGAAATTCGGAGGGAGAAATTCGCGATTACGAGCTCAAAACAGTTACCTTCGGAGTCAACTGCGCTCCTTTCCTGGCAATCCGAGTAATGCAGCAACTCGAAGACGACGTAGATATTAATTATCCGCAGGCGAGCAACATTATTCGGAACTACATGTACGTTGACGACGTCCTAGCCGGAGCAGACTCCAAAGGCGGCGCTCAGCTGGCAATTCGAGAGTTAGACAGGGCCTTAAGTTCAGCGGGATTCCTTTTAAGGAAATGGACATCCAATAGCAAGGCAATTTTGTCCAATATCCAGAGTGACCATCTCCTTCGCACTGACTTCCTCGAGATTGACGCAGAGAGCACTGCAAAGACTCTGGGTGTGCGGTGGATGGCAACTTCGGACGATATCTTCTTTGTTCCCCGTTTATTGTCCAATAAAAAATGTTTCTGCAAAACATTTGGCTCCAGGGCCTAGGGTGGGACGATGCTCTTCCCCATGAATTGTCTCAGAAATGGACCGATTTCCTTCAAAGCTATTCCGCCTTCGATCGAATCCGCATTCCTCGTTGGGTCGCTTTCCGACCAGAACTGAAGGTCGAGCAGCACGGGTTTTGTGACGCTTCCCAGAAAGCGTACGGCGCTGCCATCTATGTCCGAGTGGAGGTGGGGCCCACAATCATGGTGAACCTGCTCTTGGCAAAGACGAGAGTGGCACCAGTCAAAACGGTGTCGCTTTCGAGGCTTGAACTGTGCGGAGCCCTGCTGCTGTCCGAGATGGCCACTGCGATTCTTCCGAAGATGCCAGCGTCCACCTCAGGCCTACACTGTTGGACGGATTCGACAATTGTGCTAGCATGACTGAGCAAGCCAGCTTGTCACTGGACTACGTTCGTGGCTAACAGGGTGACCAAGATCACGCAGGCCACCGAGGCCAAGAGATGGGCACATGTCCGTTCGGAAGACAACCCTGACGATCTCGCTAGCAGAGGGGCAACGCTCCAAGACCTCGCAGACAGCCAACTGTGGTGGCGCGGTCCGGCCTGGTTGCGAACGCCTCGCAGTGAGTGGCCCACTCAAAGCAGCGAATTCCCCACAACAGAACACGAAGAGCGAGCGGTCAAGGTCAATGTCGCCAGAGCACCTCCTGAAGATATCCCCGAGCTCGGCCAGGCATTACGAGTCCTGGAGTATGTGTATCGCTTTACTCAGCGCTCGCGGAAAATAACGGCTCCGTGTGAGGTGCGGCTATCTAATGCAGAGATCGCAGTAGCTGAACGGCTCCTTATTTCCACAACGCAACGCAGATACTTCGCGCTCGAGTATGGCTGTTTGAGCCATAAGCAGCCAGTTCCAGCATCCAGTTCCCTTCGAAATATGAATCCATTTCTGGATCCTCACGGCCTCATAAGAGCGTGTGGTCGGGTGACGGCCACCGACGCCCTCCAATACGATGAACGGCATCCGGTCATTCTTCCATACAACTGTCATTTTTCTCGTCTCCTTGTTAATTTTACATACATCTGATCCGCTCAAAGTTTTGGATACCAGGAATCGAGAATTGGGTTAAGTCCGTAATTTCCTCATGCAAGGTCTGCGTGATCCATAAAAGGAAGATACAAACCCAGCTTATGGGTGAGCTACCTAAAGAGCGCACATCCTTTTCGCGTCCATTTACATATACGGGCATGGACTATGCCGGACCCTTCGACATTAAGAATTACACCGGACGAGCCTGCCTCCTGACCAAGGGGTACGTGTTGGTGTTTGTGTGTTTCTCCACGAAGGCGATCCATTTAGAGCCAACGTCGGAGCCAACGTCCTTTGCCCGCTTCGTGTCCCGAAGAGGGTGCCCTCGACAAGGTCAGTCGGGCAATGGGAAAACCTTTGTAGGTGCGGCCGCTGTGCTTTCCCGCGAGTTTCTTCAAGCACTAAAGGAGTCAGTGACGACTGCTTATAGTCACCAGCAGCTCCTGTGGCAGTTCATTCCTCCAGGAGCTCCCCACTTGGGAGGATTGTGGGAAGCTGGAGTCAAAAGCTTCAAAACGCTGTTTTACAAATCCAAAGCCACTCGTAAATACACATTCAAGGAACTTGCTACACTTCTGGACAAGGTCGAGGCCTGTCTGAATTCGCGGCCAATTGCTCCGATGTCCGAAGATCCCGCGGATCTGCTGGCACTTACGCCGGGTCATTTTCTTGTTGGTGGACCGCTACTCGCCACTGTTGAACCCGAAATAAAGGGGGCCACCACGTCCATAATTAATCGCTGGCAGCACCTTAAGGCTCTTCACCAACAATTTCAGCTGCGGTGGAAGGAAGAATACCTCAAGGAGCTCCACAAACGAAATAAGTGGCAAGCCCCCCTAGCCATCCTCGGCGTGGGAGACATGGTAGTCATCAAGGACGAAAATCTGCCATACAATGAGTGGCGGCTCGGCAGGATCGATTCCGTGTGTCCCGGGCCCGACGGTAATGTCCGGGGTTTAGTCAAACGTCCCGTCGCGAAGGTCGTACTGCTACCAGGGGGGTCTTTCGAACAACCGCAATAGCCTCTCTCTCCCCCTGTTCCGTAGTTCTTATCGGCACCTAGTTCTAAGTCGCAAGTCTATCTCTTCTAATATTTATTTTCTTGTGTCAGATCAGACACGATGTCCCCACGTCCGCGCAGCGCAAGCGTATTGGAGAGCAGACGTACACGAGTTACGAATTCCTACCGATGCCGAGTCTGTCACGGAGTACATCCGCTACGGAAGTGCCATCGATTCCTGCGTTGAGTGTGGAGAAGAGGCTTCGCGCTGTGCTCGCAAACCGCTATTGCGCTAATTGTTTGGCGCATGAGCACTCGGCCGGAGCATGTCGCCGGGGTGATCGCTGCAGGGTGTGCAAACAGGAACATCACACGCTCCTGCATATAGACGAGCAGCCAGAGTCTGGCCCTCCTAGTCCAGTCATCCGCCGCTGCTAGGCACTTTTCCACTGCTCCGATGCACTCGTCCGACACTCCTAGTCACTCGTCCGCCGTTCCTAGGTACTCGTCCGCCGCTCCTAGGCGTTCGTCAGCCGCTTCTAGGCACCCTTCCGCCGCCTGGGGGCAGCGGTCTCTCCGTCGCACTTTCCCATTGCTCCTCGAAACGCTACGGCCACCTTGCAGAGCGCGTCGGGAACGCCAACGGCACCATCGCTGTCTGCACTGCTCCAGCGGCACAGCATCAACGTACTTCCGACCGCGCAGGTGCGGATTGACACAGGGACGCGAGTCTTCAACACCGCTGCGCTTGTCGACCCTTGCACACCCACAAGCTCTATCGACGCTTTGCTAGCTGCGAGTTTCCGCCTGCCGACGACCAACGTAGGAGGCGAACAGATCTGCCATCCAGGATCACCCCCAGCTTCCGGCTCGACGTCCTCTTCAAAATTGAGGCGTACATGCGCATCCGCACTCCTATCCGAGAGCTAAGTGAGGCTGTACGGATCGGCTTCCAGGAAATCACATTAGCGGATTAGCATTTCTATCTTCCCGCTACGATCTCCGTTGTCCTGGGTGCGGATGTGTACCCTCAGGTGATGCAGCCAGGGTTCAGGAAAGTGCAGGAGGGACTACCGGTGCCCAGAAGACCGTATTCGGATTGGTCCTCTCCGGGGCCTGTCATCAACCTTAAGGAAAAAGGGATATTTTGCAACCGGAGTGATTGCAAGGGGGGGCGGAATGTTCAGGCCAGGAGCCAATGTACCCCCGCTGCTCTCAGAGCTTTCCGAAACATACGCCGTTGCTCTGGCTGATCTCCGTCAAGAGGCGAACTTCGGAACCGCTCGCCTCCGATCGTCTTCGTTCTTCCGCTGTCGCTATGTTAATATAGTTATGCAGGCGGGAGTTCAGGTTCTAGTCTGTAAGCTAGCATTTAGTATCAAAACTGAAGTAATAAAGTGCACTTGAATTCCCAGACGCTCCCGTGCCTAGTTTTTTCTACTTGTTTTCGACGACGTCGTGGGAGCTACGAGTTCTTGTGCGGCTACAATTCAATATATCTTTTTTTGGACCAAGAAGCCACCCCCCCACGAACAATATGGATTCGAATCTAACGAACATTTTATTATCAATAATCGTTGCCATTATGTGTGCATACATTATTATAAAGTTTATATAAAGCATAATAAAAATATCACAAAAAGAGCCTTAAACCATGCAAACGACCTAGATAAGGTCTGAAGCAAATAAACGATTATGGTAACAATATAATAAAATATGTTACAGTAAAAATATATATGGAATAAAATTAAACTGAGAGTGGCGCACTTAAAGTGGCTACTGAATTCAAATTCACCTCTTTCCGCATGGGCAGTCGCCCAGAAAATGCAAAGTGAGCTTAATTTTCTTACATCCAGACTCTATAACGAATGCCCTAAAGACACTACGCACTCAATAATAAAATCTATAAGTGGACAAAAAATAATTAAACCACTTACCCCGAAAGATCTACCGCAGCGGGTAAAGAACTGCCCAGCCAACTGCCCTGGACTTCTGTTTAGTGTTTACCGCAATTATACGCGCAGTCACTGCCTACCAGAAAAGTCAAGTCGATCCTAACAAAAAAAAAATTCAGCTTGGATATTAATAGACTGCAAAGTCTATAAAAATCTTAGCTTGGAATACGAATTGTGCAAATTGTGCGCTCATCAGTTCGACAAATCGTATAAGTCGCTAGCACAAAACATTCCAGTTCAAAGAGCAACTGTGAGCAAACACGCAACTGTTTTGGTAAAGTATTTCAACCAAGCACGCGCAACAATATACGAAAATAGAGAGAGACTAAACAAAAAAAAATTGGACAGAAGTATTAAGTATCAGGATTTCTAAATAGGTTTCGAATACACTTACTGTCTAAAAAAAAAAAATTTAAACTAGAAATTTTAATTCCAAACATTTAAAACAACCAATTTACACCTTAAACAGGCGAAGTTTCTTAGCCAGCTGAGCTAGAAACTCAAAGCCCTGCAACTGAATCTTCACGACCTAACTATTCCTGCGGTATTAACAATACCACTAACACTGGAAGAGGGATGAGAGTCAGACGAGTCTGATACTTTATTAGAATTACTAGACAATATTGAAATAGTCATGACCGACACAAAGCACAACGGGCATATATTATATCAAGTGCCATATCAAATTAAATCGGGAAAGATTTTTAACAGCCGTGAGATTGGTCAATCTAAGGACTATTCGAAGAATTAGCCGTAGAGGTCATTAAGTCCAAAATAGTAGGATCAACCCTGTACAAGGTTAAAAATGGGACTACTAAATTCTCAATAATTGCCATCTAGAAAATAATATTCTCGGCGAATCGTCCGATGCAGTAAGGGCTAAAACTGCAGAGAAATGTACCTGTCACATTAAACACCTTAGGAAAATCCTTGAAACTTCATATATTGATGAAAGTTTATCGGCTGAACATGCCGAAAAGTTCATCACCAAGGATTCCATAACCTCAATGACTAAAAATTGTGAACCGAGAGTATCATTGGTAAAATGGGCGAGTTCCAGGAGAGATTTAGCGGCTGGACATTGGTTCACATCTCTACCCTTGAGATAAATGTGAATCAATATTCCCCTAAGAGAGGAGCATCTTTCATTAAGTTGCCCCCTTGTCTACAAAAGAAACATTCAATTGTGAATGTTTAAAATGAAGCAGATAAATACTGCTTTAAATGGACTTTGGTTGCTGCTCTTATGCAAAAGAAAAATAGTCCTAATTGATGAAGCTCATACCATGTGGATATAGAGGAGAATATCATCATATGGAAGATGGTATGCAATTGGATTTTACCGGATTAGAATTCTCCTTCAACCCACATAAAATGGAAGATTTTATGAAAAGGAATCAGGAAATCAGCGCGACTGTCTTTGGATTTGATGGAGCCATCTCTATGGACCAAGTTGTACCCTCCAGAGATAAAATCTAAGCACGTTTATATGCTGCTTCTGGAGGATGGATGTGCCAGTTCCATGCGTCCCTTAACGGAATAGGGAATCCACTCGCTCTCTGATCCAAGAGGAGTTTTTCTTTTATTTTTTTTTTTTGCTTTTTCAACTACTACGAAGAGCTGATTTACATACCACATAGCACCATTTTGGCTGAAAATAAAATCGTTCAAGAAGAACCATACCTACTCGACACTCCGTCTTTTTTTCTTGTACCCTGGGACTACAAAGGCACAAGCGGAGTACATCACTACATTAAATGGTCCTTCGAGCCGGATCTTCAAGGAATAGTTTTATCGACAGTTAAGTACTACCCCTTTTATTGGCGTTGTTTATGTTACGGGCCACTGTGTCGCCTCCGCGCACAGAGCTCCCGTCCGCTCTTGCTCCCCGCTTATGCTCTCGGGAGCTCGGGTTGTGACCGAACTCGGCGGTCGGCAGCCGTCGATCTCCGCATGGTGTCCGCCTTCTCCACGCGAGTTAATTGCGCCCTTCACGACTCGCTGGACCAGCTCCTCACTAAATTCTGGGAGGTGGAAGTCTGACTCGTTCTGCGAACAAAACTTCGTTCAAAACACCAGAAGGGACCGTCGTGGCAAGTATGTTGTGACGCTCCCCTTGCGCGACCACGAGCGCAAGGGGTCCGAGCTAGCATCCTCACGATTCTTCGCTCTGGCTCAATTCCTCCGCAACAAGCAGCGCTTAAAAAGGGATCCTTTTCTCAAGGCGCGGTATGACGCCGTAATCCAAAACAACCTGGACCTGGGTCACATGCTTCTTGCCCTTCCGCGAACGGGACCAGTCTGAACGACATTCTTTACGCGGGCCCGGTCTTACAGTCCGACCTGACTATTCAAATCCTGAAGTGGTCCAGTGTAATTCTATCGCACAATGTGCTCTTAAAATGACCTTTACAGATCAGAGTTATGTCATCGGCATAACCTTGACAATCAAACCCATCCACCACTAGGCTCCAGAGTAATGGTGATAGGACACCACCCTGCGGACAGCCTCTGGTGGTTTGAGCTCTAACTGTCACATTGTTGACAGTGACTTCCGCTATTCTGGTATCGAGGAGTTTGCCCAGCCAGGTCGTGAGCCCCGACTAAACTCCCCTTCTCCGGAGTGCTTTTACCATAACATCATGGGCTGTGTTATCAAAATCACCTTCTATGTCTATGTCTTCTATAAAGGCACAAAGAGCTACCTCTTTGGCCCTTACGGAGCGCTGGGTACTGTCAACGAGGCTCAGGAGAGCCGATTCTGTTGACTTCCCTTCTCTGTAGGCATGCTGATGCGCATGCAGAGGACTTCGCACCAAGTGCGAGTTTCTTATGTGGTTGTCCATAATCTGTTCAAGGGTCTTCAGCAGGAAGGAGGTTAGGCTCATCGGCCTAAAGGATTTGGGATGAAATGGGTCTATCTTCCCAACCTTCGGGATAAATATCACCCTAGCCGTTCTCCATGCCCTAGGGACGTAACCCATAGCTAGGCTTCCCCTGAAAATACTTATAAGGAACAGCATTAGCTGTTCTAAGGTAATGTCCAGTACTTCGGCCCTGGTTTTAGGGATAAAAGTGGGTTCGGCCCCCACATTAAATACTGTGAGATCCCTACATACAAGATAGTCTAATAATCACTCACCTCTGCTGTTGGTGTCCGTACTTCCCCATGCAACACTGTGCGCGTTGGCATCACACCCTAGCAGTAGGGGTAGCCTTTTGCTGCTGCCGTGTTGCACCAGATCCTGAACCTCTGGTGGGGGGTATCCGTCACGTCTCCCGGGAAGTATGCTGACGCAACCATCATACTTCCGTGCACGCTAGTGATCATCACCGCTACTAGATCTCTGTTGAGAAATTTAGAGAGGCATAGAAAGTTAGTGTCCTTCCTCACCAAGATGCAAGCACTTGGTGATGCCTCCCTTACGTCTGAAATTGATGGATACTCACCTGATTCAGGCCGTAGATCCTGCCTCTGACGACCCAAGGTTCCTGAAGGAGCACCAGCCCCAGGTCAGATCTGGTAACCAACCTGCCGATTACAGCCGAAGCTGCCTTCGCGTGATGTAGGTTGATTTGTGCCACGCTGGTGACCCCCATCCTTAGAGCTCTTCTTTAACCTCCGAAAGCGTCAGGTAGGCCTCTGACTGCATCTCGGTGGGTGTCTGCTCATCATCGGATGGCTCCTCGTTGCTGGTCGGTTCCTCTTCTCCATCGTCTCCCCAGCCGTGCGAGGCAAGTATACAGTGACGATGTTCGTCACCGGCAAGTCATCCTGTAGCCTGGTGCGAAGTTGCACACCCACCTTGGTGATGATGTTAGGGACCGTTAGCTCCAACCACTTCTTGGCATCGCAGTTCATGCAGTCCCCTAGGACCAAACCGTCCCGGAATTGCATGCTGTAGAAGCTGAGAGCCGGGGTCCAGCCCTTCCTCATCTCCTTGACGAGGTCCTGCTCCACCTCTGACAACTCCTCCTTTGTCAGAAGCCTCTTCGGGTAGTCCTGCGCCAGTATGGCAACTCGTGCCCTTGGCAACACTGGCGTACGAAGCCGCCTTCGGACGCTTCGTGCTTTGTGAGGTTCTAAGACCTCCAGCGCCGCGGTTTTCCTGGTCTTTGTAATCATGCCCGTAGTCTTGTGGAGTTCGGGCGGCAACGTGTGCTGAAGCTGCCTCTTCCTAACCACAACGCCCTGACCGCCATTCACTCAATCGGGGACACGTTTGTCCCCGCAGCTCTCCTCGCTGGATCCACGTTCGGGGCATGATGATCTAGCGCTCTTTTTCGGGCCTCTTCCTGCTTTAGCACTCGCTCGAGGTACCGGAGGTAGCACTTACGGCCGGCTCCACTGATGCCTTGCCTCAGAGGATAACCGGCTCCCGCGGCTGACCGGTGGGGCAGGCTGCTTCCCGGGTTGCTGCCTCGACCTTGTTGAAGAGGGTGGTGCGGCGTCTCTCCTGCTGGCGTTGCTCGCCTCCAGGACAGGCGCCGGGGCGGTGCCAGCACTGCAGCACTACATTACGGTCAGACAAGCGCCTTGTCCGTGCTACAGTGGCACCCGCTGTTTTCCGGGTCTGCTTATTCACGACAAGTCGCCCACCTCACAACCATCTCACTAGTTCTTTAGTACCAGACGGTGGAGCGCTAAGGTAGATCCAACTGGCAGATCCCAACTGAGCTTATTGTAAAAGCGAATTAATCCAAACGCGATGTCCCATCGCATGATCCTGGCCTGAATACGTTGTCGTCAAAGAGTTCGAAGCTAAGAAAAAGAAACGGCGGCCTGTAGGATTAAGTCTTCACAGGCCTGACCAGACCACTACGCCATCTACGTCTTCCGCTCAAAAAAAATAACAAATCCCCTTTCTATATTCAATCAGAACGTAAGAGGTTTACTAAGCTTCCCAAATTGTATTCTGATAGTCTCTCGTTTGCTTCCTAGGTTATTGTGTTCACAAATCTTTTTAAGCCGGAGATTCTAAGCTCCAAAGTCTTTCCAGCTGTATTCACGATATATAGGCTGGATCGGCCTATCAGACGTGGAGGTGGTGTCCTTATAGCGGTTGACTCCAGTCTCACGTCTGAATGGACCATTTAGTAGTTCTTGGTGATTTAAATATCCCAGGGGCTATTTGGTCCTCAACCAATTCCTCAAATTCACTTTTTACCACCACACAGCATGATTTTATTTCTGACGTGTTAGACTTTTCGCTGTCTCAAGTCAATCATGTACGAAATTCCCTAAACCGCTTGCTTGATCTCTGTTTCGTCTCAGATCATGAGTTAGTTTAGCCAGGGCGGCGCCGCTGACGCTAACCGAAGATCCCGATCATCCTACTTTCGATGTGACTATCGACAGTGGGACTGAGTTACAGAATATTTCTGATCGTCCAACAAAAAAAGTCATCTGCTTTCGCAAGACAGACTTTGAACGGCTGAATAGCTTCATAACTGATTTTAATTGGTCCGATCTATACAGGTGCACTGACATGGCTGAAGCCGTGGATATTTTTTACAGTGTCATGAATTCATTTTTTCCTGAATGTGTTCCGTTATACTATCCGTCAACCTAGAATAAGCCTCCTTGGTTTACTAAAGGGTTGAGTCGCTTCAAAAATAAAAAAAACAATAGCTCCTTGGAGCGCTTCGCTGATCGGCGTGGCCAGATTATTCTAGCGTGGCGGCAGGAGATTAGGTTTTCCCATTTCCTGTCCGCGAGGAGACGAAAGTGTTCCCTACAAGTGGCCATGGGCATATCAGCTAGCTCCCTCTTCGGCTGAAGAGGGGAGGTTGTACCCTGCCGGGCCAGCTCATCGGTAGCGCAGTTGCCCTCGATGTCCCTATGTCCTGGCACCCAGATGAGGTGTAGGTCGTACTGCTCCGCCATCTCGTGAAGAGATCTGCGGCAGTCGTTGATAGTCTTCAAGTTAGAAGAGATGGATTCTAGTGACTTCAGGGCAGCCTGACTGTCAGAGAAAATGCAAAGAGGAGCTGATCAAGGGCTTTCTTTGATGGCGTAAGATTCCGCCTGAAAGAGACTGCAGTTGTCGGGTAGCCTAAAAGAGACGTTTAAACTCAGGTGCTCGGAGTATATACTTCCTCCCACCCGGCCGTCCATTTTTGAGCCATCCATGTAAATGTGAAGGGACCCCTAGGGGTCTAGGCGCTCCTAGGTTCCATTCCGTTCTGTTGGGGATGTAAACCTGGAAGGGTATGATAGGGTGTTCAGTGGGTACACAGTAGTCAGTGTCTCCCTCAGTGAGGTGTGGGACAGAGCCGAAGCTCGTGTGTCCGAAACTCGATATTTCCAAAAGCCCGCGCCCTTCAGCCTTAGTGCCGAGAGTGACGCAGTCTTCTCTTCCATTATCTCAATTGGGAGGATATCCAGGAGAACGTCCAAGGCGTCTCCCGGAGTCGTGCGCAGGCCGCCTGTCATGCAGGTCTCAGCCATACGTTGGGTTTTCCTAAACTTGCCCAGGCAGCTTTAGAGCTGGCCACCAAATAGCCACCCTTTAGAGGAGTATTGGGCGAATGATAGCCGTGTACAACCAACGGACAATTTTAGGGTCATACCCCATTTTAGACCTATCGCCTTGAGGCAGGTGTAGAGTGCGATTGTGGCCTTATTGACCCTTTCGTCCGTATTTAGGCCCCAGTCTAGTTTTTTGTCCAGATTTAGACCTAGATATTTTGCCTGAGGGGTAGGGGTATCCCACAGAGCTTAGGGGGTATCACTTTGGGGATTTTGTATTTCCTGTGAAAACGACCAGTTCGGTCTTTGCTGGGTTTACTCCCAGTCCGCACCTGGCAGGTCAACCCGCCAGGAACCGAAGACTGTCGCTCATCCATTTACAGAGGGTTTGCGGGAATTTTGTCATGGCAACATCATCCGCGTAGGCCACAGCCCGACAGCCACCCTCCTCTATGCCCTGGAGCAGTTCGTTGACTGCCACATTAGGTAGGAGAGGGGAGTGGACTCCGCCCTGGAGTGTACCATTTAGTTTTATAGAGGTGCTACGCTGTGTCCGTGTTGGCGCTCCGTGCTAGATTGAAAGTCTGTCTCGTGGTCTTCTTAAGGCTGCCTAGTTCTTAACACTACCACGGTTGTTTTTTCCCCGTCTTCCCCCCATTCCTACTACGGGGGCAGGACCTGTCCAGAGCCGTGCTACAAGCATTGATGAAAGTCTTGACGAGGTGCTCCAGTCCCTCTGGACAGTAGTCCGAGTTTGTTGGGGCTGGAGGGTTTTTGTGTTTCTTTTATATATATTTATTTATTTTATTTTATTTCTAGTGCGACAAGTTTGAAACTTATATTTATTACACTAGTCAGGATGTTATATATTTCTTATCTAACATTAGTATTTTTATATATGATTAAATTTAACATGATTATATTATATTTCTTATTTTCTAACTTATTCTAAACATTATGGAGTCTGATATTTTCTGAGTTCAGTTTTAAATTGTTGCGCGTTTCTTATTTTTAAATGGTTTGGAAACTGACTCCAAAGCCTAACAGCATACACTAGAAAGTGGTTATCTGAACTCGCTAGTCTATTTCTTATGTTTTTAATGTTATTTGTTCTTCTAGACGTTAAAAAATCAATCTTGTCATGTAGGTATTGGGGTTCGTGCGTCAATATAATTTTGTGAAAGTGAATTGATCCAGGACAGCATAGGCATACCCAAGATGGTGTTTGCGTGTCCCGTGATGTGTTCGAATATGCCGATTTTATACACATACCTAGCAATACTGTTGAACTTCGTTTTCAAGGTTACTAGTCTGGTGGCACTACAACTTTTAAACAACTCTCTCTGTAGGAGAATAGTTCAGGTACGTATTTTCAGTCGCTTAAGGTACTTGTATATTGGCAAATTGGTCGTTTAGGTCATCAGTGTTGTCAATAACTTCTTCGGTCTGTTTTTGCTTCCCTATCCCTAAGCTACGTAGCTCATGCCATCTGTGTTTACTATTTAAGGCATTATAGAACTTTTCTTTGTAGTATGTAGATTTGGCATGATTTATTTTTTGCATAACACTTTTACGCAAAGTTGTGTACTCTTCCTTAAGGGTTATACCTAACCCATTTAGCGTAAGCGACATTGCGTTTTTTTATGTCAGTTTTTATATATGCGTTGAACCAGGAATTGCATTTGGGTCTGAGGAGTTTCCGACGAACAGGTACACACTTATTTAAAAGATATTCTAGCTCAGAATATAAATTCTCTAATTGAAGGTCTGCAGTAGGAAGTGTGTATATTACATTACAGTCACGTAGAAAGAATTCTACATTTAGTAGTTCATAGTCAATATTTCTAAAGTCTCTGTATTCAAGGTCACGTTTTATATGGTCAAGTGAGATTTGATATGTCATGAAAATAAGGTCGTGCTTAGAGAAAACTGGGACAGAAACATGGTCAAAGAGTAGAGTTTTACTTGAGTCGCTTACAAAAAAGATGTCAAGAAGTGAGTTGTTTGTGTTTGTAAAGTGAGTGGGAACAAGTGTGTTAACAAGACTTAAACCAAGCGCACATTTAATCAAGGAATTACAGACACCAGGTTCAGAGACACAAACAACATCAACATTGAAATAAAAAAAAAGTCATCTAAATTCGTCCACTTTCTTGGTCAAACTTTGAGCATTTATATGACAAATATGCAATCCTTCATGACGGTTTGTAAAAATTCTAAGAGTAGCATGATTGTTTGCTTTTGAGCAAGTCAAGTTACTTGAATAGGAAAACATAATTTAATAAAAGAGTTGTGAAGCGCGCACAAATTAATAAGTAGGAAACTTAAGAGATAACATAATAAAGAGAAACATAGAACAGGAAGTAAAAAAGAGAGCTCGAGGAGCTTTTATTGTGGGCAGTTGCGGAAGGCATCATCGGATGGTTCGACTTCCCTCATTCTTCGGAACTCCGAGAGGTCATCCATCTCCAATATGCTGTAGATCTCGCCTCTCTCTTGCGTTTTGGCATGGACAACACCTCTGGGCGTAAAAACAGATTGCAGTTGTTTGAGCTTTTAAAGCTCGGTGCCGAAGTTAGCTCGAGTGCAAGACAGAGGGTGTTCAAGAGCGTTCGAAGATTTTCGCCTTCTACTGTAGGTATGCCGTGCATTCGGAAATCGCAAGCAACAGATGCATTTGCTTGAGTAGAAACTTGGGACACTAGTTGCACAACCTGTGTTTTGAGCAACTTTGTTTCACCAACCTCGTTTTCCAGCTGCTGAACCCTACGAAGTAGGTCCCGGATCTCGCCAGCCATGGTGTTGACGCGTTCCTGGAGGGCCGTCATAATGCGCCCTTCAGCTGAGCGCATGCTCACAGTGATGTGGTCAGCCTGCTCTTCGAATCGCTGGTTGATCAGCTCGGTCAGCTTGGCTGCCAGGCCATCATTCCTTGTGGATACGCCGGTTTTTATATCCGCATTGGTGTTCTCGCGGAGCCGTTCTTTGCTGGTGTCACGGCAGGAGCAGGCACAACTGGAGCCATCGTAGGATGCGGTGATGTATTTGAGTGTTTTTGTTTGAGTGATTTGTTATTTTTGAGTGCGTGCCAAAATAATTGCTGGTGAAGGTTTAATTGTGTATGTGAAGCTTTGTTTGTTTGGAAAATTGGCGGTTGCCAGAAAGAAATTGTTTATATATTTTTGCACCACGTCTCGCGTTTGTACGTTTTATTAGGCCGTGCTTTAATCGGCGTTTATGTTGTGTGTGAGAGTTTTTATTGAAATTAATGGTATATTTTCAAAGCAAAAACAGAAATACCGGTAGACGATGTGATTTGCGACCTTCTTCGTTCGATAGTTCAATAATTTAAGGATCTTACCCAGTTGATCTATATATCTCCCAGTCAGTGCTCCAGGGGGTTCCGAAAAGTGACTGGGTTGAACCTATCGAAGCCTAGCGTGAATTGGATGTACCTATGGTCAGACAATGAGTGCTTCCCCAGCACCCTCCACGACTTCAGGGTATACCTAAGGGATTCAGAAAGAAAGGTGATATCTAGTACCTACCTACGGTTTTTAGTAATAAAAGTGGGTTCGTTTCCCAAATTTACACCAGTAAGTTTGATAAAACTATAAAATCAAAAAGAGACTCACCCCTATCGTTGGTGTCAGTGTTGCAGCAATGATGGTGATGGGCATTTGCGTAGCACCCGATGATGAAGTCCAGGCCCAGCATTTTGCTGTCCTTGGTGACTTGCCTCAGGGTTAGGGGGTGGATTCCTGATCGTGCCACAGGTATGCGGAGCATATCCGGAGGGATCTACTCGGTCTCTCTAGAAATGCTCTTACTAAATCTTCATTGCTGAAATTGGGAAGCATGAAAAGAGTTAAATCTTTCCTAGCGAGTATAGGGGCTGCGTACAACCTAAAGCCAGCTGCCTTCAACCCTTGAATTCTGTCCCCGTGGATCCAGGGCTCCTGTATGAGGACAGCGTCGGTGCCACCATCCGCCAGGTGGATAAGTAGGGCAGCGGAAGCTGCTTTATTGTGGTGGAGGTTAATCTGCAGAAAAGTTAACGACATTGTGCTTTTTCACCTCCACCACCGTAACGTTGGCGTTTAAGGTCGTCTCGTTCAACCCGTCCTCCTTCTCGGACATCCCTACTCCTCGCAAGCCCCTCGCCAGCTTGCTTTCTTCGGGGACATGCCCCTCCTTTTCGTCGGACAAGCCTTCGGGTGCCTCCTCAATCCAAGGGCCCTCTAATTCGGGGTCCTCTTCTTTATCGGCCCCCTTGGCGTTGGCTTTGTTTACCCTTACGGCCGCACTGTCGAAGCCGTACCGGAGAAGCCCCCTGTTCTTCTTCAGCACTTCGGCTGTCTCCTCATTCAGCCAAAATAACCTGGCGCTTCGGAGAAACGGCCTACTCCACCTTTGCTACTCGCCAGTCAGAGGAGGGGAGGTCGGGGTTACTCAGCTGCAGCAACTTTAGTATTTTCTCCGGCTCCGCTGGACTGTGTGACATCCACGCCCTAGCTCTTGGCTTCCTGGAGATCTTGTCCCAGTCAACAGCGGCGAGCTTCGCACCTCGGTACACTTCACTCAATCCTGCGATAGCCATCTTATAGAAGGCGACGGATTCTGCGTCTTCGCAAGCGATCGCCTTAATTCCACCCTGGTGCCAACCGGCATCCTCGCAGCGGGGCAGTACAGTACCCGACGCCAGCAGCTCCTCCACGAACCTGCTGTGCAGTTCCCCAACGATCCAGCGCCACTGGTCTCTCGGGATGTGTCCGTCACTGGAGCCTTCGTCCACCACTTCAATCAGGATCTTTCCCTTGGTCACCTCGGCGAAGGACCGCTGGGGTGCACCCTAGCTCGCTTGGGCTGCGGCCGTTGCACCTCCGCAGACAACTGGCGTTCGACAGCGGTCCTGGCCGCGTCAGGGTCGTTTTGAATGGTCTTAGGTGCCGCTGCCTTCCCCGCCTTGGTAGGCTGGAAATCTAACAGGATGCCTCTCGCCCATTTATTTAGACCCGCTTGCTCCGGGTCCGCCTCCATGGCTGGATAGGCACGCGCGAGGATGAAGGCCGATCTTCTCCGCTCATGAAAGAGCGTCTTCTTATTCCTCTGCTGCTGATGGGCCGAGCATCTAAGGTTGCCTTTGGGGTCGCTTGCGGTCACGTCGAGGGACTTGCCCCCGGTCAAGCCATAAGGCAGATCCATTGACTTGCCCTTTCCAGTAGCTCCGGCCTTCGGATGAAGGCGCTCTGAAGAGCTCTCCTCCTCCGTATTAAGCACTCGACCGCTAGGCGTCTTCGAGCTCAGTTCTGTAAGGTCAGCCTCCCCAGCCGCCCTTAAGGTTTGGCGGTCACCTATATTTTTCTTTTTATATTCGGATTTCTTTATATTTTGTTCCCACGAGTATGCTGGGATGGGGATGGTTCACCACGGTAGAGCCCGCATACCGTGATAATCCTTGTTAAAACTGATGGTTCGGTCGGTCTACCAGAGTTCGCATACTAGAGTCCAAGCACCCCCCGCACACGCATCCCTCGGCATATGCTGTTCCACCTTGGATTGGGGTAATTTTTTGGGCAGGAGTTTTTTTTTCTCCCAACCCTCTTCTTCCTGCCGCCCTCACGGGGAGAGTTTAGCACTTCCAGCGGTGCGGACAGTTACGGCAGGTGATTTCCCACCCGTTGTTCCCCCT
Source organism: Drosophila seguyi (assembly GCA_008042675.1). Classification (NCBI taxonomy): domain Eukaryota; kingdom Metazoa; phylum Arthropoda; class Insecta; order Diptera; family Drosophilidae; genus Drosophila; species Drosophila seguyi. The sequence goes on from VNJU01003386.1 coordinate 21,360, forward strand.
GTACGCCCGCTGGCTGACGGCCTCGCAGCCATTGTGCTCTCCACAAAGTTCGCATCCCGCGTTGGGTACAATTTCGACCGGGAGCGCGAGATTAAATTCATGGTTTTTGTGCCGCGTCCCAAAAGGCCAATGAGGCGTCGAGTTAACTTCGCATCGCATATGACGGAAGCAAGCCACCGTGTCAATGGACGACCTTCGTTGCAAATCGAGTGACTAGAATTGCTCTAAATACAAATGCCAGCCAATGGTCGCATGTGCGTTCCGAGCACAATCCTGCATATCTAGCCAGTCGTGGAATAACAGCTGAAGAGCCGGCTTGAAGTGAACTATGGTGGCATTGTGTAGTGAAGACCTCGCCCAGATTTAACTCGTGCTTATTATGCAAACTCAGCGTGCCGACTTTCCAGACGACAATAACCTCCAAGAAACAGCTTCCTCCGGCCAGTTGTATCTTTAGCCTAACCGCGTTTCTGGCTTCTGATGGCATAATGAGATCATGCGGTCGCTTGACTGCATCTGACTCGTTATCCTAAGATGAACGTCATCCTATCCTCTTGGCGTATCACTCCAAACTAACCGAGCTTCTGGTCACGTTCACTTACCGAATTTCCATACACGGGGAATGATGGTACGTCTCATCCGGACGAGATACTGGATACCGAAACTGAGGAACCTGATGAAACGGGTGACCACGACCTGAAAGGTGTGTATCATTCACCGGAAAATGGGTAGATTACCAAGACCCAGAGAAACTTTTTCGCGATCTTTTACGCACACGGGACTCGACCTTTTGAGGTCAAGAGCTACTCAGGTCGGGCCTGTCGAATTACTAAAGGCTATGTGGGCGTCTTCTTTTGCTTCAGTACGAAGGCCATCCACTTAGAGGCCACCTTTGACTTGACCACGGATAAATTCCTCGGAGCCTTCTCAAGATTCGCGGCCAGAAGAGGGTGTCTGCTCCATATCTATTCCGACAACGGAAAGACCTTTGTCGGCGCGGAGAAGGCCCTCGCCGGAGATTTCCTCGCTACAATAAAGGCACAGGTTACCAATCGTTTAGCCACCAAAGCCTATCCTGGCATTTCAACTCTCTAGGAGCGCCCATATGGGAGGCCTGTGGGAAGCAGGAGTCAAGAGTTCCAAAACTCACTTCTACAAGACGACGGGTAATTTCAACTCTTGAAGAGTTATCCACTCTATTGGGTCGTATCGAGGAATGTCTCAACCCCAGAACAATTTTTGCGATGTCTGAGGATCCATCTGATATCCTCACTCCAGGGCATTTTTTGATAGGTGGACCTCTACTCGTCCCCGCCGAACCTCCCATAGCCGGCGAGGCCAGTTCTATCCTGGTCCGGTGGCAGAGACTCTAAGCCCTTAGCCAGCTTTTCGCATCGAGATGGAAAGCTGAATACCTGAGAGAGTTTCAGAAGAGGGGCAAGTGGCTAATTCCAACCAGAAATCTTTCCGAATGCGATAAGGTCATCGTCAAAAAAGACAACGTTCCATCGTACGGGTGGGGGCTGGGACGGAGTCAAAGGGTCTATCCTGGCTTTGATGACAACGTTCGCGTCTTAGACGTCCGTACGGCCCACGGTATCATCAAACGGCCGATTTCCAAATTAATTTTCTTTCCTGTAGACGAACATGTCCAGAGTCTGTGCGTCCAGTGCCCACAACTGTAAAAGAAACCTATGCACTATCAATTTACTTTGTTCTATCCTCCAGTCTCTCCTTTTTTTTCGTCCCCACCAATTGTTGTTTTTCGCCAGCCATGCCGTCGCATTGCAACCAACGCCGTCAGGTCGTCGGCAGATGTTCTCTAGAAACTCGATCGTTCCGGTTCCGAGTCAAGGAATTCATCCGCTTCGGATTTGTTCGCGGTTCCTCCGGTACTGATTAATAAGTACTGCCCCAATTGTCTGGCACACCAGCATTCCAAAGGGTCGTGCCGGATTGGGTGTCGCTGCCGAGTATGTGGCGACGCCCATCACACCCTGCTGAATCTCCATCGTCGGGAGGAGCGTGGACAAGAGCAACGAGACGCCAGAGCCGAGCACCAGCATCGAGCAACCGCGACTCTCGGCAGTTCTGTTCCACACTGCAACGGCTATCCTGCCCACCGTTAACCTACGGTTCGACACCGGGGGTAAACGCTTCGTTGTACGGGCCATGGTCGATGCGTAGTCTACCCTGAGCCGCATTGACGCCTCACTGGCCGAAGCCATGGGTCTCCCTATCCTGGGAGTTGGCGATGAGAAAGTATGCAAGGCTACTCTCATCCCGATTCACATGGAAACGCCACGGATTGAGGTGGTGATTCACGACGAGGGACATATTCGGATGCGGACTCCTGCCCGAGAGCTGCCTGACTCCGCGGGAACGGTGTTTACCAACATCATCCTGGCGGACACCAGTTTCTAAAGGCCGGCTGGGACATCCGTTGTGCTGGGTTCGGATGTGTACCCAACACTGATCCAACCAGGTATCATCCCAAGCCAGAACGGGCGCCAGGTAGCACAGAGCACCGTGCTAGGATGGGTACTGTCAGGCACATAGACCCATTGACTTATCTCAGATTTCTTTGCAATCTAGGACATTGCAAGGCGGGCGGGATGTTCACGCCAAGTTCGTGTGCAAGTTTAAGGCGTCCCTAAGCGAAATAGGGAATCCACCCGCTCTCTGATCCAAGCGGAGTCTTTTCTTTAGGGACCGCTGGCCACACTTTTTTTGTTGCTTTTGCAACTACAACGAAGAAAATAAAATCGTTGAAGAAGAACCATACCTACTCGACACTTCGTCTTTTTTTTTTCTTCTACCTACTACAAAGGCACAAGCGGAGTACATCACTACACATATATTAAAAATCCTTCAAGGTGAGTCTCTTTTATATTGTATTATTAAAAACATTTTTAAATATTCTTAAATATCATTACCGGGATGAGAAGAAGGCGGAGAAACACAAGAAAATTTTTAGCCGTATGGTTTCTTGAGGACCTGCCCCCAACGCCCAGCAAGCCAGCAAACAACAGCGGTCTGCGGAGGTACAACCGCCGCAGCCGAAGCGTTCCCGAGTGCAGCCTCAGCGGTCCTTCGCCAAGGTTACCAAGGGTAAGATCCTGATTGGAGTGGTGGATGAGGGCTCCAGTGATGGACATATCCCGAGGGACCAGTGGCGGTGGATTGTTGGGGAACTGCACAACAGGTTCGTGGAGGAGCTCTTGGTGTCGGGTGGCGCGCTGCCTCGTTGCGAGGATGCCGGCTGGCATCAAGGAGGAGTGAAGGTGTCGGTCACCTTCTACAAGAGAGCGATCGCGGGATTGGGAGAATACCCAGGCGCGAAGCTCGCGGCTGTCGACTGGGACAAGATCTCCAGCAAGCCAAGAGCCAGGGCGTGGCTCTTGCATAAGCCGGCGGAGTCTGAGAAAATTCTCAAGCTTCTGCAGCTGAGCAACCCTGACCTCCCCTCCTCTGATTGGCGAGTTGCCAAGGTTGAGGAGGCCGTTGGTCCGAGGCGCCAGGTTGTCCTGACTCTCATTGAGGGGACAGTCGAGGCGCTGAAGGAAAACAGGGGACCGCTCAGATACGGCTTCGACAGAGTAGCCGTCCGCATCTACAAGGCCGACGCCAAGCCGGGCCGCAAAGAGGAGGACCCTGATATAGAGGGACCTCTCATCGAGGAGGCGCCCGAAGGATTGTCCGACGAGGAGGACATCCTGGAGGGGTACATCTCCGAGGAGAGCGAGCTCCCTAGGGGCTTGCGCGGTGTCGGGATGTCCGAGGAGGAGGACGAGCTGGACGAGCCGACCTCGGACGCCGACATCACTGTGGTGGAGGCTAAGAAGCAGAATGTCTCTGACGTTTCTGCAAATAAACCTCCACCACAGTAAAGCAGCTCCCGCTGCCCTACTTGTCCACCTGGCGGAAGGTGGTATCTTTGCTGTCGTCATCCAGGAGCCCTGGATATGTGGCGACAGAATCCTAGGGCTGAGGGCAGCCGACTATAGGCTCTACGCAGCCCCAACAACAGGTAAATCGCGAGCCTGCATACTCGCTAGGAAAGATTTAACTCTTTTCATGCTTCCCAATTTCAGCAATGAAGATTTTACAACAGCAGATCTAGAGGGACCAAATTTATACCTCCGGATTTGCTCAGCATACCTGGGACACGACCAGGACCCCATCCCCCCAACAACCCCCCGACACGGCGGGGTCCGTCTGAAATGGCATACCTTCTCACAGATAGAAACATTAAATGGGCAGTTAACAGCTTCAGCCCTTATAAATCCCCAGGGGTGGACGGCATAATACCTGCTCAGCTTAGCTACGAAGACGAGGTATCCACGTCCTGGCTTCGAGTGATCTTCTCGATTATTCTCCCCACAGGGGTCATTCCAAAAGGCTGGCTCCGCTCGAAAGTTGTATTTATCCCCAAGGCAGGCAAGCCATCGCATTGCACGCCTAAGGACTACAGGCCGATAAGCCTCTCCTCGTTTCTACTCAAGACGCTGGAGAGACTCATCAGTCTGCACCTCAGAACTAACATTCCCCACTCATCCTTATCAGGATCACAACACGCGTATAGGAGGGGTAGATCAACAGAGACAGCACTCCACTCGCTTACCACTATCATAGAAAAATCACTCCACGAAAAGAAGTTCACACTCGTCGCCTTACTGGATATAGAGGGCGCTTTCAACAACATTCTCCCGAGCTCAATTACGACGGCAGTGAATAAGCTGGGGATTGATCAACACTCAGTGGGTCTCATTGACCGGATCTAGCGCAGCAGAACGGTGGAGGCAACATTGGGGGGGGTCAGCTATCTCCAGACAAGTCAATAGAGGTACGCCCCAGGGCGGAGTCCTCTCCCGTCTCCTATGGAATGTGGCAGTCAACGAACTGCTCCAGGGCATAGAGAAAGGTGGCTGTCGGGTTGTGGCCTATGCGGATGATGTTGCCTTGGTATTTACGGGAAAATTCCCGCAAACCGTCTGTGACAGGATGAGCGACAGTCTCCGGTTCCTGGCGGATTGGACTGCCAGGTGCTGACTGGGAGTAAACCCAGCGAAGACTGAACTGGTCCTTTCACAAGGAAATACAAAATCCACAAAGTGGTACCCCCTAAGCTCTGTGGGATACCCCTACCCCATATAAATCAGGCCAAATATCTAGGTCTAATCCTGGAAAAAAAACTAGACTGCGGCCTTAATACGGACGAAAATGTCAAAAAGGCCACAATCGCCGTCTACACCTGCCGCAAGGCGATAGGGTAAAATGGGGTATGACCCCTAAAATTGTCCGTTGGTTGTACACGGCTATCATTCGCCCAATACTCCACTACGGGGTGGCTATTTGGTGGCCAGGTCTAAAGCGGTCCACCTGCCTGGGCAAGTTCAGGAAAACCCAACGCATGGCTGAGATCTGATTGACAGGCGGCCTGCGCACGGCTCCGGGAGACGCCTTGGACGTTCTCCTGGATATTCTCCCAATTGAGATAATGGGAGAGATGACTGCGTCACTTTCGGCACTAAGGTTGAAGGGCTCGGGCTTGTGGAAAAGATCTAGTTTTGGACACACGAACCTCGGCTCTGCCCCACACCTCACTGAGGGAGACACAAACTACTGTGTCCCCACTGAACACCCTATCACAGCCTTCCAGGTTTACATCCCCGACAGAACGGAATGGAACCTAGGAGCCCCTGGACCCCTAGGGTTCCTTCACATTTACACGAATGGCTCAAAATTGGATGGCCGGGGGGAGGAGGCATATACTTCGAGCACCTGGGCTTAAACGTCTCTTTTAGGCTACCCGACCACTGCAGCGTCTTTCAGGCGGAAGTTTACGCTATCAAAGAAGCCCTTGATCAGCTCCCGCCCACTATGGCCAGAGCTCCCCTTTGCATTTTCTCTGACAGTCAGGCTGCTTGAAGTCAATAGAATCCATCTCCTCTAACTCGAAGACCATCAACGACTGCCGCAGATCTCTTCACGAGATGGCGGAGCAGTACGACCTTCACCTCATCTGGGTCCCAGGACATAGGGACATCGAGGGCAACTGCGCTACCGATGAGCTGGCCCGGCAGGGTACAACCTCCCCTCTTCAGCCGAAGAGGGAGCTAGCTGATATGCCCATGGCCACTTGTAGGGAACACTTTCGTCTCCTCGCGGACAGGAAATGGGAAAACCTAAACTCCTTCCGTCACGCTAGAATAATCTGGCCACGGCGATCAGCAAAGCGCTCCAAAGAGCTACTGTCTTTAAGCAGGGAAAGCTGCGCCCTTGCCGTTAGGGCTCTCACTGGTCACTGGCTACTTGGTACGCATGCGTCCAGGGTGTCGGTTCATCATAACGACTTCTGTAGAAGCTGTAGGGATGAGAAGGAGGAAAAGACAGTAACTTACCTCCTCTGTCATTGTCCAGCCCTGAGCAGACGTAGAATGCAGTACCTGGGCTCCTTCACCCTTGTGGACCTCGCCGAGCTAAGCGAGGCATCACCGAGGCTGCTAACCCGTTTCATCCAAGGATCGGGCTGGTCCTCTCTAACTTAGGATTGGTCAGCGGCCCATGAGAACCTGTATCGGACAGGGGATCTAAGTCTACGCGGCATCACAAGGAGCCTCTCCTGGCTCAAGTGGGCTGCCCGGCTCGTCGAGCCGGCCGTCGCCGCCTTAGCCTAACCTAGCTAATAAATACAATTTCCCTAAAACCAATAAGAAAAGGGGGTTTTTCAAAGATGAACTCAATGGAAACCCATGCCTGAATTACTTGGTTTACTTTCAAAAAAGTATTCTTTTAAATTTTCTAATGGTGTTGGTAGCACCAAAAACAAAACTATAATAAAAATCAAAAGGTGTAAAAAGAAGCGCGATTGATAAAATAGATTTTATTGATTATATAAAGTGCTTGGTAGATGAAGAGACTGTTACAGGTACAATGGAAATGATACGTTCAAATAAGCACGTATTAGCAAATATTGAGTGTAAAAAAATTATACTTAATAGCAAAGATGATAAGGGAATTATAGAAACTAATAAATTTGAGACTATGGCATATGGGCATTTTAAAAAAGAGGAAGAAAATTTAAAAAGGTATCTATTAGTATTATGGTATGAAAGAATAAAATAAATTGAAAATTCTCAAAATAAAAGTGCACAGCAAATAAATAATAAACTAAATAAATATTTAAAAAATATTGAAAATGGAGAAATTCGATTAGAAATTGGATAACTCAAACTAGATTTGTATAATATAAGACAAACTGATTAGTTAAATTTAAAGTAAACAAGAAAGGAAGCTATCTTCGGCATGCCGAAGTTTAAATACCCTTGCTTACTGCAAGGACATAAAATAAATGCTGCCAGCAAGGAATGTTGCTAGCGAAAAATGTTGCAAGCAACAAAGCCAAATAGATATTTATATTCATATGGCAGCTATATGAAGAGGTCTGATTTTGATAAAATTAAATCCGAAATTCTGGAATAATACAAAATGGCCATGTCTCAATTCTTATGAAAATATGTGAAAAATTGGCTAAGTTCGATTTTTTTCTCAAAATTTTCCGATTGGTCCTATGGTAGCTAGTTGTCCGATTTTGATAAAATTAAAATTTCTAAAAAAATACAAATTTGCCTGATCTAAAATTTTATGCAGATATATTAAAAATTGGCTAAGTTATAATTTAGTTAAATAAAATGTACGTTCCTATGGCCGCTATATGATATAGTCGTCCGATCCGGCCCGTTCTAACTTATATAGTAGTGAGAGCATATAGGAGACTATGTGCAAAGTTTCATTCAGATAGCATAAAAACTGAGGGACTAGTTTGCGTAGAAACGGACGGACAGCAGTAGTATGTTTTCCCGGGTCTCGGGACCTTTGATGTCGGCAAAAAGGGTAATAAAAATGCAATTAATGTTTTAGCTGTCAAAAATGGAGCAATAAAATGCAATTAATTAGGGTTAGATATCAACCTGTCAACAGAGGGGGTAATAAAGATGAAATAAATTAGGGTCGCGAGATGTAAAAGGGTACTTGAGTAACAAGTTTTCAAGGGTTCCCACGATCCCGAGCGATCCTGTCCCGCACGTGCATGTTTATCCACAAGCGACATGTACACCTTCACCCACGACCCTTAAAAAGGGACGGGGTGCAATTGAAAAGAGGCGCGCCGTAGACGGGAGCGATCACGCGCCGCCACGATCCTTGGATGCACGTGTGCGTTCACCAAGAATCCTCTCTAAAAAAAGGATGAGGGGTGTAATTGAACCGGGCGCATCCCATCGATCCTGGGACGCACGTTCACCCAGACCGTTTAGCTAAACAAAGGACGGGATGTATTTGTAAATGCATACGCGACAGCGAACCCGGACTTGAGCGATCGTAGGGCACACATTCACCCACGATCCTCAAATAAAAAAAGGGATGGGGTGTAATCGAAGAAGGGCGCTAGACTGAAAAAACCAAATTCCTTAAAATTCCTTTGGACGTGCACCCACGGCCCTCTCTTGCAAGGGACATCATTTTCCCACACTCCTTCCGATCGAATGCTTTAAACGAATTACTCAACACAAATGGGAGTGCGTGGGAGAGGAGTAAATATATACACTTGTAACGGTTTCTCAACTATCTCGGAACACGCTTCAGAGGAGATAAAAAAGGGTGGGAATAAATGTCAAGTGTTTCTCAAAACATTTTTGGATTTTTTAGATTTTTTGGTGGCTCTCAGTATAGACTAACTGAGTCTTAAGAATCACTTCTAGTTTGATATTCGAAGGATTCGGAGTATTCGATAGTTTCAAAGTGCCGTTTAAAGCAATATTTAAAAAGTGCAAACTTAAAAAGTGCAAAATTAAAAAGTATCTATTAAATTAAAAAAAAAAAAAACACTTCTAAATCAGAAAAAACAATAAAGCCAAAGCTGTGTCAAAACTTTAAATCAATCAATCAAAAACAAAATCAAAATCAACATCAAAATGTATAGCAACAACATGAACAAAAACTACAACAACAACATGAATGGAATTTACTGCAACTCCTGCCAGCAGTACCTACCTCTCAATACCCAATGGCATCACCATGTTAGTACTGAACAGCATAAACATTTTGCTACCCGACCCCTGGATGGACAAATTAAGCAACTCGTTGACGGGTACAAGGGACGTATTCTTCAATATATGTATTTGAACCAGGGATCACCTTTTAGGATTCCACTTGAATTTCTAAATGAAGCGGGCCAAGCGCTGCTCCCTCATATTGAAAGAGTGTCAAAGATAAATTTTGAAATATTTGGGGAGTATATTTTGGTGAAGGATGAGGAAATACTTCTGTAAATAAAATCGTTCCAGAGTAAGATGAGTCTGGCTATGATTGGGACAAATTTAATCGACTTATACGATTCCCACACAAACGAGATAATTACCAAAATGGATGAGTTCCAAAAGAGCTGATCTGGGTGGACACTTACAAAAATTATTACTGAACATGCTTAAATGTGTCTCTCTAAAAGGATCAGAGTATTTCGAACTACCTGAATCCCTAAAAAACCGGCGAGCATGCATCAATGTACAAAACAATGATGTTTACTGTTTCAAGTGGGCAATTGTGTCAGCACTCATCCCAAAAGAGAATGGGAAACGCTGCAATGCCTATGGAGTAGACATAACTTTCCTCATCACTGAAAAAATAACACTCGACTTTACTGGATTATCGTTTCCAAGGCACGTGAAAAAAATTAATGATTTCGTGGAGAAAAATCAAGAGATAAGCATTAATGTGTTTGGATATGATGAAGAAAAGGATCAAGTTTTCGGTCCTCTTTTCTCAAATAAAACGGAGAAGAAGTATCACATTAATTTGCTGTACCTCGACCCCCCATCCACCAGTTTACATGGACATTATGTGTGGATTAAAAATATTTCCGGGTAAACATCTATTATATATCTATCAAAATCAAAGAAATAAAAACAAAAACAGATGAAACAAAATAATAAATAAATAAATAAAAATAAATAAATAAATATAAATAAAAATTCAAATGTATTTATTACAACAAATGTCTTTCCTTCTCATCGAGTGAGGAAAGGGCCATGCGTCATGCGGAAAGGTGCACCAACCTAGTGAGCCAGCCACCGAAGGAAGGGGAAACTGAACTCAAGTTCAAAAATATTCATCGCCTGCTGGAGGCCCCCTTTGTAGTGTATGCCGTCTTCGAGTGCATACTCGAACCTACTTCAATAGATGTAAGTGAAAAAACAAAAATAGTAAATAAGCACAAGCCAATAGCCTTTGCATATTATATCAAGTGTTCTTTTAACTCAACACTTGATAAATATGTAACAAAGACAGGCATAAATGGCGAGCGCACTTTTGTAGATAGCATAACTTTCGATTTGTCTGCTATTTTTGAGAATTACATGACTCATGTAGTTCCCATCCAAATGACTCATCAGGACTCTTATGATTTTTATAAGGCTCTAAACTGTCATATTTGCAAAAAAATTTTAAGGAAATGACAGAGTAAGAGATCACTGTCATTTTACAGAGAATATTGTGGTGCAGCACATTCCGATTGCAACCTAAAATATAGAACAGAAAATTTCATCCCCGTTTTCTTTCACAATCTATCAAAATATGATGCCCACTTATTTGTGAAAGATTTCAAGGAAATAGAGGGTGACATCAAATAATTCCTTTAAATAAAGAATTATATATTTTAATATAAAAATATATTAATGTAGGAAAAATAAGCATTAGAAATTAGATTTTTAGATACTGTTCGTTTCATGCCCTATAGCTTAGACACCCTTGCAGGGAATTTAAATGAAGGGGATTTCAAAGTTCTTCGAAATCAATTTCCAAATATATCAGATTTTACTTAAATTATTAAATTAATTATATTATATTATTATATAAGGGAAGTCAACTGAATCGGCTCTCCTGAGCCTCGTTGACAGTCTCCAGCGCTCTGTAAAGGCCAAGGAGGTAGCTCTTTGTGCCTTTATGGACATAGAAGGAGCTTTTGACAACACAGCCCATGAAGTTGTCGTTAGAGCACTCCGTAGAAGGGGAGTTGAAACAGGGCTCACGACCTGGCTGGGCAAACTCCTCGAGAGCAGAATAGCGGAAGTCACTGTCAACAATGTGACAGTTAGAGCTCAAACCACCAGAGGCTGTCCGCAGGGTGGTGTCCTATCACCATTACTCTGGAGCCTAGTAGTGGATGAGCTGTTGGTTAAACTTACAGCAAATGGGTTCGTATGTCAAGGCTATGCCGATGACATAACCCTGATCTGTAAAGGCAATTTTGAGAGCACATTGTGCGATAGAATCACACTGGGCCTAAGACTGAGCTTAGACTGGTGCAGAGAGGTGGGATTGAACATCAATCCCGCGAAAACCACAGTTGTCGCCTTCACCAATCGCTACAAGCTGAAATCCATTCGGCCCATAGTCATTGGTGGCGAAGAAATACCAATCTCCACTGAAGTCAAATATCTGGGAGTCATACTAGATAAGCGATTACTGTGGAGACAGCATGTGGAACATACTGTTCGCAAGGCCACCATGGCCCTAATGAGCTGTAGATCCCTTGCAGGGAAAAACTGGGGAGTGTCTCCAAAAATCC
>VNJU01003387.1:0-108059 GCA_008042675.1 Drosophila seguyi
AGACCGATGTTTTTTCTTACATCGTCTACCGCCCGAGCCCCAACACCAATGCACTTGGCATGCATAATGTTGTCGCACAGCCAGCAGCCGATTGTAAGATCAGCCGAGGTAATAACCTTTTTACAGGTTTTAACACCGCAGACAATAGCGGACATTATTTGGACTTACCACTGTACCTTTGCGTAAGAAGAGATAAGAGTGCAGCTGCACTGAAAAAACGGGAGAGTAAGAGAGCGGGTGAGCGGGTGAGCGTGGGAGCAAGCTTTTTGTTTAGCTGTCGCGACGGCGCAAGCTAAACGGAGAAGGCACAAAGAGGAATGCAAAAAAATGCAAAAGCAAACACTAGCAGCACAACTAAAATGTGAAATTAATAATTATTAAATACACAAAACAGAATAGCTGCATGCACACGAAGTGAACGGGATCTTTATTAATCACAAAATCAAAGAATTATAATAAAACACCGGTTGTTTTTATCAAAAAATTACACAAATCGAGAGCGCAAGAAAAAAACACGTCCGTTCACTTGGAAGAGAGAAAGCTAAAATCCATTTAGTTTAGTTAATTACTTTTTTCTTTCTTTCTTATAACCTGATATTATCTTTTTTTATGTTTGTAAAACTTCACTTTAAGAAAGATTGCTATTTTGCGGAAACTCCCTGGATGTCAGTCCCTAAGTGTAGCCTTGAGCTGCAAGACGATGTCTTGGTGGCCCACTCATCCACTCGAGGCGCTGCAACCTCTTGCAGCTTCATAATTGCCTTGGCAACGCCAACTTCTGCAATTCTTTCGCTCGCGGGGAGCGTGAAGGGGTCCAGGTGCGGGGAGCTGGAAGCGTTTTCACTCTGTTGTTTTCAAATTGCTTTTAGCAATCCCTCATACTTGTGCGCCACACTTCAATGGGCGTTCGCCGAGTACCACCCTCTCCGCCCTGTCACTCGCCATGCCATAATTACAGGTGCAGGGCGAGATTGCTCGCAATTGCATTCCGTTTTTCTGGGCTCGTAATCAGAAAATGTCGAAGTGTTTTGCATTAAAGTGTCGCTTTAATCAGGCCGCCGGCAGTCGCTGGGCAAACTTTTTGGCCGAGAGACAAAAGGCGCTGATAATGCGAGTAGCTATGAAAACAGGAAGTGGCCCCAAGCCACAGGGACCGGGCTGCTCCCTCCTCGGAGACTGAAAATAGTATGGTGAGAATGGCAAAGTTGGCAAAGTCTCGAGTTCATTCCATGGCCGGTTTTCTCTGTTAACTGATTTCCATATTGTTGTTAGTTGCGCGAACTATGCGTGTACCTATATAGACACACTGCCGCCTGTCCGTGTGTCTGTGAGGGGGGCGGCATCACTTTTCCAACTTCTGTTTGGTACACGGAAAAACTTTTAAACATTTTCGACACCCAATTTTTGCGCTTTTATCGTGCCAAGTGCTCGGCGACAGTTCTTCGTTGGAAGCGAATTTAATTCAGAAACGTCGCTTCACCTCCGAGGCATTTCTGTTTAATTGCTTAAAAGCACTGCAAGTGTGCAAATGCAATTCACTTCGATTGCATTATCAATTTAATTTAATGGCCATCAAATCAAGCTTCAGCCTCCGGTGTTTGTCCTGCGGTGTCCTGCGGTGTCCTCAAATGAAATGCATTTTCCTCGACACACATAACAGCACATCTGTCATGTCTGAGTTATCGGGAATCGCATCTGTCTGATATGCAATTCCCAATTATGATTGAAATAATGTCAGGTTCAAGCCGGGGATTAAGGCTCTCAGTTGGTGGGGCTTATGGAATCGCAGATGCCGAGATGCTTACGCCAAGTGCTTTCAGCCTTCGTTTCGAGTGAATCCCCAACATAAGCAGCCAGATGATGCGGGCCAGAAAGGCAGATTATTCAACAACAATACCACCGTGCGGAGCGGAGGAGTGTCTGTCAAAGAGCTGCAGACTCGAGTGTCAGATGTGTCTTAGCATTTTAAATATTTACATCTGGCATATGGCATTTGCAAGTGTAATTCCCTCCCGGGGCTGCCCTGAGATTAGGCCAAGACTGCGGTGGCTGCCGGCTAGCCGGCCGCTTGCCCAGGGCCAGCCCAGGCTCAGACGCAGGGCCAGTCCTCAGAATTTATAATTGTGATTTAATTTGCATAAACTTAGGCCTAAGGCGGCCGCCTTGCCTTGGAATCGCGCCTAGCGAGCACATGTCCAATTAAATGAATCACTTTAATGGCCCCGCCAAGGTTGCCCCAGCTGAAATTTTGAAACAATATGCTTTAATATTTATGGGGCAAGTTTTGTGATAGGTTTTGTTGTCGTCCAGGCCGTAAAGGGTTCTCCTAAGCTGCTGCCCCAGGAGCAGTCATAATCGAAACAATGGAAGTTCCGTTGACGGTTTTATTACATTTTCCAAACAATTGCCCAAGATTTATTCGGGACAGGCGCTGACATTTAATAAAAGCCCATTTCGTGCAGTGTTTAGCCAGAAAGTGTTATTTTAATTAATTAATGCATTCATTCGACAGCCCACTTACACGTGACCATTTATTTACCTCGGTTGGGACGGCCTGCCGCAGCTTTTAATTAAATGCCTATAAATCTATAAATACTATCAACAGTTAAGTATTTGCCTTTTGTATAAACATTTTCATATTCGCTCTCCGCTTATTAGAATTCCGCTTAATTTGCACATTTGCGGCGATACAAGATAATTGCTTTGGCAAACATTATATTCATATCGGAGCGGCAGCATCTGTCAGCCGGGCTTATTATTTAGCCATGGGGACATAAATATTTTCAGCACATTTGCACGCTCAGAGGGATCCAATTTGCATGCACATAAATATAAATACTCGGCCTGCAGGATGGGTCAATTGGCGCTGCTCACATGGCCAGAAATGAATCGATTGCGCTCCGTGGGGACTTGTCCATGATTTATGTGGGGCATTCTGTCCGACGCCAACTGTTGCACGTGCTTTGTGCTTCGAGCTCCGGGCTCCGGGCTCCGGGATCCGGCTGCGAGCTGCCAACTTCGAGGCAGCCTGCTCCAGGACGAGCCTTTGTTATTTTATGGTAATGCATGACGTTGTTAAGCATCTCGAAAATGTACAAAAGAAATTAGCAAATGTGAAAAATAAAAAGGAGGAGCGGCGTGGCGGGGCAACAAACGAATTCAACGGCAACTGTTGACAGTTATCCTGACACAAACACGCATTGTAATGTCTAACAAGCTTCACAGTGGCAGCAATGGCAGCGGCAGCACCAAACATCGCATGTCACTCAACGGCCTCAGAGTCCTGCTGACAGCCTGTGTCCTGTGTGTGTGTGTGTGCGGGTGTCTGTGTCATTTACATATTTACACTTTGTGCCCGGTGCTTAAGACTGAACTTTAACAGACGGCCTCTGGTCCTGCCTTAAGGATTTGCCGTAGGGACGGGAGAAGTCATCCATATCCATTGTTAATAAGTTTTCACGACAAAAAATATCAATAGATGCCTTTTACAGCAAGGTAATTTAATGCTCAATTTGGTACAAAAATATAAAAGGATACAGTAAGGTATCCATATATAATTGCAGTTTCAAACTAGTTCAAGCAAATCAATTCGTAGATTGCTCTATTAAGTTTCTCTGGAATACACAAATTCCCTATTTCTATTAAATAAAAATACTAGAATTCAATTAGACTTTAATGAGTTTTGAAAGTTATAAAACCCACATATAATTTTACTTGTCCTATCTAAAATCCATATCTAAAAATCTTAATTTGTCAAATCAGGTCAACATGATTTAGTTGTTGGTAAGCTGAGGGCCATTTCCCAAGAATTTTGCGGCTCAGAATCCAAGTCCTGCTCGGAATTTGTCAGAATTTTAAGAAAACCAGAGATTTTTCGTTCATTGAAGTTATTTAGAGAGCGCAAAATATTTGTTAAGTCAGTCAGTCTCTAGTTACATAATTAAGTACAGCTCTTACCATTTAATTTAAGACCACATGGTTTCAGGCAATATCTCCTTCAAGAAGCTATGCACTCGTAACCTCGAACTGCCATAACTCTGCGAAGAAAAATCGTAATTGATCTCTTGAGATTTTAAGTTTAAGGGTAAAAGTCTTACTAAATGATAAATCTAGACAGGCAGACCTAAAAATATTTTTTGTGCCCTCTAGATAATTTCAAAAGAACGAACAACCTATGTTTTCTAAGTACA
Organism: Drosophila seguyi; assembly: GCA_008042675.1. NCBI lineage: Eukaryota > Metazoa > Arthropoda > Insecta > Diptera > Drosophilidae > Drosophila > Drosophila seguyi. The sequence continues at coordinate 4,191 of VNJU01003387.1, forward strand.
CAGCCACAAATCTCAAAATTCTAGCGCCGGAGCGGGCGTACAGGGGGAACAACGGGTGAGAAATCGCCTGCCGTAACTGTCCGTACCGCTGGAAGTGCGACTATACTCTCCCCGTGAGGGCGGCTGGAAGCAGGTCCCAGTAGGTCATGTCTCTGCTGTGGATATTGACGAATGGTAGTCGGGCGGGGAGAAGAAAACTCCTGCCCAAAAAATTACCCCAATCCAAGGTGGAACAGCATATGCCGAGGGATGCGTGTCCGGGGGGTGCTTGGACTCAAATATGCGAACTCTGGTGGACCGGCCGACCCATCAGTTTAAACTAGGCTTACCACGGTATGCGGGCTCTACCGTGGCGGACCATCCCCAACCCAGTATACTCGTGGGACCAAACATGAACAAATCAAATAATAAAAATAAAAACATAGGTGGCCGCCAAACCTCAAGGGCGGAAGGGGAGAACCCCCTAAATAGACTGAGCTCGAAAACGCCTAGCGGTCGAGCGCTCAATAAGCTCTCCTCTTCAGAGCGCCTTCATCCGGTGGCCGGAGCTCCGGGGAAGGGTGAACCTACGGGTCCGCCTTGTAGCGTGACCGCGGGCAAGTCCCTCGGCGTGACCGCAAGCGGCTCCGGAAGTGAGCCTACCCCCGGCTGCTCGGCCCAGCAACAGCAGAGGAGTAAGAAGGCGCTCTACCATGAGCGTAGAAGAGCGGCCTTCATCCTCGCGCGCGCCAATCCAGCCATGGAGGCGGACCCAGAGCAGGCGGGTCTCATAAGATGGGCGAAGGGCATCCTGCCAGAGTTCCAGCCTGCCAAGGTAGGGAAGGCAGCCGGACCCAAGGCCCTACTATCCGACCCTGAAGCGGGCAGGAGCGCTGTTAAGCGCCAGCGGTCTGCGGAGGTGAAACCACCGCAGCCAAAGCGATCCAGGGTGCAACCCCAGCGGTCCTTCGCCGAGGTGACCAAAGGCAAGATCCTGATTGGAGTGGTGGATGAAGGCTCTAGTGAGGGACAGATCCCGAGGGACCAATGGCGATGGATCGTTGGGGAACTGCACAGCAGGTTCGTGGAGGAGCTGTTGGCGTCTGGTGGTGCACTGCCTCGCTGCGAGGATGCCGGTTGGCACCAGGGCGGCATCAAAGTAATTGCGTGCGAAGACGAGCAATCGGTCGCATTTTATAAAAGGGCCATCGCAGGATTGGGTGAAGTATACCCAAGTGCGAAGCTCGTCGCCGTGGACTGGGGCAAGATCCCCAGCAAGCCAAGGGCTCGGGCGTGGCTAACACACAAGCCAGCGGAGCCGGAGAAGATACTTAAGCTGCTGCAGCTGAGTAACCCCGACCTCCCCTCCTCTGACTGGCGAGTGGCCAAGGTAGAGGAGGCCGTTGGTCCGAAGCGTCAGGTTGTCCTGACTCTTAATGAGGGGACAGTCGAGATGCTGAGGAAGAACGGGGGGATTCTGCGGTACGGCTTCGATAGTGTGGCCGTGCGAGTTTATAAGGCCGACGCCAAGCGGGCCGATAAAGAAGAGGACCCTGATGTTGACGGCCCTCGGATTGAGGAGGCACCCGAAGGTTTGTCCGATGAGGAGGACATCCTTGAGGGCTACGTCTCCGAAGAGAGCGAGCTGGCGAGGGGCCTGCATGAAGTTGGGATGTCCGCGGAGGACGGCCTAGACGAGCCGACCTCGGACGCCGACACTACGGTGGTGGAGGTAAGGAAGCAGAATGTCGTTGACGTTTCTGCAGATAAACCTCCACCACAGTAAAGCAGCCTCCGCTGCCCTACTTATCCACCTGCCGGAAGGTGGCACCGACGCTGTCCTCATACAGGAGCCCTGGATCTATGGCGACAGAATCCTGGGGTTGAGGGCAGCCGGCTTTAGGCTGTACGCAGCCCCTACTACAGGTAAAACGCGAGCCTGCATACTCGCCAAGAAGGATCTAACTCTTTTCTTGCTACCCAATTTCAGTAATGAAGACTTCGTGACCGCATGTTCGGAGGGACCATCCGGATCCCTCCGGATCTGCTTAGCCTACCTGGGACATGACCAGGACCCCACTTCCGAAACCCTGATAAAAGTCGCTGAGGACAGCAGAAGACTGGGTATGGGCCTAGTTATTGGGTGCGATGCTAATGCGCACCACCAATGACAGGGGTAAGTCTCTTTTTGATTTTATCCTCGTATCTAATCTACTGGTGGGAAAATCGGGTAACGAACCCACCTTCATTACCAAAAACCGCAGGGAGGTACTTGATATCACCCTGCTCTCTGAATCTCTTACGGATACCCTGAAGTCGTGGAGGGTGCTGGAGAAGCACTCCTTCTCCGACCACAGATACATTCAATTTACGCTAGGCTTCGATAGGTTCAACCCAGTCACCTTCCGGAACCCCCTGACTGGGCGAAATACAGATCCCAGCTAAGTAGGATACTAAAACCCCCTCCAGCCCCAACCAACTCGGACTACTGTCCAGAGGGGCTGGAGCACCTAGTTAAAACCTTAAAACCCGTAGTAGGAACGGGGGTAAGACGGGGAAGAAACCACCGTGGTGGTGTAAGGAACTGGGCTGCCTCAAGAAGACCACGAGGCAGTCCTTCAATCTAGCTAGGCGCGCCAACACGGACGCAGCGTGGCGCCTTTATAAATCTAACTTGTCCCTATACAATAGGGAATTAAGAAAGGCCAAAAGAAGGGCATGGTCCGACTTTTGCTCAAATATCCAGGATTACTCAGTGGCGTCTAGGCTGAGGAAGGTCCTCTCGACGACGCCCCCTAACACGGGCTTCGCCAAGCGTCCTGACGACAGCTGGACGACCTCAAGTGAGGAAACCCTCGGGGTTCTCCTGGATACCCACTTCCCTGCCTGCGCGTCTCAGAGCAGCCCGCCCAACCCCCCGACATGGCGGGGTCCGTCCGACATGGTATACATCCTTAGTGTAAGGAATATAAAGTGGGCTATCAATAGCTTCAGTCCATACAAATCCCCAGGGAATCATACCTGCACAGCTTAGCTATGCAGCCGAACTATCCATACCATGGCTTCGTCTGATATTTTCGATCATCCTCGATACAGGGGTCATTCCGAGCGGATGGCTCCGCCCAAAAGTGGTGTTCATTCCCAAGGCAGGCAAGCCTTCGCACTGCACACCCAAGGACTACATGCCGATAAGTCTCTCCTCGTTTCTACTGAAGACGCTGGAGAGACTCATTAGTCTTCACCTAAGAATCACTTTTCCCCAATCATTCTTATCAGAATGCCAACATGCGTATAGGAGAGGCAGATCTACAGAGACAGCACTCCATTCGCTCACCTCTATAATTGAAAAATCGCTCCACGAAAAGGAGTTCACACTTGTCGCTTTCCTAGACATAGAGGGCGCTTTCAACAACATCCTTCCAGGCTCAATAACAACCGCATTGACTAATCTGGGGGTTGATCAACACACAGTAGGTCTCATTGACCGGATCTTGCGTAGCCGGACGGTGGAGACAACACTGGGGGGGTCAACCATCTCCAGACAAGTCAATAGAGGTACCCCCCATGGCGGAGTCCTCTCCCCTCTACTATGGAATGTGGCGGTCAACGAACTGCTACAGGGCATAGAGGTGGGCGGCTGTCGGGTTGTGGCATACGCGGATGATGTTGCCTTAGCGTTTACGGGCAAATTCCCGCAAACCCTTTGTGACAGGATGAGTAACAGTCTTCGGTTTTCTGGCGGAGTGGACTGCCAGATGCGGTCTGGGAGTAAATCCAGCAAAGACTGAACTGGTCCTTTTTACGAGGAAATACAAAATCCCCAAGATGGTAACCCCTAAGCTCTGCGGAGTATCTCTCCCCCTTAAAAATCAGGCCAAATACCTAGGTCTGATCCTAGACAGGAAACTCGATTGGTCCCTCAATACGGACGAAAGGGCCAAAAAGGCCACAATCGCGCTCTACACTTGCCGCAAGGCCATCAGGCTAAGATGGGGAATGACCCCAAAGATTGTCCGATGGCCATACACGTCTATTATCCGCCCGATACTCCTCTATGGAGTGGCAATCTGGTGGCCTGCCCTCAAGCGGTCCACATGCCTGGGTAAACTAAGAAGGATTCAACGCATGGCCGAGATCTGTATAACAGGCGGCCTGCGCACGACTCCGGGGACGCATTGGACGTTCTCCTGGACATCCTCCCAATTGAAATAATGGGAGAGATGACCGCGTCACTCTCGGCACTAAGGCTGAACGGCGCGGGCCTGTGGAGAAAGTCGAGTTTTGGGCATACGAATCTCGACTGCACTCCACACATTATCGAGGGAAATACTGACTACTGTGTCCCTTCTGATCATCCAATCACACCCTTCCAAGTTCACATTCCGGACAGAACGGAATGGAACCTGGGACCACCTGGACCGCCGAGGTCCCTTCATATCTTCACGGATGGCTCCGGGTGGGTGGAGGTATTTACTCCGAGCACCTGGGACTAAACGTCTCTTTTAGACTACCCGAAGCCCTGAATCAGCTCCCCCCATCCGGGGGTGGAGTCCCAATTTGCATATGCTCGGATAGTCAGGCAGCCCTGAAGTCACTTGAAGCCATATCTTCAAACTCGAAGACTATCAACGCCTGCCGCAGATCTCTTCACGAGATGGCGGAGCAGTACGACCTACACCTCATCTGGGTCCCAGGACATAGGGACATCGAGGGCAATTGCGCTGCAGATGAACTGGCCCGGCAGGGCACAACCTACCCTCTTCTGACGGAGAGGGAGTCACTTGGCATGCCCATGGCCACTCGCAGACTTCTCTGTAGGAACCACTTCCACTCCCTGGCGGAAAGGAAATGGGAAAACCTAACAACCTGTCGCCACTCAAGAATGATCTGGCCTAGCCGATCCACCAAGCGCTCCAAGGAGCTACTATCACTAAGCAGGGAAAGCTGCGCCCTTGCCATCAGGGCATTTACTGGCCACTATCTGCTTGGCACACATGCGTCCAGGCTATCAGTGCATTACAATGACTTTTGCAGAAGCTGCAGGGACGTGGAGGAGGAGGAGACTGTTCTCCTCCTCCTCTGCCACTGCCCAGCCCTAAGCAGACGAAGACTGAAATACCTAGGCCACTTGGTCTTTACAGATCTTGCGGAACTAAGCGAGACATCTCCGAGGCAGATAACACGATTCATCCAGGGATCGGGTTGGTGCTCTCTTACTTAGGAATGGTCTTTGGCCCATGAGAACCTGCAGCAGACGGGGATCTTAGCCTTTGCGGCATCACAAAGAGCCTCTTTAGGCTCAAGTGGACGGCCCGGCTCTACGAGCCGGTCGTCACCGCCCTAACCTAACCTAACCTAACGCCGGAGTCTGAACTTTACAAAGCAAAATACTTCTTAAATAAACCTTACCTTTCAAACAACTCACAAGACCCCAACATTTATTGACCTGTAAATTGTAATTGTTTATTAGTATTATTTATTGTTTCAGATTATGTAAGACAAGGAAAAGTACCTTATATGTATAGTTATTTATTATACCTTGTTTAGTTAAAGCTATTATATATGTAAAATTTTAAAACATAATAATAATAATAAATAAAAATGTATGTAATAAATGTTGGCGAAAATTTTGTAGTGTCTATTTTTTTCTTTTCCTTTTTCATGACTTTCCCTGACTAAGAACTAATGACTGCCATATCTCTGAGTAGCTTAAATTATGTTAAGAAACAATTAAGCTATAGTTTTCTAATAATTTCTTTGATAGCCATAATATATAGTGGTTCAATCAGGGACGTAATGCTACCTAAATATATTTGTATATCATTCATCGAGTTTTAATCGTTGGTAGAAACGAACACAAAAACTTGGCTACATATACTTGGCTTTTAATGTTAAGCAAGTTGCAAACTTCTTACCAAACAATTTGTTTTTTTAACACAACATTTTTTATTTGTACCTTAATAAAATGTATAAATGGTTATAAAATGTAAGTACAGTCTGGAAACAATGAAACATAATATTATATCCTTGCAAGGCTATAAAAATCCAATCCATCGGATATATATTACCATATGTTATTAGACAATGTATTACCATGTCATCAAAAATTTAAACCTATAGACTTTAGTAATAATACTTCTGTCCAAACCTGCATGATAATCCCTTATTTTGAATTTAACTTCTTCAACAGGATAGCTCTTTGGTGCGTAAGATTCGGATAATAGAGAATATAGTGGGATTTTCCAAGGAATATGCTTTCGCCGTGCAACACAATAGAGTGTGGTGAAAGCGGAATCGAAACCGAAAATCTCAGCTCGGACACCGGCACCTGATACTGTTTTGCATTATGGCAACGGGCGAGTAAATGCGGTCAGGCCAACGCGGCCAAAGTGGCAAAGTGGCAAAGTGGCGGCGGGGCAAATGCAATTTCCCACAAAAAGGCCGGAATAACGGCACATAACTGATTCACTTTAATGCAATTTGCATGAATCCTGCCCGGCATCCTTCAACAGCCGGCTAACAGGACTCTGTTAGGGCTTACTCTCCGCTCTGCGAGCTGTGTTTAGTGCGCACAGGCCGCTCTCCGGCGAGAGAGAGCGCGAGAGGGCCGAGATTGAGTTGTAGGCAATAAATACAAAGGACTCAGCATCCGCGGCAACAGTGGGCGTCGAGGATTCAGTTATCGCGTAGCCGCCGTGTGTGACGGACAGATGCCGACGTCTGAGGCCGAAGCGAGCGGAGTTTCAATAGTTTCTCGGGCGCCAAGTGCATTCAATTAACATAAAATGTAATTAGAGACACTCAATCTCGCGCGCTCTCCCTGTGTGTCTCCTTGTCTCTCTCCGCAGTGCTCAGTGCCTTTCTGGCCGCATTAATTAAATGCAAACAAACGGAAAGTGAGCAGCGCGACCAAACTAAAAGCCATTAAAGAGCCAGCGAGCAATGCATGGAATTCGCTATCAAACGAGTGGTGGCAAGTGCAGGTGGAATCCAATCGAGATGCCGGAAATTGTCGCAAATTAAAAGTAAATTAAATATTGCCCATCTGGTCGGGCTTTATTGGAAGTTATGGCCGGGCCAGCTTTGTTTCATCTATCAATGTGGGCCCTGCCGCTGGCACGGCGCTAATTTCCCACACTTCAAACGCTACCGGCCCGGGACTGGCATGGATTTCCGTCTCCTGCGGAAGCCCTCCCCGTCTCGGCTAAGCTTTGTGTTTTGTTTTCCCAGCTTTCGTCCTGATTTCTCTCTGCTCTCCACCTGCTCCCCACCTGCTCGAGGGCTGCTGTTGTTGTTTGGCTAGCCAAGCCCGGCTTGGCGGGCCCCTTGGCCATAAATTAAGTGAATTGACAGTGCATTTACCCGGGCCATTCAGCCACACTCCGAGTGGGCCGCCCAGGCTCCTTTATGATTAGTTAATGGGATTCAATTTCATTTCGCATTGCCCGCCGCAGAACGTAGCAATAGTGGCAATCGTGGCAATCGCAGCTGCCGCAGCTTCCCTGCGCTGATTACATAAGGCACGTTTTCCGGGGGAAACACTTGTTGGCTCGTCCTCTCGCCTCCCCCAGGCACGTAGTCGTGGCCGAGAAAGGAGTGGCTGCAGGGGAGCGGAAAAAAACGAATCACGGCGGTGCCATTAGGAACTTGGCGAAATAAATTCAATACAAGCGGGGGCCTAATAGCAGTAGTTGAGTTTCCATTTACATTTACGTTCCACGTCTCTGTTCAGCCTTCATAAATTGGCGTGGCTGCGAAAATCGCTGCTGCTCGAGGAGGCGCCCCATTTAGAGGCGCATTGTGAATGCAGCCTTTTACCCAGAAGTGGCGACATGAAAAAGTACAAGTGTGCATTCTAAGAATAACAAACAACTCGAGTGAGATAAAACCAGCAACTGCCACGGCGACAGCGGTACGAGTATAAAGTGCTAAAGTAAACACAGCCGGGGAAGGAGCGTAAACAAACACCGGAGCAGCCCGAAACAGCGTCGAAGGTTGTCCCGCCGAATCCCTGCGGCTCTGCCGTGTTGTGTTTGTGTGTGACTGTGCCGGTGTGAGTGATCCAAGTTGCAAAATCCGAAATCCAAGAGCGCAGAAAGCAAAGAAATGTGCAAGTAATGTGCAGCCAGGAAAGTGCAATGCCATCCGTAAAATCCGCCGAAAGCGAGACTCTGCCCGGGATTATTAGGAGCGACAGCATGACAAACGGCAGCTCCTTGAGGTCCTGTCTGCTGCTGGCCACCGTTCTGGGATTACTCTGCGGGAGCGAGGGTAAGTCCGGGTCGAAGGAGTCCCTGCATCACTGCTTAAGCAACTCCATTCCGCTGATCGCTCCGCCGGAATAAGGAGGGCGAATTCATTTTACAGCCTTATTAAATCTGTATTACATAAATTACGCCGGGCGCATCGCTCTGAATTTTTATGAGCGTTTTACGCTTTCACATTTTCCATTTTCCGTTTGCCAGTCGCCATTCGCAGCGCGCTTTTATGTCATAATGAGTGCAGCCTTTTGATTTAATGACAACTGTTTGCCATAAAACAACGAACGTATGCGAGTGTGCTGGCTTTTATGTGGCCTGTGATTTATTTCCCTTCTTATTTTTATGATAATTTATCAAATATGCATAATAAAATGCCAGCGCCGCCAGCGACCGTTTATGGCCCTCGAAATTTTGAGAAATCTCATATGTGAGGTGGCAACAGCTTGCCGATCAGATGCTCTTTTGCGGGCACCAGGTTTTGGTTTTGCGCAGAACATTAACAATATTTTACCTCATAACACAAGAGATTTATTTACGATTTACCGTCGAGGTCCGACCCTTGAGCACTAACCAGCCCCTGCTTACTTTTGCGCATGTGAGAAGTCGAGTCAGCACGGGCTTATTTTGCATTTGTTCTTGCCTCCACGCAGCTTTGCCCTTTGAGTACGTAGACGAGCACGACGACTTCAACTACGACCTGGACACCGCCCAGTCCCAGGCCAAGTACGACGCCCGCCTGCTATCGCAGCAGATGCTCAGCGACGCGGAGCTGCAGCGCCAGCGGGCGGACGGGGAGCAGGATAACGGCTTGGAGCCCGGCTCGCCACGAGCTCAGGGGATTGGCGTGGCTTCTGCCGCGGATGGCGCGGACGGAAGCCCCACGGAGGAGGACCTGGAGCCGCACAGCCGGGCAGCGGCTTGCTTCACCAACGGACACAAGTACACGCACGGCCAGAAGGTACACTGAAAGAATAGAACGGAAGCACAAACCAAGATCACAAATTTTACACTTAAATGGTAGCGAAATTGGTAAAAAAGAATGAACTTCTGGCTTGTAAATGTTCAGGTGACAGGGACGGAAGCACGCTTAATGCATGCTTTAGCTTAATATTTTACTATTTATTAATTATTGCTTTCTCATATAGAAAATGTGGTTAATAGAGTTCACATTAAAATCGAATAAACCCCATATAAAAATGCATTTTGTTGAGGCAGGAACTTGTTTCTTTTATTATTAGACACAATTAGAAATGCAAATTTCTACTGAAAAGTTAAAAAAGGCAAAAAATAGTAAATAACAAAATTGTAACACAGGGAAAACTTGAAAAAGTGGTAACTGCGTTATGAATAATTTAACTCGTAGGTTTAAACTATAATTTTTTATTTATTTCTAGGTTACATGTAGAATCGAGGTTTATGCATTTATTTTGGAATAAATTGAATTAAATTCCATTTTGTTTAACCATATATACACTTACATTTTTTTCGAGCAATTTTATAATTTTTTGTGGATGATTTTACAAACGACTCAACAATTATTACTCTGTAGATATATTTAATTATTAAAATAAGAAATCGTTCATCAGCAAATAATGACTGAGATCACAAAGGCTTCGTCTAATAATACAAATATTTTCTTTAGTTTTTATTATTTCTTATTATTATTATTACTGAAAAATGGAATTGCTAAATTTGTAGATATCTTTTAAACAATACCAACAAATTCTGTCAACATATTCCAGTATTAAAAGACGGCATTCTGTACCTATATTTAAAACCATTTTCAGTTTTAAGTTACTTAATCGATTTAAGTTTTTGATTACTTGTACATGTACTAGACACAAATTCAATATACAGCACAGAAATAGAAGATACGATATTCTTGTCTGTGGGTTAGATTGGTCCAAAAGTCTAAGACAAAGGCAGTTCTTAACATTTCTGTGAACAGCACTTTACTGAGTTTAATTCGTTTTTAGAAACTTATTTACCTGCCTATAAGTAATCATATTTTTTTAGTTAAGATACTTTTATAAATTAAATTTACTAGAAATTTGAATTTCAGAATCCTTATTATTAAATCCTAACCACAAGTAGTGCAACACAAGCTTAAGCCCTTAATATTTCTTTCCCAATGCAAGAGTATCAAATTACACAATTACCAGATTATTCTTCAGAGTTCAAGGCACTTTAAATTGTTTTAGTGAGTGATTTACAAAGAAAATTTAAGTTTCAATGCAATTGCCCCCCATTGATGTCCAACATTTACACAAGCAGAAGCCTAAATTCCAACGAGCCCTTGTTAGAAACAGATCACAGGTTAAAATTCCTAACTAGTTGCACTTCAACAAAGCCCTTGCCTGATTTCAATTAGTCCCTCGTTATGGCCCAAGTTACAGTATCAGAGTCAGTGTGTTGCTATCGGGATCCTGCAACTGTCGGTGCCTGCCATCAGTTGCTGCTTCCTGTTCCTTGGGTCGACATGTGGCCTTCGCTTACTCATTCATGGCAGCACAAAGCCCTCAAATCGCTTTGCATTGTGATTGATTGTTCGGTTGCGGGCACACATATGTATGCATATGTATGTATATGTGTTTGGACCGAAAAGCATCTGCTAACGGGCCTCTGGCCGGGAGAAACATTCAAATTATACGCTTATATGCCCTATCTTCCGTCCGGGAACAGGTGCCCCGACTGGATGCCTGCGAGGTGTGCCTCTGCATGGACGGCGAGATCTTCTGCTGGTGGGAGAAATGCGGTTAGTTCTCACTCGGTTCTCGGTCCGTGGTGCGGCATGCATAATATAACAAGAAACTTTTGCCTTTTTCCCGCAGATAAGGCCAGTGTAAACAAGGCGAAGGCGGCGGCGTCAGGAAGCGGTGTTGGCCAGGACGACGTCGTCGGTGGCAATGGCGATGGTAATGTCGGCGGTGACGGGGATGCCGAGGCCGAGGGCGACTATTCAGATCCATATCGCTACGAGAGCACAACGGGAAAGTCAACAAAAGTGCATAAAGCGGCTAGGAAAGTTGGCAAGCGGCATAAGCATCGCAAGAATCAAAAGAATTTTAATGACTACGAAGTTTACCACAGCCACAGGCAGAAGCAGCCGGATTATAAAAAGTCCGCCGTTAAGCAACAGCTCCAGCAGAAGCAGAATCAGAAGCACCAGAGTGACGGCGGTGGCAACTACAATATAATCAAGCAACACAAACACGAGCCACAGCGCAAGTTGCCGGAGCAGAAGCAGGAGCAGCGGGAGCAGGAGCTGGGGAGTGCGTCCGCCTTGGCTGTTAATCAGGCGGCAAAGGCAACGCATTATCAGCCACCAGCTCCGTCCCACCCCCCGCATCAGCACCAGTACGATCATGAGCATCAGCAGCAGCAACACCATCCCCACCCGGCCCAGCATTCGTCCAGCAAAATTCTAAATTTCCCCGAAAACTTGCCCTCCCTGCTCTACTACGACTACAAGACCGAGGAGCACGAGCATCACCAGCACCAACACCACCAGCAGCACTTGCTCCACGAGAAGCAGCGCCTCCTGCAGCAGCAGCAAGAGGCGTTGGCGCAACAAAAGGCGCCAGTGGTAGCCAAAGTCGGTCCAGCACCCGCACCCGCACCCGGAGCAGAGGCTGGCGTTGAACTCCGCACCAACTTGGGCAGCGATAAAAACCCAGATGAGGCGGAAACAGACAGCGATATTCTGCCGGAGCCGCCAACAAAGCGGCCAAAGGCAGCTCCCACACAATGGCCGGCGCAGGCGTTGATGACAACCCGGGCAGGAGCAGCAAGAGGACCAGCAGCCGCCACGTCTGCAACAACGACAGCAGCAGCAGCAGCAGCACAAGAAACAACATCAGCAACGACAGCGACAACGAAGGCAGCGACAAGAACAAATGAAATGGTGACAAGCACGTTGTCTAGTGCCACAGTGGCAGCCACAAATGTGAGTTGATCTGCTTGAGCTTCGGCTTCGGGGCTTGTGTCCTGGCAGCAGGCACCATGGCCGGAAGATGACTGTATATTTAAGTAAATGATAAGTAAGCAATACCAGAGTCTATAGAGTCCAGAGTTTATAATTAAATTTAAGGATCTAGGATTGGGGAACTCAGTTAGTTGTTAACCAAAAGGAATCATTGGGACATGTATGAAAATAAAATGAAAGGATTCATTTTCTTTCTACTCTTTTTCGACCTCGATTAGGAATCTGGTTATAGGTTGTCTATGATTTTCCATGTAAATTTTTCTTATATCCTTTCGAAAACACATCTATCTGTTGACATTAATAAGTGCTTATCTCCTAAAGTAACTTTAAATACTTTAAATTTAGACTTTGAAATATCCTCCTGTTATGTTTCGAGACGCAATTCCAGATACCACCCCATTGTACTCTTTTCCCTGTACTTTTTTGCGCTTTTTGTGAACCTGGAAGCTCAACCAATTAGGCTTTTGGCCACTTCATTGGCCGCCACAGCCACAGGCTTGAACTTTGCTCTGCTGCTGGTGTGTCCAGTGAGCCTGAAACGCTCCCCGTAATGGGGTTCTTCATGCTCGAGATGGTTTATTATTTATTTTTTTACTATGCAGTCAAGTTGAATTAACAGTCTGTGTTTTATTTTCCGCTGTGGCCCCGGCCAGCTGCAACATGATCGCCGTGGACATGACGCGGACGAGGTCGACGACGCCTTCCACCGCTGGCTGACGTCCACGGAGCTCAATGCTGACAACACAAACTCGCTCGACGACAACTCGGAGCGGGAAACGCCAGCGTCGACAATAATCGATGATGTTGGCACGGCCAACAGGAGCGAGGGGAGGGGCGGCCTGGCCAAAGACAATGGCAGCGATGCCGTCTTCTTTCGCAGCTCGTACAACGATTACAGCAGCGAATTCAATGGGAGCGTTGTCAATATTGACATTACACTAACTGCAGTTGATGTGCATCCCCATCGCCAAACGGATTTAATTGCAAATGGCAACAGAACGTCAGGCGTTAACGACAATGGCAGCAGCATCAGCAGCAGCACCAGCAATGGAACAGAAGGGACAACAATGGACCCAGAGGCGGCCAGCAGCAGGAGCGGCAGTGTCAGCCATCAGGATCAGCCCCGGCAGAGCACTGCTGTTCCGCCGTTCACCCTGACAACGATTATAACAACAACGCCGCCGGCACCAGGGCATATGTGCAATGTTTTGGGTAAGCAAGCAAGTCATCGAGGGTCGGGATGGATTGCTGCTGCACAGAGATTTGCAGCATGTTGACTTTTAAACTGAATTGAAATAACAATAGAATAGCTTTTAATTTTCTAAAGGGTAGTAATTATTATTTAGCAGGAAAAGGGAAGAGATTCTTGCCTGCTTTTTTTAGTTTTCATAACTAAATTAATATATCAAACCAAAGAACTTAAACTTTTAGGGGTGCTACAGAAATATATAGTATTAATAAAACTCCTAATTAAGCTACTAATTTTTTTTAAACAAATTTACCCATCTCTTAAAAGGGGTTTTCAAAGCAAAGTTATTTCTGAGTACAAAATTAACAACGCTTGCTGCTTAGTCTTCATTTAATTAAACTCCTGATTTAAATTAAGAATCTATATTTCGCAAAGGGTGACTTTACCCTCCTTTTCTGTGTGTAATGAAATCCCAGCGCTTCTACCTTCCCAACACCTCCACTTTCCCGCTATTTTATTACTGCTCGTCACAATTGCTCACTTCCTAATCCCATTTAAACTGCAAATCGAACTCGGTTCCGTTGCTGTCGTTGCAGGCAAACTGTATAAAATTGGCGACATTCTGCCACAGGATACGGGCAACTGTCTGCAGTGCATCTGCACGGATGCCGTGACACCCGACGAGATGCCGAGCGTCACCTGCAGTCCGCACAATTGCCCGCCGCTGGTGCTGCCGGATCTGTTCGACGCGACTGGCTACTGAGGTTACGGGTTGGTGCTGTAAGTTGCCCAGGACCGAGGACCGGACCCAGGACCAAGTACCATAACCGGGACCCTGCGGGCGCTTGGGCGGCAGGTGTCGGAATTTAAAAATGGATCGAATCGTGATTTAAGCCCGAAACCGAAACCGAAACCACAGCTACAGCAGGACACGCAGGACACGGGGCAGAAGAGCTCACAGCTCACGGCACATCCGCACAGTACTCACTTCCACATTGCATGTCAAGGTCTCAACTAACTCAGCATAATCGTATGGATTTCAGTGTAAAGCCCTCCCTATCACGAGTGCCGCGAGCACTCTCTAAACCGAATACCTATCAGCAAGCATATACTATACTCGTATTGGACTATATATACACGTGTATGGATCAGACCAGACCAGAGCGGGGAGCCGGACGGGTGCAGCCTAGGTTTAAATGCATTTTATAAGAACGCGAGGTCGTCCCTCTCCCCGATGCTGTCGATCGAGTCCCAAAAGGAAACAATTGAATGTATACAGCAGTAGAAATTTTAAAGAATTTATAGATGTACCACAACAGAAACATATATACAAGTATATATACATATATCTACCGATGTCTATACCTACATGTGTGTGTTGAATTCAGTTCAGGAACCATTCACGAATTATTCCCCGACTGAGACAAAGGCGTGCAGGCTTTCAATACATCCAACAAAGGGAGAATCGAAGCGAAAAAAAATTATACAAGCATAGGCGACTAAATCTACAGCGAAAAACTGAAAAACTGAACAATGACAAATAATGAACAAACGTGTGTAATATTTTAATTTGTATATTAAAAGCAAACAACTTATTCCTGATTTGCATGCAAATACCCTCATTGTTTCTCGCTTCTTTTAGGCATTTAAAAATACGTAAACGGCACCAGACATTGTGCGATGTGTATGGAAGTTGTTTTAACAAAGCTGAATGTGGCAAAGGAAGACACCATATCGAGTAGTAATAACATTTTAAGCGTAAACCCTAATTATACCTATAAAATATACATATATACTTAGAACTGTCGAATAGATTCAGTGAATTTCAAATTTACAGCGATTCCCCGAAATTGTGCTCCCTTGGTTTCTAGTGGCAAAGACAGCATTTATTTCAAAGCAAGTTTAGGCGTGATAAACATTGGTTCATTTGGAAAGGGTTAAGTTAAGCAAATAAATACTTGAAAAGTAGAAAACAACTTTGATTGTAGGGGAAATCGAAGTGAGATTCGAGCTCGAACCAGTTTCCAGTAAACTGGGGTCGAATAGAACTATATAGACATATGGAACTTCGAAATCAAAATGCAACATATACGTACACACACATACATATAGTATATACCGGAAGAACACAAAGCATAAACTATAAATATTTATTATTGATGTTCCACAAGGGCAAACAGAGGAGCAGCGGCGAACAAAAAAAAACCGAATGCATAAAAGAAATAGAACGAATTCATCTTGGTCGAGGCGTATTAAAAATGTATACAAAACTATAATATGCGAATATATGTATGTGTAAAATAAATGTAACTACAACTCTCAACTAATCCACACTCCCACACGCAGAGCCACTAGCATCGCTGTGTGTTTAAATGGAATTTGTGTTTGAAATCAAATTGAAATCAAATTGACATGAATAAACCGAAACACAACTAAAGCATTACGAATATGCTAAAATGTAGTCCCTACTGATTTTGTGGCATTGGGCTATTAAGGTAAGTACGCATGTTAATTTCTCTTAGCTCTATTGTCCATGAAATTGAGATTCTCAATCGACAATCGACAGTTTTTATTGGTGTTAATTTTGACCCTTAGTTTATTCGTATCCTTCTTTCAGAGAAAGCATACTTGGATTTCCTTTGCCATATTACGGGCTTAAGCCATCTTATTATTTGTAAATTATCTCTTTATTTGTGTTTATTTTGTACAAATTTGTTATGCCGCTTAAGTTTCACCAGCTCCTAGATACAAGGATATTTTAAGTTAGTGCCAACCAGGAATGTATGTTATTCTGCTGTTGCAGAAGGCACAATTTCCGACCACACCACACTTATCACCGATATATCCAATGGCTATAACAGCTTATTCTATGAATCATCAAGTCAGTAAGTAATAGTGAAAGATTTTGATATTTCCAAGAATACTTAATTAATCAGTTTTTACGACAAATCAACGTATTAAGGCAATCTATTTTTGTACAAAATACCTTCGTCCGCCGAGTCAAAAGCTTAACGATTTCGCTACGATCTGTATAATAAGTTATATCAGTATATTTTGATTTAGATTAAATTAATATTCGATCGTTTGCTAAAAACTTAGGCAAACTTCGAAAAATGTTATGTTATGTTATTAGACAATGCAGTTCACAGTCTAAAATTTGTTTTGCGAGACATGTACATGTACCGTTTGCTTTATTGACAACATATTTTTCTGGCTTTCGCCCTGTTTAACTTAAACTTTTCATTAAATAAGGGATAACTACACAAATGAATTAGCCAACTCCATGTTTTGTTATTTTTTACCCCCGATGCTTTGGGCACTTGGTATCTCATTCTCGGTTTAATAAATTATGGCTAGGAAGAACTTTGTTTCGAGTTTTTTGTTGAATAAAATTGAAAAACCTTCGCCTCCAAGAACTGCCTTGCAAAGGAACTTGCAAAGGCTTTTGGTTGCCTAAACATTAAAAAAAGCAAGCCAAGGAGCCTGCGAACAGACCTCCCGGCCTTTATGCCCGCAAGATCTATTTGTAAGCTGAGCGCTAAGACGGTGGGCTGTCATCTGGCAAGGCAGTTAATTAAATAAAGCTCATCCTGACCTGCGCTCCTTGAGAAGCTTTGGCTTTGCTAGCAGATAAGAGTAGCTGAGTAGAGTAGTGAAAAATGCACCCTCCGTGGCGCTAGCTCCTAGGCCTAAATATACCCTTTCATTCCCGATGGTTAGAAAACAATTTGTTTTTTTTTTTTTTAATTTCCATGACGATCTTGTCGATGAATATGGCTTAAGACACAAACAACATGGCTGGGAATTTATTTAGTTGCCATTGCTGCCTGACTCGAATCCAGAGTCTTCGCCCAGGTGGTCAAGGTTAATGGTTAATACTGAAGAATCAGGCGCACTCTCCCGACTTGGAACGGAACGGTGATCAGTTATGGGCTCATGTGTTTGTCCCACAACGCGGGCAGAAGCGGGATAGCGTTGATGGTTTGGCACACGCCGGCGGCTCTCCTGGCCGAGCAGGATGTGGACCGACCGCTGTCTGTCGCCCCCTCCGTCCATGGCAGGCTGGCTTGGTAGATTTCGCTAGAGTTGGAGACTCAAGATGTTCAGCGTCGTGCGTTTTGGAATTTGGATGGTGTGTGCTGGAAGCTGGGAACAGGGAACAAAAAACTAGAAACTGGAAACTGGGAACTGCTGCTTTTAAAATGGATGGATAATCCCTTTACTGATGTGAACTGAAGTGACAGGCCGCACAAAGCAATATGAATGCTCAAATTGCCAGCGGCAGATTGCCTGTTTAATATTGTTAAATAAAGCGCATCGCGATGGCCGAGTCCGGCCGTTCATATTGTGGCTTTATTAGGTTTTCCAGGGGTGACTGTGCCCCGGTGCCGCAGTGCCTCTGTGTGTATGCAGCGCAATCATCGCAGTGACAGCCGACCGCAGGCTACTTTCCAGCTGTGCATGTGTAACCGGAGGCGGAAGTCGCATCCCCTTCCGCTCCTATTCCCCTCCGCCCGGCACCCGGCGCCCTGTTCCCGTTGCCTGACCGCACAAAGCCATTTGGCCATTTGGCCATTTTGGGAACAAGCCCTAACCAACACGCGGGCCCACACCCGACCCACAGCCGTACCCACACCCACACCCACACCCACAGCCCACAACCCATGCTGGGCCAAAGTAGTTGGCCGCACAATACTTTGCTGTCAATTTGTGATAACAGCAGCTTTATTTGAAAATATGTGCGACTTTATTTGCCGGCTGCGACAAGCCGATTTTTGCGGCCAGGCCCCGCTGACAGCTGCTGTAGGGTTATACAGATAATGCCAACGCAGAAGGACTGACCTCGTATTAATAATACTTGTGCCTTTGCGTTTCTTAAATAAATATTTATTAATTCTTTTAATCTATGTGAAGATATTAGAATTTAAAACAAATCCCAATTATTTTATAGACCTTTATATAACCGTAAATTTAATATATTTAAATATATGAATATTTAAATATGTATCCCCCATGCTTTCTGATTGACTTCATCGACTTGATTGCTATTTTAAATGCTTAGAAGAACCTTAGACAAAATATTTTAACATAAACATTTGCTCAGATTTACACACCAAGTAAATCTAGATTCAATTGATGCTAATTTTTTAGCGACCACTGTGCCCTGTGGGTTGTTCGATGGTATGCTGATGGAACGTGTGAAATTGAATATTTAGAGGGGCCCTTTCAGGTGGAAAGCGCTGCCCCAACTGGCAGCACCAATGAATAGTTTGGCTTAAACCGATTTCCCGAAACCGAGAGCGATGAAAGGAAACCGGCCAGGGAGCGGCTTCTGTGTCCTCGCATTTCAGACCTAACCGCAGTGCCGGCCCCAGAGTTCATTTTCTGCATTATTATTATTTTTATGGCCAGCAGCGGCAGCAGGACTGCTGGCCCCGAAGGTCTCAGCTAATTAAATTCCACACATTCGGTGTACAACCACGGGGAGCGTATGGTGTCTGTGTGTTTGCATACGGACGACTATATTTAAATTGGCTCCGCCCGGCCATATCGCTGTCAGAGAGCGGGACGGCGAGGAGTCGGGCACATTTTTAATTACGCTGCACATTTGCATTTGAATTGCGCATTTTACAGGCTGATAAGCCGAAATAAAGGCAACAGTTGTGCAGTTGGCTGCCGTGCAGGGCCAAAGCCAAAGATATGTTGGCTCTGGCTTCGGCCACGCCCCAACCGCCCCAGCCTCGTGCGAGTCACATTTTTTGCTGATTTCCAGAATGTGTAATTTTCAAGTTGACAACTTTTGTCCCAAAGCAGTGACCTCGTTACACAAACACAAGTGCAGGCCCGTATATATGTATAAGCACTATATAGTTTGGCGTAGTATATTGCATTAGAGCCCGGCTCCTTCAAAAAGCATCGGCCCGCAGGCATAACCCCAGTGAGCCGCACAAAGCAGGGCTCGGCGAGCGCACGGGGAGTGCATTTCAATGCAGAGCAAAAGGAGAAAGTTGGAGAACAAAAGGCAAATGGCGCTTTTAAATTTCACTGCCTCAGCTTCGATTCCGGGCGCTAATGGAACCCGTTGCCCGTTCTCCTTTATGCCGCCCGCAGGGTCCGCAGGGTTTTGTCCTTCTCTATGCCGTCTTCGACGGGTTATTCTCTCTATTCCACGTTATGCTGGATGAACTCGGCGGACTCGATTCGGTACTTCTATACGGATTGACTCTGCAAAGTCCGGGAATCCTTAAAGCGATATCCCCTACCTGTAACTAAACCAGTCCGTGGACTCTCTCCGCTGTAATGGCGAGGGTCCTGCATCCTATTTCCGGTTTTGACACCGAAAACGTGCTGCCAAGGCTCGTCATTTAAGCCATTTTTAATGACAGGCTGACGCCTGGCGCCTGACAACGGCTAATGATGGCGGCTAGCCAAAGTTTTGTGGCTTTTGCGGATTAAAATTGAAAACGCTTGCATTCATTAAATCTGCGAACGGCAAAAACCTAACTAGAACGTGACGTGGGGCAGGTGTCGCATTAATTAGTGTAGGGACTCACACACACACACATACAGAGCCCACACACGTGCATGCGAAATGAGGCAGTTGGTTTAATTTTCCTAAGATGTGCCAGCCGCAATTGGGTCAAAAAGACTTGGCTTAAGTTATTGCAGAATGCACTTTTACTCCTCCTGCGCATCCAGCGCCCTGAAAGAGGACGAGTGGGCATTGAGGACACGTGCTTATTTGCACAGAGCCCCGGGCTAGGAAAGCAACTCCTTTGATAGTTTGCAATAGCACAATAATTAACTTATTGGATTATCGGGCAAACGGTTGTATGTATAAGCCAGGGCAGCTAAAGCATGCCCGGCGGCCTTAACCCCCGATCCCGCTAAACGGTGGCCTTTGTCGGCTTCATAAATAAATATGCATGGCTCGGCACCTGGACCACGCCCACCAGCCGGCCGTGTGCATGCGGAAAGGTCGCTCGGCGCCCTCGAGCTCGTTTATAAGCATTCATCATTCATTTGGCAGCGTGTCTGGGCCCCGAGCAAGAATCTCACAAATGCTTTGCGCCCCCATTGTTCCACCCTCATCCCCATGCCCACCACATCCCTAAGCCCATCTCCAGCCGCGACCCAGGCAGGCACCTCCGTGTGGCTGATGTGGCTGATGTGTCTGTTACCTTAGGCCAGCCATAAGGCAGTGCACAGTGGTCGAAGCATGTATTGTGACATCTTTTAGGGTGCCCCAGAAAATATGAAATTTGTTGAAATAGATCTAAAAGTAGTTTCCTTACTCTATGCTTTTGGAGGATAGATGTGCTAAAATCTTGAATAATTGAGTCAAGGCCAGTTTAAGTAGAATATGCATGACGCAATATAATTTGAATGAATTCAGATTTCGGATTTTTCTAAGGCTCTCTTGAAATTTTTCTACAGAATCTGCAGAAAGTACTCACTTGTTCTGAAGCATGCCTTCAGTACCAAAGTAATTTCATCTGTAGTTCATAAAGCACACTTAGGTGTTGTTGATGATACAATAATAAATTTTTAGAATAAATTAAATGTCCTGGACTGCCATAAGTAACAAGATTATTAAATGTTCCTCAACTATTACTTATAAATAGTTTTCCATTATTTATAAAAATTTTATTCAATGATATATTATCGTTAATTCATTGTCCGATTAATCGCATTGTCATTAAACTGTCATCAACAACTAATCAAACTTCAATGAATTTCATTTTTGGGGAGAGCAAAACACTGATAAGTCGTTGATGTTGTCCTATTGGGGACATGGGATTTTAGATTTGTAAGGACACATACGCACCTACTTGATTTATGTGTGCTTATATCATATCTACGGTTTTGTTTGTGAATAAGCGGAGTCTACCTTACATCGCTAACAAATATGTGTAACATTTGAAGTTATATTGACTTTTGTGAGATTAACAATTTATTGCTAACTATGCACACAGAAGAAATTTAACGTTTTGCCCACTGTGCAGTGGAACGCAGCTTAGAGCTCCGGTATCCAAGATGAGCAGCTGATGGCCGTGACTGCGCCTTTGTGCTGGGCGAGTCTTGAAGTGGCATCCGAGAGTTGAACACACAAATTAATCTTCATCTGCCGCACACACCCACCCAGCACCGACCAACGACCAACGACCAACGACCAACGACCAACGACCACCGACCACTGACTACCGACTTTGCCCCGGGCGGCTCAAGTTTGGCATTTAGAAGTGCCCGAAATAGTTTCAAAGCAGTATGAGGAAAGACAAAAGGCTCTGCTCAGATCAAAATGAGCAAAAATGGTTGTTGAATCAAAGGTTTCCTAAGTTCGTTTTCAGGAACTTTCCATTTCATTGACTAATTTGAGCCCTATTAAGATATAATACAAATCGTATCAAAAATCTGATTTTATTAGACCTTGTGTGTATAGTATCTCAGTCGCAAATCAAATCCTATTTCATTGTGCTGAGTGTAAGCCAGCGGCAGACTTTATTTTAGTGACTCCTCAACCAACAGTTCGTTGGTCACGGGCTTTGGGGACCTTTGTGCACAGGACCTCCGTTGCCTCGGTCAACAACCGCAGGGGCAAACAAATCTCGTCCTGCGCGCCCCCCTTGTCCGCGCCAGCGTCGCCCCGAAGGGTGTTTGTATTTGCCGAGTGTTGGTCACTCCTTTCCACACTTTGCTTAATTACTGCCAGCAATTATGAGACGGTCTCGTTGGCCGGTGGTCTCGTTGGCCTGGTGGAGGTCCTGTCATTTAGCTCACTCTCGGCCACTGCAGTTTTCGAGTACACTAAATATTGTGGCTAATACCCAAATATGCATTCGGATGGCCGGAGTGATCAGTCATGTTTCTGTTTGCACTCCGGCGGCTTCCCTCAGTGTTCGTAACTTGGCAACACTTTAATGCCTCTGCAAATGGACGGGCTAATTCCGTTACAAAATGCACAAATTGTGTAATTTTCAAGTTAACAGCTCTTGACCTGGTTTGGCGCACTCCCTTCCCCACCATCCCGGCTTCCTCTTCCGGCTGCGCCCTCCTGTTGATTTGGTTCGTGGAATTTTGTTTGCTTTGCAGCAGCGCACAAATATGCAAAAGCGCAATTGTGTGTTAACTTGGCTTTGTTGGCTGGTGTATGGGCTCGTGGGCGAAAGGAGGCGCGGCGGGTGCATACTTTTAGGCTCAGAGGTAGTAGAAACATTTTATGCGACTGCCACAAGTTTGTTGGGGAAAGTTTAAGCCCGTAAAACTTTTAATACAGCGCCTGCCGATTGTGCCGGGCCAGGCCCACACAGTAACAAGCTTTTAGCGAATACACACATTAAGCCTTTTATTTTTCGGTCTCTCCCCCGTGAAAGGGCTCGAAAGGGGACCGAAAGTTCCACACACACCTCCGGAGCTCCGCTCCCCTCGTTGTTGTCGTCGCCGTATCGTTCTTTAACTAACAACAATTCCGGGGCAGCGGCTGGCGGGGTGAGCGAGTGCAGCCCCAGAACAAGTGAGGAAAATATGCTTCAATAACAAAACACTCAACACTTGGAAGCGCAAAAAACAAGGCAGCCCGGGACGAGTGCTAAAAGGAACAACGACCGATTTACATAAGGACCCGGAGTAGACGCACACACAGAGCACCCATCCATCCATCCAGAGAAATGCAAACACGCCCGGGAAGACACTCGGAAAAACCAGCAGCCATTGTTGCAGAACTCTTTTTGCCGGCATTTGGCAAGCGTTTTTCGACGCACAAGCCAGCTTTGAGCGGGAGAGAGATTTATTAATATTTAACAGGCCAACTAAAGCAAAATACATGAAGTTTTCCGAGATATGCAAACATAATAACTGTTGCAGCAGCAACAACGGGCGAAACAGGGCCCGGCAAGGACGTGAGGGGACTTGCGCCTGTGTACCAGTTTTTTCGACCCACGCGTAGTCCTGGGACTGACTTCGATATCCTGCAGACTAGCCCGGCTGCAGGAAGCACTTTGTGGACAAGCGAAATGCCCCGTGGAGCACCGAGCGGCGGCCGAGAGTCACGGATTTTGACTCTGCCATCCTTCGTCCTTCCTGCCAATCTCCCGCGGTATAGCCATGCAGAAGGGTGGTTCGCTTAGTGAGAGAAAAGTCGCACAGCTACAGGAAACATTAGTTCCCCTGCTTGTGACGATTATTAGCAAAACTGTGTCACTGGCAACTTGCCATCTGCCTAGAAAAGTTACCAGTCACCAGTACAGTCAGTTTCCATCTTGAAGTATACCAATTTCCTACCCTCTTTAAATGTATCTGGACGTTAAGGAATAACAAGTGCTTTTACCTGTGATACTATAGCACCAAGAAGTCTGGATCCTTGTCATTAACATATCTCACGTTTAAACATCACATAGATAACGAAATGCCCTTAGCTAGGACTTTTCAAACCGCGGAATTTATAGCAGAGAGTGCAATGTCCGACCCCAACTAAGGCAAAGTTAAACCAAAGACGTATTTTATTTTTTTAGATATGGGTGAGAATGAAAATGGAAACAGATAAACTGAATTTATGAGCTTAAACATAATGAGGAACAATTCTGCTTCCGCTATTAGTATTTGACTACCGGTTAAATAAGCCGTTGGGCAACTAAAGTAAGTGTTAGCAAATTGACATTTAACAAAACATTGCGCTCGAGTCAAAGTCCTTGGGCACCGGGTCACCCTATCCAGCGCCCACAACGGCAAACTGAGGGGACTTGCACAGGGATTGGGCAATGTGGCCATGTTGTGCATTATTGAGTATGGAGGGGGCCACAGAGATTTTTTCGGGGACTCCCTTTGGCACCGCGATGACAATGCGCGACGCCGTGCAATTGCCATCAAACGCAGCACTAAAAGCCGAACCGAACTCATTAGGCTTGCAACGCCGAGTGGCGGCTGTGCTCCAATTATGCTGTCTCCCCCTAATTCGCTCCCACCGAGAATGGTTAAAGTCCTGGTCCCGTGTCCAGGCCCCCGCCCGGGACAAGCAAAGGAGGGGCGCCGAAAATCGGAGCTGGCATTTCCGCTGCACGGACAATGGGGCTCCCCCCGAGGCGCCCGTCGTTCCAAATAATGACCATAAAACGGGTTCATCGAAAACGAACTGTTTTCTTGACCTTCGGCGGGCATTAAAAAGAAATAAATAATAAATCAACTCGGGCATGAAATATTCAATAACCTAAACCGACAAAGATTTACTGCTTAGCCATTTATTTGCTGCGACCCGAAAATAAAAACCCGGCCCGAGAAAAAACACTTTGTAAGCAATTTGGGTAAGAAAAAGTTGGCTGGATATGTTTTGAAAACTGCCAACTAAACAAGAAGTCACTCAAGGCCCCGAACACACCTACAGAGCGGGTAGCTGGGGGCAGGATCAGGGAACACGTACGCACACCCATACGCACACGCCTGCCAAACAAATTGAAAGAGTTGCCAAAGTTGATTGCTGGCTAAACGAAAAGGTTGCCCGGACCGAGATTGGGAGGGGGAGTGGCGGTGGGAGTGGAGTAAACCTAGTAGTCCGACTGGGCTTAACCTGGCTTACTGGGGCGACTTTGACGCTCTTCATAATTTGCCAAGACAACAGGCAACAAGCCAGGCGGACACTTGAGGGCTTCGCTGCGGCCACAAAGGAAAATATAAATTGTTTTTATTTCTGCGGCCGGAGGAGGAAATGAAATAATCAAAAGATAATGACACAAAGGGAAATGGAGGAAAAGTCATCAGCGTCAGCCACGTGAAACGGCGAAAGTTTACCTGGCAACAATCATGTATACTTTTGAGAGATGCCAGATAATGCATATGCGGGCCGAGAGTTCTGTGCAGCATTGGCTGGCCCAGCCCCACAGCCAGACAATGGTTCGGCATCTGTCCGGCGGGCGGGGATACCACTGCCAAAAAGGACATTTAATACAGGCAAATAAATAAAGCCAGCTAGCTAGCTCTTCTCGTGCGTTGTGCACACGGGGCGGAAGCAGGAAAGCTACAAGCCGGGATCCGGATAAGAGCGAATGAGGGTGGCGCAGTCAGTGGCAGGATATGGCTGTGAGAAATTAGTGGAGTTCTGGTGGCGCATAAATTGCCAGACATACACAAGCAAAAAGTACATATTTATCGCAAACAGTGCGGAACGGGAGTATAGGAGTGCCCCTGTCGAAAGCAGAGTTAAGTAGAGAAACCAAACAAAGACTTAGACTTAAATTAGCAAAATACGGAAAGCATACCCCAAGGATATATCTCTCTGAATACTTATGCCTCTATTGTTATCTTTTAAATATGGGTATTTAATCCCTGGCAAGGATAGGTCATGTAATTAAATTCCAAATTAAACTGCAGCTAATCAGCTTTGCCCATATTCTCGTTTGCTCTAACCACTCGGGCCGCACTGTGTGTGTCAGTGGTATGAAAATGGAAATAAAGCTTCGTGGGGAGCCATGCCCATAATTTTCAATAAGCAACATTTGCTATGATAACACTGCGTATGCGTAATATACATAATAACTACAGCTATGCATGGCCCGGAGCCAGCTCCCGACCCCTCATGCATATTGATGGTTCGCCGAAAATAGTTTCCTTCAAGATAACAAGCAGGACGAGAAGCTGGACCCCAACAGCGCCGAAGGGCTAACAGTGAGAGCGGAGAGAGCGCTAAACACAGCTCTGTTACTGCTGTTCCTCTGTTAGCTCTCTGCTCTAGCCGAGTGCAGCGGCGCCTTTAGGATATGGCCTGATAATTGCTATTTATTGCAAGTCAGCCGCCAGCTATGAAGCTTCTAGGACCCAAAGCCTTCGGCTGCATTCCCCCCTCCCAAGGCAGCAAGGCAGCAAGGTTGCCCGCTCCATAAATCACAATCAAATTAGGCCCTGATTATGCCGAGTCGAGATGCATGAAATGGATTAATGTACAGCGGTCGTCGAATCTAATAAATCAATGGCCAGCAGGACTAATTTAATTACGTGCCCCGGAGCACCCAAGATCCTGTCTAGCTACTCAGGCCAGGTCCTGCCTGGCCGTTAAAGCGTTTGCAAATAAAAATTATCAATTTATTTTCGCTCTGGTTGTGAGGACGCCACGTCGTGTGTGCGTGTGTGTTCGCCCAATCAATTATTCCGCCGATTTCGGGTATTTGCATGTGCAAATCTGATTTACACGCACAAATGAATATTAAATTGCTTGAATCAATTGAGTTCAAGTACACAACGCCGGGCGCACACAGCGCGCTGCACTCATTGTGAGTTTTCGTGCTGTGCGCAATCAATAATAACATAAATCGCGCAACGAGCGAAAAATGAAAATTCGGAAAAGCGTCCCTCCTGTCCCACCCTATGCCTGTCGCATCCTATTCCTATCTATATATCTGTCTGCTCGAGTTACTTCTTGAGATGTCCGTTGCACGACAGTCGTCCTCCGGGGATGGGGAAGGGGAAGCTTCAATGATATTCTCGACAATGTCGAAGCTATTTAATAAATCTGCAATCAATTTAATAACACTCCAGATCCAGTTCGCCTGGTTTCTATATTTCCAATATTAATTCATTAGGGTGCGGGACATCATTTTAATTTCTGTTATGTGAAATCGTATTAGTATTTCACCCAAGAAGCGTTGCTTATTACTTTCTTCTGGATTCAAAGATCCTTTGATATGTGCCGCTGCTGCCGTCTGCTCGACGCTTTCCGTTTTCCGCTTCCAGCCGCCTGCCTGCCGCACGCTCCGCTGACATATGAAATTCCTGAAAACAAACTTTATTGAATTTCGTATTAATTTTTTCCGGCTTCAAAGTCAAGACCTTGTTGCTGATTGTCGCAAGGGTTTTAATATGAGCGAAAGCGCTTGTCTGGCGTTTATTAAATTTTATTTGTGAGCAGAAGCACAGCAAACTTTTGTGTTGTGTGGCACATTGCATGTGCAGTTGACATCTTTATGTGCTCACCCCAGTGTGTGTGTCTTTGTGTGTGCCAGGACGCGTTTGTTTGTTGTTGGTTTTTGATGCTGCTTTTGGCCTTCTTGTTTTTTGTTTTGCTCGCCCGTTGACATTTTCCAAGCAGCCGGAACTGCTGGACTTAAGCAATATTTATTTCTGTAACTATACACGTGTACACATCCTATATCGAAGCATACACACATACTATATGGAACACATTTTTTACCTATTTATAAATTTAATGAATTATGCAGAGGGCTATAATGTTAATTTCATTCATGTATGTTCTACATCTAAATGTGTACTTATTACAATGTTTTTATCCTTGAACATATAAATATATATAAATATTTTATAAGAAATAAAAGGTATTGAATATTTAACAAGTCCAGAAGAAGGTCGCATGAGGCAAACTCTCCTCTGGCTTACAGAAACGTAAGGTAAACGTAAACTTAGGTAAATCAAAGCAAGTGCACAGAGTGCACTGGAAATTCCCAGGTCTAAATTCTGTGAATTGTATAACCGCTCGTTATGTTAAAGTTCCTGGTTCATATCTCATGTTTTGACAGCTTAGTAAAATGTCTGTCAAGGATCTAGCTAAGCCCATTTCAAAAGTAAACCAAATATTAGGAAAAGGGTACAGAAACTTTTAAGGTTTATATGCTACATGAAATTCTTACGTTGTTAAAAAGTTTACACTAAATTGTATTACTTTGCACTGCATACTTTTCGTAAGGGTTTTAAAAACCCTAGGACTTCTAAATCTACATCGAAAAAATAAATAAATAATAAAACGAATCTAAACATGCTTCAGATAAAATGTATTATCCCTATTTACGTGCGATTAGAGCCTCTTCCACTCTCTTTGCCGCTGGATTACTGGCTCAAAGTACCAATTTGATATCTCCCCTCTTCAATGTATTGTTTAGATTACTTTTCGCAAAGCGGAATACCCTGATTCAGTCGCTTTCGACACTTTGGCTAACAAATGGGCGGCGATTAATTACACATGTGAGTCGCCGCTTGCGAAAAGTTTCGGCTCTGTCTGCCCTGACGAGCTCATATTTCAGCTGATAACTGGATGAAGGTTCCGAAAGCCGCTTTCCGGGCAGCTCCGCCCATCAACACCGCCATGAATACATTATGTTGCCGCCGCTTCTAATTGCCTCTACAACAAGCCGTGTAACAGGTGCGCCGGGCCCTTCGGCAGCTTTAACGCCGGCGCGTGTTGCTGAAATGTATTTTAGCTATAAATTAAACAACGGGCCATAAAAACTTTTGCACAAAACGGCGCTGGCAAAGTGTTTGCAACCCGTTCCCCTCGGTTCGTCCTTGTCTTGCCGTTTTTTGTGTTTTGTGCTTCTGCTGATGCTGCCAACTGTAAATTTCGGAGAGAGCCAAAACTCATTTAAAATGTCCTCCTAAAAACTCCCCAGTATATGTGTGTGCCGGGAGCATATTTCATAAGCACGCTCCCGCCTAACTTATGTCTTTTAATAAAGCATTTAAGGCAGCGTTATAAATTTGCCTGGCTGCAAGCGAGGACTGCAGCCCGATCCTGGCATGGGAATCCTTTCATTCGGCTGCTCACGTAATGGGACTTGTGCCCGATAATGATAATGTGCTCCGCTTTGCCATTTGGCCCCAGGGGCATTAACACCGCTGCAACTGTGCAGCCAGACAAGGGCTTGCTCCCGTGACTCCTGCGCCCTGTGTGTCGTGGGTCCTATGTCCTGTGTCCTGGCATGGCCTGGCCTGGGTCCCTTCTCCACTCGCCGCTCCTTGAGCCACTCGAAGCGTGCGCGTGACATTCGGCGGCCGTGACAGGCGGCCCTTTTTTGAATAATGCCCGTCAAGTGGCGGCATCGATATTGAATGGGCGCCGACACACAAGGGCGCGGGCCTAGTAGGGGTTCCCCGGTTTCTCGCTTTCTCGGCTCCTCGGCCTCTGCGCTGTGATTGACGACGCAGCTTTTTTCATTTCAATTTTGCGTTTTCCATTGATTTCCCCGCTGTCTGCGACACTGCGCGTGTCAGTTATTAAATGCTCTGATTAAGTATAAAGTGTAAAGTATATCGAATATTTATGAATGCCTCCGCGCACTCGGCCTGCCCTTACAAAGAAGAAAGCTACACGTAATTATGACAAATTGATTTTATGTATGCGAACAATGGCACTGACTGAATGGCAACTTGCACGGGAGTGCGGAGCTCACAGAAGCGGCCACAAAGCGGGACGAAATTTAAGATGAAGTCCAAATTGATGTTCTGTCAGGATGCGAAAGTTAATCCGACTGCGGGGCTTGGAAGCGAGGGGAATATCTGGCGGGAGATCTGCTGAATTAAGTTTCCTGCCATTAGTCATTTAGTATCAATCTGCTTTGAGATCGATACAAAGTGGAAGTATATACTTTTTTGCAAACGGAGAGTTTATAAATCAGATAACAATGGATTTATATATTTATGTTTACATATCCATATTGAAGTTTTTATAGTTGAATTTGGTATACAGTAGCTTTATGTATAGCTTAAAAAAATGCCATATTCCGAAAAACATGTATAAAATGATGAATAAATATTTCAGGTTTTTTGAGTCCGATGATGGAATCCACATTAATCGAAAATCAAGCCAGGATCTTGTCCGGAAACATACTGACATACGTTTAAATACATATTGGCCGGACTCAAGAGTTATAAGCATTGGTCAGCAAACTATACTCTGTAGTTCCTCTTTACAAATTTAATATGAGTTTATATATATAAATATATTCAAAGAACATATAAAGTTTTACATTGAAAGCAAAACAAAACCCTGCGAGGACATACAATAGCCTTCAACTGTCTAAAAACTATAGTTCCCTTAAACAAAAATTCCTGGACGTACTTTCAAAAGCGTATTAATGACTATAAATTAAAATCGGTATACAAATAAACAAATTCATTAAATATTATATCTAACTATAACTTCATTACCATGTGAAGACCTTTGTTGCTCTGCTTTGTTCGGTAAACGAATTATAAATTACCTATTAAATTGTAAACTACGAGATTATTGTTAAACAAAATAAATCAAATTTAATAAAAACCGTTATGTTACTGCAACAAATACACAAATATTACAACTTCTCTATGAACCATGGAGTAGTATCCAACTTCTGGCTAAATACAACATTATTTCGGCTTACTTCCACTTAATATTTGAAAAATTAACCTAAGAAATTTAAATAATCAAATTTAAATTTATAATTCTTATTATAAAATCAGCGGCATGACTTCTTAAGGTAGTATTCCCTTTAAAATTTCGTATTGCTTCATTAAACGCGAATCATAAAAACGTTTGATCTATTAAGTTCCCGTTTCTCAACATTTAAAACTACATAAAAGTTTTGCCCAGCATTTAACTCTTAATATTACAATATCAGGCTTAGCTCAGTTTTGTTCAATTCAAATAGTGTCTAGTAGTAATTATTGTATTTAAGTTATCGTGTCACAGAGCAATGGTAATTTCGCCATGCGACCTAACCAGCCCCATTAAGTATGCTATCGTTTTAGAGCGGAGCCCGGCGAGCTCTCGGTGTGCAGTCAGATGAGCAGCGGCAGAGTTCAACGCACAATTACACGTGAACTGCTTTGCTGTCATTAATTTTTATGTTAACATTTTCATTTGCCGGCTGTCGAAGCGCCTGTCCCTCCGTCGCAACGGATGTTGTGACTGTTGCCGCGTTTTTTATCTGCGCCAGCCACGCAGCACAATTAAGCATCATTTTAATGCTCGACTGAACCGAGCCGAACGGAACGGAGCTCGACCGAGTCGAACCGGACTCTGGGAGTGGACATGCAATAATTGATATTTCAGTGGAGCCGCAGAGCATCCTCTGGACCTGCAGTCTCCTGTGCTCCTGCCGCCCAACTCCTGTGGCTGGCCGTTAATGGTGATGTATTTTTACTTTGATTGCGTCCATAGTTGCAGTGCAAACGTTAAGCGGATTTTATAGAGTGCAACAAATGCCAATATGCGGGGGCAGTGGACCGCTGGACGTGCTCGGCATAAATCGATGTCCTTGCCCCAGTTCCTGTCCCAGATAGGGATATACGAAATTATATTTATGCACACTGCGGCATGAATATAAAGTGCGTCGGCGGTGGCGGCTGGCTAATGCGAGGCCCTGCTCCCAGCTCCCTGCTCCCTGCTCCAGGGTTCGCGATCCGTTCGTTCTTCCACAAATCAACTGAGCAAATCATTCAAATTCGAGCGCCTGCAGCTACCTTTGCCCCTTTCGCAACACTTTCTGAGCCGGCAAACTGTGAAAAAATTATGCAAATTCGGCGGCTGGCTCCACTAATATGCTCATTTGCATATTGCGCCCGCATTGTTTACCGAATTGGCCAACGAGGCAGCTTTATTATGCAGGGCACAGGCAGGTCCTCGGCCAAGTTATGCGCCGGAGCATGTAATTCTTCCTGTATTTTTCACACCCCGCCCCCGGCAGGACGGCTTGACTTGACTTATTAATGCCCGGCGCTGAAAGGGTTCAGCTCCCGGCCAGACTGCAGACTCCGCTCCCTGCTAATCGCCCCGGAATCTCTCCAGAGTCGATCGAAACTTCGCTGATGGATAGACGACGGAGAGTGTCCTGTTTACTTAGGCCAACAGTCCGCATCGCCATCGCCACCCGATACATCACTTAATGGCAAATTTATGCGCATGTTCGAGCATGCGGAAGGTGCCAAATGTATTCCAGCTAATCGCCAGCCAGCAAGGTGAGCTGATTTTAAGCTGAAAACTAACCACGAACTTCAATGTGCCTTTGCCAGTTCCCAGTTGCCAGGAATTTATAGCCAAACCGAAAGTTCGCAACTCAAAATCGTGGTCAACAGCTCTCTGTGCATTCCCTTGGCAACCCCAGAAGTGCCGTGCCGAGGGGTGTGTGCGGTGCACCACTGCAAAAATAATTACTCAAATTATGATCGAGTGCATGCACAAATTAACAAATATATTTTGGTCAGCATTTTTTGCCGGTGGCGAATGCGAAACGCCGACCATTGCTCATACGCCATGGATGCCCAGAGAAGCAATTAGCAACGAACTCAGAGGTTTTATTCGCAGAACTGCCAAAAACGAGGATTACAATCCGAACATCAGCTGGGCTAATTGCTTCTTATTTGGGTTATTTTATTTTCTTACTTAAACTAGTTACTTAAAAGCTAGAGTAATGTAAAGAGAGCACCATATTTATTGATTTCAAGTCGAAAACGATTTCTTTACAACTTCTATATATTTTTTCATTAACTTTTCCTTGAGTCTCACAATTTTTGCTGTGTTGTTGAAGCAGGTTGCTGGCAGATGGGAGCTCAACTGGGGATGTGGTCAGAGTACGACTATTTCCATGACTGCTAAGCCCGCTTGAGCATTCGCCTTAAGCTCATTTAATTGTCTTCATTAGGGCGCTTAAAGATACATTTAAGCTGTTACCTGCTGCTTCCGTTTCCGCTTTGCCGCGCAGGAAGCGGTTGAATGGAGGGCGTCGCATTCGCTAATTAGGCGTTGACCCATCGCGACTCAAGTGCAATCGTCTGTGGACGGGGCTTCAGATGCATTACACCCCGGCCCAATACTCGTTTATCAAATTTAAATGCGGCCCACACACACTCGAAATTTAATGTCTGGAGGAGCCGGAGTCGGAGTAGGAGCCGCAGTTGATGAAGAAGCAGCGGAGGAGCAAAGCAATTTGTTTTACCACGAGTAATTTGTCTTCAAAAAGCAAATGTTTTGCAATTTGTTAACAAGAACATTTTTCGCTTTATGTGCCCTCTACCGCTCCGGTGGCCATGTTTTTGCTTTTTTGTTTCCCCCCTCTGCATGTACATGTATTTGTTGGCAGCCGCTCGGCGGCTTGTTTGCCATCGTTTGGTTTTTGCCTCCTTTGTTTACACTGCTTGTGCGGAGCCAGACTGCCGCTGCTGCTGCTCTGCTTCTCTGCTGGGTTTTCCCAAGCCCAAGCCAAGCCCAATGCAAATGGGAAATGCGGCAGAGCTGGCCCAGGAGCAGATAAGACTCCGCTCCGACTGTAATAAATGAGTGTTGTGCCTAAAATTGAAAGTAAATACATATTGGAAGACGGCGTGGAGCAAGGATATATTTAGCCAAAGAGGATTTGGGGAGCATGCGAAAGCGGATGCTGATGGGTATGGGTATGGGTATGGGTATGGCACTGAGGATGGACGGCGGTCACTTGTTGGACATGCTTCAGCCGGCAGCAGGATGGCAATACCCCTAATTGATTCCGCGCTAATTGCTCCGACCCGGCGCCGGTCGATGTTTAACAATTCGCAAATATAAACATTACCAACGGTGTCCAATTATGGATTTCGCAATGCACTCATGTGCGTTCATATTCAATTACCGTTGCGAGCATGGTCGTGTTAATTGCTCTTAAATCTGTGCGAGCCGGAAAATTCTCTCTTCAAAAGCAAATTCCCCAGTGCCAGCTTACAGCCCAGCTCGGGCCTGGTGAAATTCATTTTATTTGATTTTCCATCAATCCTTTTTTCCCACCCCCGGGGCTCTAGGCCGCTTTCGGCTACGGCTCTGCCTGGTTTCAGTGGGAATCCAAGGAAACCACAGCTCTAATGGTCATGTGCATGCTCGAAAATCCTGTTTATTCGTTCAATCAGTGCGAGCACATTATATTTCTTGTACCTTACTAGGTATTTTAGTTTTAGCGCTCGTACGAATCACTCATACGCACCGTTGGCTTCGATCGAATAAGCCAATTTTAATTGTTTTTAAGGGGAAATTTGTGACTAATAACGCAGTGTTAGGTATTACTTAAAAATGATATAGGTATCTACAAAGATATAGACTTATTTTGTATATGTATCGTTTTATATTTATTTAAGCAATCCAAGTCGAAGTTAGTTTCCGTTCTTTGATCACGGACCTCCAGATAAGTTTCCAGGTACACAAGCTGCAGTCTGCTCATCGCTGGTGGAATATTTATCAGTATGCTTTAGTTTCGATGGTGCCACAACGTTTTCAGGATGCCCCACCAGCCATTTTCGGACCCCACCATCCAATCCAATCCAATCCAATCGAATCCTGCCCCGCCAAGCGTGCTGGGTGAACACTATTTGCATATACGCCTGTGAAAATAATGGGGCTCTGAAAAGTGAAAGTCGTGTAGTCTAAGCTGCTGTACTCTTTATGCCTTTATGTCCTGTAATCATGGACCACACACACAGACAAGCACTCACCCTCACACAAAGCGTCACAATTTGAACTTTAACACCTTCAATGACAGCCAGCTGCATGACCTCAGGCGCAATTTCGTGTAAATAACAAGAAAATAACAAAAACAACCTCGGGCCAGTCGAGAAGACGGCACACACCCCACATCAGGCACAGTGGTGCATTATTAGACAATGTAAGGGAAAATTTACAAGATTTCTTTTTCAATTATATTTTGTAAAACTTCTGAAATGTTTACAAGTAATAAGCTAGAATCACAAGGCCTAAAAATAAATTTATTCATTTACTGTTACTGAATGTACTTAATAAGATAGTGCCATTCTATTATATTGTGAAAATTAAAAATTGCAACTAGCTTTAAAGCAGTTCATTTAGAAACGAATGCAGTAATCTCTAAGGCAGAGAAATGGGGAAATACCTAACAAAAATTTAAAGGTAAACCTTTGGACAGACTTAAACTTTTATGTAGAATCCTTGTGACTTTTAATTTGTCTTCCACTTTAATATGATGTGTCCTTTTAGTTATACTTAAACTAGGTTTTAGATTTTAAAATATTGTTAAAAATGTAAAAATTTATGGCATCTGTTAGTCTTGGCTTATGCTAATCAGCTTGTTATTCAAGGCCACTGATTATCAGATCAGCAAATTCGTCACTCTCAACCACTGTGCCACGCCCCCGAGGCTCAATCCCAATCTCAATCACCAGCCCATCCGTCCCCGCAGCTGCCCATCCCCGATGGCCTTTGTGTGTGCAAGTGTTGTCGTAGTTGGCCATTATGCGCATAAAATATAAGAGGGTTGTTCATATCCCAGCACAATGGATGCATAAATCTATGCTGCCTGGCCAGACCAGAGACCAAAGACCAGGGACCAGAACTAGAGAGCGGGAGTGGCAGACAGAGCTGGCGAAGACTGTGCCGTCAGAGCGCACGCAAGATTTATTTTAACATTTTTATTATTAGTTTCCCTTCTCGTTTGGCTTTTTAGAGTTTTCCTTGTGGTCATGCTGCATTAGCCCGGGCTTCCATCGCAAATTGCTCGAAAATGGCATTGCAAATTATGGTTTACATTTAAGGAACTTCATTGAAACTTGATTGAGGCTTTATTCCGACCTCGCAGCCACTCCGCTGGCTTCCGCCGGCTCCGCCAGCTTCCGCATTGTGTGCCATTTACAGTCGAACAAGGGATCGAGTTTTCCATTCGAATGCCTTCGAGCCCGTTTCGATTCGTTGCCATTGTGCGCCCCTGTGTTTGGCTTAAATGTCAGCTGTCATTGGCCATAATTTCAGTTTATTGTTTTGCCAAAAACAAAGCCCTAAAGCGGAGCCTTTTTCCGTTCCCTACACACAGGTCCTGACAATTTCATTTACTCGTTCGTGGCGCTCGCTGTCGCTGATAATTGGACATAAAAGGCTATCGGCCTAGCATAGCAAATGCCTTCGAATGGACCCAACTTTGCTCAATTCGGAAATAATTCCCATCCTTCCCTCATGCTAGGCTGGGTATATTTTATTTCTCTCAAAGCATGTAACGGAATGGCTATAAAGATGTGTTTCGGAGCCCATCAAGTTTACTTTTATTCGGAGCTTTTTTTTTCTTTCCTTTCGTTAGTCCAAATTTAAATCAGCCAAACACAAGGCAAGGGTTTATCTATCGAAAGGGGGTAATTGATTATATAATATACTTTGTAGCAATACGATATGCGTTTGGAGAAAGTAAACTAAAATCTGTAATATATAAATACTTGTGTGTATTGTTGTATAAATATACGCACAAAGTGTACTTTAAATAGTTAAATATGATAATACTTAGGATAATGTTTTTTAGTCTGTGGAGTAAAGGAATAAAAGCAAACCCTCCAACTTTGCTTTTCCCAATGTCAGAGACGCGGCGAGTATCCCACTCGAACTTGTTGCTGACCTTTTGCTGAAATTAAAAACTTTTCCCTAACGTGCATTAAAATCCTTTCAATTCCTTTCAATTTCCATAAGAGCTGACCCCGTGCATTTCGAAAGTCTTGTAATTTTCCAATTTGCTTTTCTCATTTAGTGTCTTTTTCGCTTTTTATCCTCGTCCGCGCGCTTTCTGCTGACTCGTGCGCCTAATTGTAAGTAACAAGCGGGCAACAGCATTTACAGCTCAGCAAATGCCAATGGAAATGGCCCACAGGCGGGCCGGAAAAAAGTAAACCTGTAGCTGGGGAGGAGGAGCAGGACGAGAGCCCAGATGGGGGCTGAGAAAAAATTATAAATGGCGGCGCAAAATTCTTTGCAAACACTTTTTCACGCTTGATTAATTTTGGTTCAGCAGTTGCTGCCTTTTCCTCTTTTCTCCTTCCTCTGGCCGCCTTCCTTTTTGTTTTATTTTATTGCCATCCATTTTTTAATGGCAAAGTGTTAAGTTTGACAGTTTCGGGTCTACTGTCGGGCATTATGCACACTTCACTAAATATGCGAAAAAGTGCCGCGTAGGCCACTCTCCAAGCGAATCGCTTGGTGGTTGTCAATAATGCAGTCGACGAGCTGAACTCACCTTCGGCTCCTCGTGGAGCACCTCTCAAAATCATTTGAAGCCCTCTGTTTTATACCTCTGATTTAGCTCTGTTGGTCAAGGAGCACATCACAAGAGAGCGGGTTGATTTCCCTCTCAGAGCCATCTTGCTCCCATATCTCATTCTCGGTCTAAATGCAAAGGTTGAAGAGACTTATCTTCTGATTGAATGGAGAAACCTGGGCAGCAGCATAGTCAACACTGCAAAGAACGAAATCATCATGCATAATAAAATAAGACTTCTATTAAAGCTATTAAATTTTATATGTTTATTTATTATATTCGGTTAGGGTTATGGTTAGGGTTAGTAGCTAGACGAGTTGATCCAGAGCCCTTTTAAAGTACTCTTTAAACCCCTTAACATGTTCCAAGCACCAATTACCTTCATTTATTCATCATCATTCTTCCTTCTTATGCCTATTTGATTTAAAGTTTTTAATGAATTTAAACATAGTTATGGAGAATTACTTAACAGTCAGTGTGACTGTAGCTTTCCTTCTTCCTTATTTTTATTTTTTGTTTGTAATATAAAATGCTTAAAGACCCTTTTCGCTCAGATTCTATTATGAATAGATTATTATGAATAGATATCAATTCTTGGGTTGTTGATCAAGTCAACTGTAGTCAAGTCGATCCATATCCTAGTACATATACCAACTTTTGGTTTGTATTATATTAACTGGTGGTAACATATTTACATACAATATATCATAACTTGTAATAGATCTTTTTCTATTCATAAGGTGGATAATGAACCCATGCAACAAATGCTTTACCAAAAACAGTATAAAGAAATAAGATGTGTAACGTCATATGATTATTTTGCTGTTTAAACTTTGGGGCTGCTTTCAGCGCTTTTAAGGTCTCTTAAAACTCTGTTAAAAAGCCAGAAATATGAAAGAAATCTTAAATATCTGTCCGGATATACAGTTCAGTGTACACTTGTTCAAGTTCAAGTGTCATTTTGTTTCAATTTTAGCCGTCACAGTCGCTTTCATATGACAGTTTAAATATATTCCCCAAACGCATCTTATTCACTTTGTTTTTCATTTTACTCCTTGATAATGATTTATTTTCGCCCAGTGTGCTCTCCTTATTTATGTTAGTGTCTTGCATTGGCTGGTTGGTGTACACACAAAGCCATGATGTACTCTGCTCCGCTTTCAATTTACTAATGCACCGCCTTCTCCGGGCAGAAAAGAAGGAAAGGTTGACTAGCTGGAATGCTTCGGCGGCTTCCGATTCCGATGCCAGCGAAGAAGTTGTCCTCCGTGCCCCGACTTATTTCCTCGGCAGAAGTTATGGCCGACGCATATCGAGCATATCCTCGAACGAAATCGCTGCGCATTGTAATCTAGGCAGATGTTGACTCGAAACCGAACCCTCTTCCCGGCACCCCAAAATAGTAATTGAAAATTCTGCAGCGAACAGCAGTGTATGAGATTTCGCTCCGATTTTAGCTGCGGCCGCAAAATCAACACTAGAGCACTCGCAGAGCAACCGCTACCATAGGAATTTATTTCGTTTGTGGTTAACCAGGGTCTGGTCTTGTTCGACATGTTATCTCGATAATTAATTCGATTGCCGCAACCGCCGAAATGCAAAAGTCCTGGCTGAATAACTGGCTGGCTGGCTGCCTGTCGTCGGCCAACGTGCCGCGTGCGTATGCGTGATGTGAAATTTTAAGCTCACTTACCTGGCTGTTTACCCAGCAAACACTCCATTCGAACGGCTGGAGAGCCGGTGTCGACTCTTACTGGAGCCTGGCACCTGGAATCACACCCAAAGGAAGCTCGGCGAGGTGTTTGAGTGGTGATTTAACGCCATTCGTTTGTGTTTGCCCTGCCTGGCTCGGAGTTAGCTAGTTCTCGAGGCAACTCTTTGGCGGGTAATCCAATAGAGCAGTTAATGTGTGAAGGGGATGGTCAGTTTGGGTCTGCTTAAATTCCGTAAAACTAAATTCGTCCAGCGTCCGCGCAAATTCACTTAAAATGTTGCCCGACGCCGTGCGGGATGGCAATGAAAATAAATGACTTCTCATCAAAATAAAACGCTAAAAAATTAAGAAAAATGCGATGACGTCGAGGACGAGGACGAGAACGAGGCCAGCGACAGGCGCAAAGTAAACGGAATAAAATGAGGAAGAGGAAAAATACGTAAATGGAGCTCCGCCGGCAGCAGGTGGACGAGGCAATACAAATTGTTTTGAATTTAAATTGGACAACAGTTGCAGATACTTTTCGCATCCGCCAGTACGTACGTACCCGTAAGCTTTAATCTCTGGCCAGACACTTGATCGGAGCATTTTTCCAGCGAAATATGTAACGACAGCTCCAAGGTTGCGGCAAGGATGCCAGCGACGATGTTTTGTGTTTGTGCAACGTGGCGTGAATGAGCAACTGTTGCCCCACCCATCGCTCATTGCCCCGTTGCCCATCAACCATCCGCCCCGTTGCCCTCGAAACCGGCCCGAATCCATCCCGAACCATCGCTGTCAACATGTCTCGGCACCTGCAGCCAGCGCTACGGCTACACCTGAGCCCGCACCTGCAGTTGAAGTGCAAATGTGCAGTGTAATTAAAAGTGTGTGCACGTGCAGGTCCTGGCAAAGCAATTCAAATAGAAAAAGGCAAGCGAAAGAGCTTTTCAGGGCCCGAGCCGGGGGTAATTTCGAGGAATCTACTCCCTCTGCCCTGCTGGCTCTCTGATTGCTGGCGGCTGGCCTATCTGACTGCCAATCTATAACCATAAGCCGGACCCCGAACTGAGCCGGCTGGGATTGGCCGGGCAAAGGAGCCGAATAATAGAAACCCAGCCCGACAGCCTGTCTGTCCCCTTCAATTAACATTTGGTCCTGCTAAAAACTGAACCGTATCAACTCTAAGTCTATGCACAGCGACCACGGAGAGTTAAGATAGCCTGAGTGCTCTTTAAAAAGTCAAAACTTTGATACAAAACTTATAAATAAAGAGATAATAAAGATTAATAAATAAATATTACAATCCGGAATGCAGACAGCCTTTCTTTGCTTACCACTAGACGCTGCGTTATTTAACCGTATTAAGATGTGTCAAAATAAAGACTTTTGAATACGTAAGCTTAACATGCTTTTAGATAAACTCAGTTTACCGTGTACCCTTAAGGCCAGTGCCACGAAAATTAGTTTTCAGGTGGAATCAAAACCAACGTCGCAATCACAGTCGGAGCAAGTCAACGAGGACACGGACACGGGATGAGCGGGCGGAAGGACAGGCCAAGCACTTGACTTGAATATGTGATAATTGGGTTTTTTGTCCTCTCAATAGACCTGCCCTTAGTCCTTCCTCTTCCATTTCACCCTTTGCCGTTTGCTAATTGCTATTTCTGGAAAATTGCAAAAGCAGAAATGGAAGTGCAAGCTAAGAGAAATATATTTTTGGTATAAATGTTTAATATGCCCGCTGATATGCATATGTAATGAAAATATTTTGCCAGGCAGCTGGCCTGTGAGAGAAAATATTAAAAGCAGAAAAATTGCCGGGCTTTTAGCGCTTCCATTGTTTAACTGTCGAACATTGCTCAGATTTTTCAAGTAAATTAAAACTGAACTGACTCTCTAAACATTTGATTTGAATTTTTTGGCTGGCATGCTGTCTGCATTCAATTTATGCCCCAATCCCGTGGTCGGGCTTTAATTTCGACACATGGATTTGAACACAATGCATCGGGGAACATGGCTGGGTATCCAAAAAGAAAGTGCGAACATGGTATAAATCTTGGCCGGCATTGCCCCGGAACCCGAGTGGGCTTAGGAGCCGGATCCGGAGCCAAAGCCAAAGCCGGTGCTGTAGCCGGAGCCACAGGCAAACATCGAAGCACTTAGCAACTGCCTAATTTATGGCTCTGTCTAACAATGTGCATGGCGATGTGGATGTGAATGCGAATGTGACTCTGGATGTGAATGCGAATGTGACTGTGAATGCGAGTGCTTCGGCGCTGAGAGGCCAGACGGTCCGCACAGACATTGAGCAAATAGCAGACGATTAGCCACGGACGATTGCACTGAAACAGAGCCGGGCTACGGGGGGCCTCGGGGAATCCAGGCAAATCGATTCGCATTTAAATATTTTTGGGTAGAGCGAGAGTGACACTCTGCCGTTGGCCAAAACGATGTTTGAGTAATTGTAATTGAATTAGATAGGATTGTTTTCACTGCCCCCGTCCTGGCAGGGCCCATCCTTATGGCCCGAACGACAGTTATTGGTGGAGCGAGGGAGCATGCTTCATGATAGTCACGTAGTTGGCAACTGACAGAGCAGCTCCGCCCGAAACTCAAAGTTTTGTTTTGGGCCACATGACATGCAAAAGCGAAATCACAAAGCACTGAAACGTGCTTTTTGACATTTTTGCAATGTATTTAGGCACGTGCAATATCCATCCGGGCGTGTGTGGGCGTGTGAGTGCGACTTCTTTGCCAAATTGAATTTTGCTGCCAAAAATGGCATCGATTTAACGGAGGCGAACGAAACCAGAAGCAACAGCATTAGGGTCAATTACCGCTGCAAAGTGAATTGTCACCAAAATCGGAGCCCGAAAGCAGGCAGCAAACTCAATTCAACACATTGTCCAACTGCCAACTATCGGCCAGGCACACACACACTCACACTCTCCAAGTGTGTGTGTGTGGTTGAAAGGGGGGTGCACTTTCATTATCTGTGCAAATATTTGCCAAAAATGGCAGTTGGCAGTTGTCTCCTGCCTCGTGCCGCCTGCTTCCTGTCCCGTGTCCTGCGAGAGTTGCTGCCTCGACACTTTTGGGCATCCTAGCGCAAGTTTTAAGCCGCTTATTCCCAGCCCTTGGCCTGCCCCCTCTCCCACTTCCCCCGGCAAAGTGAAAGTTATTGTTCGCACACACACCCCTCGAGCCTTGCGGTGCACATTTCATAAATGTGTGTAGAGGAAAAACTATTTTCATGTTGTTTGGTTGCGTGCGCTTTTGAGAAAGTTTCGGCCTCCTCTGTCGCTTGTCGGCTGTCGGTTGTCCCTCAACTCAACTTTTTGTCTGCGCCGGAAGCTGTGGGGCATCCTCCAGCATCCTTTCAGCAGCCGGGATGCCGTAAATATTTGCCTTTGCGGCATAGATGCAAACACGTCGCCAGTTTGACTTTAAGACTCACCTGGAGCGACGGCCCGCCACGAAGTTTATGTGTTAACTGCCCCACAGCAGTAGCGCAGTTTCGGCACTCGAAGAAATTTCATTTATAATTCGATAATCCTTTTTTTACTACAATTGAAAAGGTTTCAGTTTAGCAAAGAACACTTGTAATGATTACTAATTCTGGGGATATGTTTGCTTTTATTTATTTATTTTTTTTATTTTTATAGGATTTTTTTTTTTTTGAAAGCTTTACAAACTTAAGTAAAATCGAATAACAAAAATGGAAGTTATAAGACAATGAAGGATATGTGTGAGATGATCTTCTGTTGCTTTTCATGTATCTAGCAACATTTGTCTTTATTTTATTGTTTTTCAACACGTTATTAGCAGCATTTTCATTTATTTGATGTAATTCGTCAACAATTCGTCAACACCAGCCTTCCATCCCTTTCAAGAAGAATTTTTAAAAATTCTAGGATAAATCAAAAAAATGAAATGTCCCTTAAATTTCTTTCACAATGTTTTGAGTGCCGGATATTTCACGATCGAAAACACTAGACGAGAGCTGTCCTACTTTTTTGTAGATTTAAACATTAAATAAGTCAATTAAATATTCAAAGTGTAAGGAAAACTTGGCGGTGAGTCAAATTACTGTTCTTGGCCAAGCGAGAATATGCGTTACTGGAAATTTTTCAATTTGCGATTGGAAACAAA
This sequence comes from Drosophila seguyi, assembly GCA_008042675.1. Lineage (NCBI taxonomy): Eukaryota > Metazoa > Arthropoda > Insecta > Diptera > Drosophilidae > Drosophila > Drosophila seguyi. Next base: position 47,203 of record VNJU01003387.1, read on the forward strand.
CTGCTGGGCGAGATGGTTGGCTATGGACAGGGGGCGGAACAAATTTCATACTCGAGAAAGCTAATTAACTTCTCTTTACGAGGCATAAACTTCCGCCATTAAACGCATTTATTTTCATGCGAAAATAAACAAATACCCGGAGCACGAGCCGGCGATGAAGTAATGTTTTGACGGCTCCTTTTGTGCGAGAGTGTGTGTGTATGTGTTTCCTTATGCATTAAAACGTCGCCGGGCACGCACACAAACAAAAGCCACGGCTCGTGTGAATTTACGGCAGTGTCGCTGTCAAAGCGGGTTGAGTGGGGGTCACTGGGGGTAGCAATGTGTCTGCTGGTACTTAGCAAGTTGGCGTATTTATTTAGCACGTGTTCCCACGTCTTACTGCTCCTAGGACTCGGCGTATTTGTTGCTTGCTTTTAATTAACAAATGCCTTGCAACTGTTTTCGCAATCATTGAGCGTTAATGAAGGACCATAACCTCACCTGGAGAGGTGGGCAGGACGACGCAATCGACTTGGGGACTTTGTTTTTAATACCAAACCTTAACGACGATAATGCCATGATTTATCATCGCACAGTCATCCAAAAGAGTAAGCAATATTTCTGAAATCGAACTCTAATTATTTAAATTGGCATTAATAACACACTGTTACAAAATTGAAAAAAGTGAATGAACTTTTGAAGTGACCTAGTAGAGATTGTTTATCTAGTTAAATATAAGGCTCTTTAAAATAACTCCCCAATGAAATAAGTCCCCAAACAAAAAATTATATAACTCCCCAAACTTTGGGGACTTATTTCATAATTTTAAAAACGAAAGAACTCCCCAATCTTAACAAAACTGACACATAAAAAACATTTTAGACTATTTTTCCGTGTTTTTTCGACTTTAACGCCATTTTTTTTAACAACTCACGACTATTTTTCTGATGCACACCATTTTTTTTTTTGTCTAGTCAATTACGAATAAAACAAGATAAATAATATGAAAAAATAACTCAAATTGATGAAGTTATGACTATTTCCAAAGTCAAAAAACACGGAAAAAAAGGGAAATTTTCATATTTTTCCTGTAAGCTACTCCACAAAGCTATAAAAAGCGCCAAGAGTTTTTCAAATTGGTTAAAAACTTTTCGAGTAGATATTTTCAAAGCGAAAAAGTACCGAAAAATGTTTTTTTAACAATACCTTAAGATATTGAGGGTGTTAGAAAAATTTCAAAAATAGTTTTGTGTTATATTCGAAGGGATAAACAATCTGTACTAGGTCACTTCAAAAGTTCAGAATCACTGTTACGCTGCGTAATTTATTAAAGGAGGAAATTCCTTCCCCAGGTCATTCAACATTAGCATAACTCAATTTGTAGCAAACAGTACTCAAGTCGCAATTCATAGTTTTTATATTAATGTATAATACTAAAAATTATAAGTAAAATTAGCTTGGTATAACGAACTGATCCTCATTTCTCCAGCGATTATACACTTCTAATATCAATAAGACCCCGAAAATTTAGGAAAATAATATTCGCTTTAATTGTAATGGAATAGAAATTATGGACATTTTAAGACAATAGCGATACTTATATGTATTTCCCTCGCAGCTCCCGTCCAGGTAACTTTGCATCTCCAGGTCCACAGAGAGGATTCTAAGGGGCCCGCGAGGAATAGGCTAGGAATTAGTTACCCCCGGGCCCCAATTTCCTCTCTGCGGTCCGTATCTCTTATAAACATTTTATGTTATTATTTTCTTTAATAAATAATATTCCAATTTACTTTAAAATCTTCCACCAACATTCTTAAAATCGCATTACCTTTAACTTGAGATCATCTTGGCACTAGCTGCACTTCCGTTGCAGCAGGAGTAAGCCAACAAATTGCTTGCGGCAATAGTGGCAACTTTCATTGAGCCAAATTGCATAACAAACACAATTTTAATTAAATCAACAACTTGGTTGGAAACACACTCTATCATAATTGTAACGCACACACAAATGCACACTCGGCCAAGTTTAATTAAAATGTCAGAATCGTTATACACGTAATTTGTAATTGCATTTTTTTTTTTGGCTCGCTCGCAGAGGTAATAATTACAGCCAACGCATTGTGCTACACGCTCTAAAGCTGTTTAGGCATAAATTAAATGCATTTTTGTTTGCCGTACAAAAGAACCCCCATCAATGACAATCGCATGGATAAGCATATTTGTGAAATTAAATGTTGTCAATTTAAATTATATCCCAAAACAGATTTTAATTCATTTGAGAACCATCCTTACTTTACAATCAGCTAAAGAGATGTAAGTTGCTGGATCTGTGAACGGGAATTTGAAACAAGACAACTATATATTTGTGACATATCTAGTTATGCAAATACTAGTACCACCACTGACAACTTTAAAAATGACTTAAAGAAACATTTTACAAAGCCTAAAATCCTATATTCCCGTACTGTTAATATATATATATTTATACCTTTGCAGGGTATTATAATTTTAGTCAGAAGTTTGCAACGCAGTGAAGGAGACATTTCCGACCCTATAAAGTATATATATTCTTGATCAGCATCAACAGCCGAGTCGATCTAGCCATGTCCGTCTGTCCGTCTGTCCGTCTGTCCGTCCGTTTCTACGCAAACTAGTCTCTCAGTTTTGAAGCTATCTGAATGAAACTTTGCTATATGCTCTCACTACTATATAAGTCGGAACGGTCCGGATCGGACGACTATATCATATAGCTGCCATAGGAACGATCGGTAAATTTTAATGAAAAAAATTATAACTTAGCCAATTTTTAAGATATTTGCATAAAATTTTAGATCTGACCATTTGGTATTATTGTAGAATTTCGGTTTTAATTTTATCAAAATTGGAAAACTATATCATATGGCTGCCATAGGAATATATATATCCGTTTGGCTTTGTTGCTTGGAGCATTTTTCGCCAGCAACATTCTGCACTAGCAACATTTATTTTATGACTGTACCCGAGAAAGCGAAACAGTCAGAACATTTTTCTTCTTCTTCTTCTAAATACTGCAAGGGTATTTAAACCTCGGCATGCCGAAGTTAGCTTCCTTTCTTGTTTAAATAATTTGTTGATGTGTTTTGAAAATTATCGCATGATGTATTAAGCTAATGATAACATACTTGACTTTAAATTAATAATTTTGTGGTAGTACTTTAAAAACAGCAGAAAGTTAGCTCTACTTCGATTTTATGCACTTAACAAGTACTCCATTAATGATCAGAGGTTTGATCAGAAATAGACACAAAAGGCTAAGGCGAACGCATTTTAAAGAGGGACTAAAGGGAAATTTATTGCCAAATTCTTAACATAGAAATTTGAGTAAAGGAATATTCGACAATAATATTCAATTAAATTCCAAATAAAAGATGAAACAAACCTGAATATCTATATTTGCCGGATATAAAAGGGAAAATACTGCGCATTCAGCTTTATAAAAAAATGTTTATATTTCTGCAGCAGACATATACAAAGGGGACATATATATATTTTTTTTGGACCCAACTTTCAGAGCGGTTGCCAAGTTGCGACTAGTGGTTATTAAAGTGGACATTTGACTTATTTCTATGAATCGAAGCAAAAACCCTGTGCTTGCAAGATTTTTTATATTTTAAATTAATTTCTTTGCCTCTCAACTATATATAATTTTGTGAGTGTCCAATTCGTTAACATAGCTTTCGTATAAATTTCGTCGCTTATGGATAATCTTCCTTATAATCATTCCAATAAAGGTGAAATAACCTCCAGTGTCCCGGATATTAAACAAAATTAAACTCAAGCAAACGATTTTGTAAGAAATCATGGCTTTTATTGTCATGAAATCGGCAGAACTCTGTGGTTCCTCTGCCAGTTTGTATATTGATTTATTTCGTATCAAATTGTAAATTATTTGTATATAGAATATATTATTTATACAGGTGTATATAGTCAGCACTTTACAATTTAATAGTGTTACAAAGTCGGTAGGCATTTTAATGATACTCTCGCGCAGCTTCCGTATTTGGCAGCAAAAACAATTTACGTTATTATTATTGGATTTTTGGAACAAGTCACATTAAAGAAAGGCCGAAAATTGAAAAGAAATTTTTTACAAAATATTTTCGCTGGTTTATTTAATAATTGTTTCTCAATTTGTCGTATTTCTTATTGTTATTCAAAAATACATTTCATTATTAGTAACGATATACGAACAATTTTGAATACAAAAACGAATTGCGTCCAAAGGCCCCCATCGGTTTGTAAATAAATTCATAATTGATACAGGCGACGATGGTAGGCGACCTATGCTTGGATGGTCAGCATCGAATCTAACGCCTATTGTCATGTTATCTTTCGCTTTGTGGGTGTTTCAAATATACAGGCTTTTTTAGACGGGGCTCGTACAAAATTGATGGGAAAATGTTAACGTTATAGAGGCTTGAGGTTAAGTCTATGCTTTGCCTTTGTTTAAGTTACAACAATTTTACACTTTTCGTGGCAAAAAGATGAGCGAAGGGCCTCTTTATCTGATCAGCCCTTGGTTCAGCTCGATCTTGGGCGCGTCTCGTAGGTAGTTCGTTAGAATTTTAAATATTTTTGGCAGGATATAATGTTAATTATGTTATGTTAACTGTATCAGCTCCGCATCCGCTGGTGATTGATTTGATGTTCGGTTTGGTTTGCTTTATCCCTATCTGTGCCGCGCGCTCCACTGATTTCGCTCGCTAGGGTCCTAATATTAAATTATACAAAATAAATAATCGAAACTAAGCGGCAACGACGACTTTCTACAAGCAGTTTTATCTCTCTTCCAATCCAGTCCTAGTCGTGGTAGTCCAAGGCCTAGTCCGCTTCCTGTGCCGCTGCCGTTGCTGCTGACGTGGACACATGGTCATTGGCACTTTCGCTGGCTTTGCTGTCAGAGGCGGCGGCTGCTGGCGCGGACGATCCACTGCCGCTTCCGTTTTTGTTGCGGGCGTCCGTTTCGTCGCCATTTCCGGCATTGACCTTGGCTTCCAAGGCGCGAATGCGGTTCTCCTGCTTCACAATGATCGCCTTCAGTTTGCGTATTTCGTCCTGAATGCTGCGCAGGTCCTTTTCCTGTTGGTTTTAGACATTCAGTAAATAATGTAACGCTTTAAGCAAAGCAAGAATACTCACCGACAAGACGGCTGCCGGCGGTCCGGCATCGCTAGCCTCGTTGTTGTTCGCCGATGAGCTGTAGCCGCCGCCACCCGCACTACTGCTCGCTGCTCCCGAGCTGCCGCTGCCGCCACCTCTGGGCTTGTTGAGAATGTTGACCTTCTTGTTCACCGACAGAGACTTGCTTGCCGACGACGATACGTAGCCACCCTGCACAATGGAAACGCGATCCTGATTAGGCGGGTAAGAAAATCTGTTCGTTCCGGAACACAACAACAAGCAACAATGAACACAACAACAAGCGCCACGCGCGTGCCTGTTAGGGCCAAGTGTGTAAGCCTGGATGGCACCTGGGTGTACGGTTAGTGACTGCATCCAGATCTCAGTCTGTCTGGTAATCCGTCTGTGTGAAAGGACTGTGAGTTTTGCAAGGCGGACGAGTCACAAACGCAGATAACGCAGAAAGGAACGCAAGCAAGGCAATCGCAAGCATCGCACGGTAGTGGTAGTCACCGACAGGCACAGGAATCTAGTTCCCAAACGATGAACAAGTGCAAAAGCCGTTGGAATACATTGGAGAAGGGGGTCCCACAGTGGCAGCGGCTGCCTCACCGACTCGAGCCGCATTGCCCTGTGTGAACCAGCCCCGCGAGCACGCATGCGGATTTAAATCCATTGTCCTGTACGCTATGCCGCCGGTGGAAAGGCTGGCAGAGCGGCCAAACCTCTACCACACCCAGCCGAGAGCGCTGTATTCCCAACGCACGAAAAGTGGAGATCGAGCGTGGATCACCACAGGGACTACTTACTTTGAGCGAGAATGTGATGGGATCAGCGTCCTTGCCGTCTATCCACTCCTCAGCACTAATGGCAGCATCTTCGGCCAGCGTGTCGGGATAGAGATCCTCCTGGAAGAGATCTGATTTGCGCGGCACAGTCATCGATATGACCTGGCACAGACCGTTGTTGTTCATGCGATAGAACTTGGCAACCTCGCAGGTGGTGACGTCGCAGCCTCGCTTAGGCATTAAGCCAATACCACGCTGTGGTTCTGTGGTCTGAAAAGTGTTGATGTAGTGCACAAACGGGGGCTCGGGCGTGACCTACATGAATATAGTAAAAAAGATTGTCGAGAAATGTTTAAGATCCACAAAAAGTAGTTGAGATAAAATACAATGGTCCCATGATTATTCGATCCAAAGTAATTAAGGTACAGCTTTAAGCAGTTACTAAACTTCTCCTCAATAAAGCCAAAGTTAGCTTAACTCACCTCAAAGTACCTGATGACCGAGTCACCCTTGCCGCACAGGTAGATCAGGTTTGTGTCCGCATCGTAGAGCGGAAACATTACGCCGTTGGAAGTGTCCAGTTCCACCATTACGATGGGCTCATTGAGTGCGTCAGGGGCGCGGAGGGAGTATTGACGCTCAGAGCTTCGGTTGAAGCCCGTCGTGAAGATCAGGCCGTGCCGCAGGAAGATGGCTCGCGTGGCCTTTGAGCCCTCGTGACACATAGCCTCGCTTTCCAGCTCGCCAGTGCGCGGGTCGTAGATGCGGATCTTCTTGTCCTTACAGGTGGTGACCAGCTTAGCGCCATCCCAGTTGAAACAGGCACTGTATACAATATCCGGATGGGAGTCGATGTGCACGAGGATCTCGCCAGTGCCCACATTCCAGATGACGACCTGAAAGCAAACGAATTGTGAATTAGTTCAGTTAGTGCTTGCAAGTTTTCATTTCCTTACTTGGTTGTCCGAGCCGGCGGTTAGGAGCACATTGAGGGCCGAGGGATGCCACAGCACAAGACCGACCCGACGCTGGTGGAAGACCAGGTCGACAACGGGTTCAGTGAGGGTGCGGGAAAGTCCGCCATCGGGTATCTGCCACACCTTGACAACACAGTCCTCAGATCCTGAAGCAATGACATTGTCGTTGTGCGGACACCAGGCGATGTCCAGAACAGGGCCTTTGTGACCGCCCACCAGCGGATGGTCCGCCGCTATGCGCCCAACCTGAAAGATTCCATGAAATGCCAATTAGTCATTTAAGCCAAAGAAAACTAATTAATGGACGACAACGACGACGTCATCGCCAAACAACAACCTCGCGACCCATTGCCCCAGTTTCTGAATCATTATTTATAGCCAACTCCAGCCGACTTCATTTCTGCTAATCTGCGAAACAAGCATTTTATAAGTCGCCGACTGCCACTTGGCAAACGTATTTTTGTTGCAAGCTACAAGCTATGAAAGATCTTGCGTTTGGATTACTCTCAAGGGGATTCCGGGGATGGTAGCGTGAATAATCTGGTGTCTAATGGTGAAAATAGGGAAAAGGTCTTTTGAGAGAATGGTCTTCTGAGAGGGCGGGAGTGAAGTTGGTTGAAACTTTACTTAGCGTATGATGGATTTACAATGATTTCTAAGGATTTTAGGATACACTGATTTAAATCGAAAACATATATGTTAATCTAAATCAGATCTAGGCCATTGGCTTATATTTATGGACTTTGATTTAATACTAACATTAAGAAATATAATTTGTTTTTTTTTTTAAATTCTATTAATAACTTTTTAATCTCTTCAAAATAAGTCGTAACAATGTTGTTTTTACTGAAGGTAGGAGGTGAAAAAATCTCTGCAAGCACTTGTCGTTTATTAATGTGAAGTATGCGTGTGATCTGGGATATAGTCTAGGTGTAATTTATTATTTATATCATTTAACACAAATCTATTGTGAAAACTATTGTGCAAAAACTAAATATAGAAATACATATTCTCAAAAGTGAGTGTACAGGATATAAATATATTTCCCTACAGCTATTTATAGTGCTATTATACACCCATAGAAAATCAGTTACGTTGGGCTTTGACGACCGAAATATTGTTCAAAGATGATTCCGCAGCATATTTAACTATTTTGGGGTCTCAAGAACTTTTGCTTGCTCAAGTCAACGATTGCCACATGCCGCCAACCTTGGCGAGTTGATGGATCTCACTCATCAACCATCTCTGCCCCGCCTTCCAACAGACCAAATCCAGTGCCCATAAAATATGTAAAATAGAGCGTGTGAAAGCCGCTCTACATAGAAATCGTCACTTAAAGAAACGGCAGCTGCTTAGCAATAGCAAAAAAAAAGCTTGCAGAAAAAAGCAAAACGCTCGCAGAGGTTGTGGCGCATTTTGCATACAAATTGTTCCAATTAGAACACTCGGCCGCCTCCAAAATAAGTTTTGACCAAAAAAAAGGCCAAGAGGAACGAGACACAGACGGCGCGGGAGGTGAGACTGCCGCCCACACGCCGACAGCTAAACGGATGCGCATGTGGTTCGATTCGGAGCGTACTGGCGAAATGTCTTTAGATAGTGAAAATGAAATTTATTCGTATTCCTCAAGAACACCATACTTTATGGCAGAATAATTTGCCGAGCTGAGGGGTGTTGTAATGCAATCATTTGGCCAAATATCATTTTGGTATCCATTTATCGGACTGCTGCCACTCCGCGCCGTCTCCTTCTCGTTCTCTGGTAAAATTAGACAATTTGGTTTGTCATGTTGGCTGTGGGCCAAATTACACAAAGTGCGCCAGCTAAGAGAATCGTTCCCGCGCGAGAGCAGCAGAATTCATAACTATTTATAAATACTGGTGGGAAGCGGCGGGGAGAGTGCGAAGTCATCGACGTCACTCACGGCGTGGCAAGAAGCCCGCAAATGGCAGCAAACTTTATGCCGAAATGAGCCGTATAAATAACTGACTATTGTCTATTTTAAAAATACCGCGCCATAAGCTAGGCACTTTTGGGGACCGCCGCTTCAATAGGCATGCCCGGTCGTTGGTCACTTACTTTGTTGTGCGGCAAGACGATGAAAGCACCGCCGCCCGCCGACTCCACAATGATGGCCAGGAACTTGGGGTTCACCGCGCAGAATGTTGAGTCCCAGCTGGACTTGGAGACGCGTATGTTGTCGTAGCACTGTTCCCGCTTCAGGGCCTGTCCATAGACGTGGCGGAATTTGGAGCTGCGTACCACGCGGAACGACATCTTGATGCTGCAGTGGCTTGTGGGTCAGTGATCAGTCCTGAGTTTCTCTATGTCTATCTCTGCAATGCAAAATACACAGTAATTAGTGATTGCAATTAATTTCTTAAATCAATTAATAAAATCTCCCACAGTATGCAACAACAATTATCAAAAATAACAAAAAAAAGCCTAACTTTAATTTATTTTATCGCATATATTGGGACACCTTTACAAGTGATTTGCCATCCATAGAAATATTAATTTTTCAATCTTTACAGAAGTGATATCTGTTAAAAGCCAGGCAGAAGGAAATTGTCTACTAAACATCTCAAGACTTCGGAGACTTTCAGTCGATTTTCTCTTAAGATATTTTGAGTAAAGCTATTCGCGATAATCCAGTAACGCATAAACCCAATGAAAGCGATCATTAGTTGCTTTCGGCTTCGCTCGCCGGTGTATTAACTTAACGCGTTTTCTTTCACATCGCTTCGCAGCCACGATTTGTTCAATAAATTTGCATATGCTAATATCGCTTTTGCGAAAATCAATGAGCTTTCCCATTCACAGCTCACTATTGACAGGCTGGCTTTGTGCTCGGGAGGTTGCATCAAAATTGGTTATGGCATCATATATCTGCGACTTAAATCGCTGGTCCCGAGACGAAGGCCGGTAGAACGCTTTCACCTGCCACAAATGGCGCCACTTTCGTTAATAAACTTCCAGCAAGCAGCTAGAACGTGTCGAATTATCAGTTCGAGAGACGAACCCCTTTCTTTAGTATGACATCATAAAGCCAAAATACACCTAAACCAGCACCAAATCGCCTGCCAACACGTGAGTTATGGCGAAGCATGAGCCAGAACCCTAACGAACCCACAACCACCGGGCTGACTCTTTCAGACACTTGTATAGATAGCTACGTGCCCCGCACAGCCGCAAAATCATTTCTGGGTTGGGCCGGGGCCGAGGCCGATAGGCTGACTAAACTTCGCCGCCGACGACCAGCTTTCGTTTATAATCAGAAAAGTGCCATAAAATTGTTATACCTCCTTCGCTTTTCGCCTTCGCCTTGTTTCGCTCAAAGATATTCATAATTATTGCAAACACTAAACTTTGTCATTGACCCTTTAAGATACTTTAAGCATACATTTCAAAATACCAAAAAAATAATGTTCTTTGAAGTCAATGTGAGCCCTTCGTTATTCCCATCTTGGAATGGTGTTGGCCAGTTGGCTCCTTACTATCGCGCTGGCCTTTCGACTGATAAAGAAATATCAGCTCGAAGTTGGCTAAACACAACAGAGATAATGTTAAGTGCTACGCCTATAGAATCTATAGCGTCCATGAAATGTTTGGCACCAAATGGAATATTCTCCAAAGTGTTCTACCCAGAATATATATCTATATCTGGCGTGTGTATGCGTTGTTATTTATGAGTTTATATGCCAAACACCTTCGCTTGCAGGCGGGAAAATTTTTGTTTCGCCACTGAAGGTCAAACTTATTAATAGAAAATTAAATCATCTTAGGCGAAATTCAATTTTCATATACAAACACCAGCGCACGATGCTCGTAGGAGCGTTGTAAATCGTATTTGATGTGTTTATTTATTTTGTTGGCATCGCTGGCGTTTGCCATGCCTGAGTTATCATCGCCGGGCCCAGCCCCCACGCCGCCATTCCCCGCTCGATTTCCATTGCACTCGACATAACAATTCGCAAATGCCAAAAATGTGGCCCCTTCAACACAGAGCCGACTTGAACTTGCCGCTGTAATAATCAGCGCACCAGTGACGATAAAAGAACAGCGTTCAACGGAAGTTGCTTTATGTAAATCTCAGTGAACCAGCGAACGAATAAGTAGAGATTCCCGAGCACCGTAATGAGGGTGGTGTGACTAAGTACCCAGCGTCGAGTTGCATACAATGCAACACAATAGGGCGAAACTGTTTAGGGTCTCTTGGAGACCCTTTTTCTATCTCTGATTTAAGTTGCCTGAATGTTCTGAATGTGGTATCATCAGACTATTGGATGTAGGCTAGTATACGCCTTACCTCCTTCGAATAAAATAAATTTGTTAATCGTTTTCAAGCTGATTATTTCTATTAACTATATATGGGCTATTCTCTGGAAAGTACAACCGAGGCAAAAACCATTAAAAAAACTCTAAAATTCATATTTTTAAAACAGTAACATTAAGAAATGTTCCAAAGGATCAAATTTGAAAGCCTTTATCATATTCTGAAACAAATTTCGAAATATTCGTATGCACACTCGCGCAATTCGAGATTTTGCTTCATTTTGATGAAAAACACCATAAAAAAGATCATGTTGTGTTTTGATAAAAATCTCCAAAGCAGAGGAATTTTACTTGGATTTTTGCTTTCTATCATAGCTGGGAGATTGCAAAGATTCGAAAGAGACCACATTTATACTTTTCTGATATACTTAAATAGTTAAAACCAGCACTACAAGATCAGTGGAAAAAAATGTCGCGTGCGACAGTGATAAAAATTAAATTAAAAAAAAAACTAGTTAATATTTTTAAGTCAACACATATACATTATAAAGTTGAATTGTTGTATAATACATTAAAATTATTTGCATGAAAATCTTTCATCAAGTTTCGCTGAAATCAGTGCTTGAACTGGTTTGCGAAAAAGTAACTTCCGCCTGTGTCGCGTGCGAATTTCTTACATTTTTCTAATTATCTTGAAAACGAACAATTACCCGAAATCAACCTTAACACCAATTATAGTGCTAACCAAGAGCTACAAGATTAAAATTTTTTAAAATTAAAATAAAGTCTTGGGACCTGATTTTTTTTAGATTAGAATTGCCCATATAACGTTTTTGCTGGAGCTTGTTTGGGGTGCAGTAGGATTACAATATTTACAATATAATCCCCGGAAAACGGCACTGGGCAACTTTTAAAAAATTTCCAGCACCTCTTAGTAGTCACAATCTCACACCAGTAGTTACTGTTGACAATGGTGTCGTCCAACAGGCCCTTAAGTAATATCTGCTGCAATTGAACGAGATGTAACCGTTGCTCAATTGACGCGATCGCAATGGTCCAGCGATCGGGGACCAGCCGCAAATTGGCTTAATGCTTGATTGCAAATCTTGGCGCTTTGTCGACACGTTGTGTTCACCGGCCAATTCTAATTGCTAACAAATGTCGTCGTGTTGTTCTTGTTGCCTATTGCTGTGCGGCGTGACTACAACGCAGTGAACACCCCTCATCGATGTGAACTGGGGAAGTGCAGTCATCTAAGCGTTGTACGAGTAGCTTTCAGCAACAGTGCAATCGGGTGTTGGCAAACATTATATAGGGTCTCGGTAAATGTGAACTGATGCCACTGCTCCTATTGTGGTGACTCTCGAGATTACAGTTCCCTATTTATATCAAAACATAACAACTTTTAACGAGGAAAGATAGAAGTAACGATGGCGCAGTGGTGTTCCAAGGCCAGGCAGTAAGCAAATTTGTCTGTCTGGCCTCTTTTGGCACACGACAAATATGAACTCACCAATTTGGGGATTGATTTCGACAACGTCCTTCGCCTCCTAACAATATTATTGTATTGTGCATAATCAAAATTATATCAATATTTTAAGGGACGAATAAGAATATATATTTTTTTTATTTTTTTTAACATCTATCTAATTTAAAAAGGTTAAAAGGTTAATAGGGTTGTGGAAGCCCGGAAACGGTTTCGAGAAATGTTTTTGATAAGGGTCAAGTGAGTCCTTCACTATAGCATCCAATCAGCTGGCTAGTTCCACTGCCATGAGTCACGAATGTGATAAGACCCCACGGCTGGCTTGCTGTACAGTGGGTGTCGTCGCTGGTGATGCCGTATGTCGCTGCTATTGCCGCGGATGCTCGAGTGAAAGTGGAACTCTTGCTAAAATTAACCGCATGCATATGCATTGCCCCGCCCGAGGTGCTACCCTGTTACCCGCAGCCCCCAAACCCCCCTGGTCATCACAAGTGGCGGCTGTCGTTGGCTTTTGTTGCTGTCTTAATTGCGCGACGCGGCTGCTGCCGTGGCTTCTTCTTGCTCTCGCTTCCCCACTTCGCCGTCTACTTGTTGCTATTTTCTGCACTTCCATTTGCGCTTAGTCAGACTGGGCGGCAGTTGTCGCGATATTACGCTTCCCACAGGGTATTACGATATATGCCAAAGCGAGGCGGCCCCATTCAGAGGACCTTATTAATAGGAGCCTCATTATCGGACAAAGTGAGTGAAATATTAATTAATATTTTGACCTGAAGTTTTCGAAGCTGGTGGCGGCATTCAAATAAATATGGGAACTGATCTTTATTAATTATTGGTTTCAGTTATATTTTTGAACAATTCCAAGGCAGATCAGACTGGAATCTACATCTAGAAACGGCTAAAAAGCCTAAAAAGCATAACTTCCCTTTAATAATAGCATTACTGCACTTTTTGAATTTGTATGAACAAGAAGGGTATTCGGAATAGTGTTTTTCCTGAAGACTTGTTGGCATGCAAGTTTGCATGTACTTCTCCCAATTGACGTTTATACGTATGAGTGTATGGCGATCAGTGCTGTGTCGCAGCTGATTAACGGAATGTGGGCGAACAGCTGTTGTCGGACTGCGTAGTCGCGACATTTGCTGACGCATAAACGCGACTTGTAAGACCGCTAGTGTCTGTTTCATTCCAGTGCGTTTTTCATATTTTTTGTCACTAATTGGTGTTGGCTACGTTTCGTTGCTTTACCCATTTGGGGAGCAACCAAAATAACTGTGCGTGGGGGGCACATGCTGTCCCACTCCCTCACTCTTTCTAAGACGCAGCCGCGACGTCGCCGCCGCTGGAGGTCGCTTGTTCTTCACACTTGATCCACACACTCGCACTCACACTCACAGAAAATAAACCGTAATTGTACGCTGTGAGCTACTGGAAGCAACTTGTATTGCTCGCAGATATTTCATATTTCGAATTTCAGCTTATTTTTGCGATTTGGCGCCCACAGCACGCACTTCCCCTTCTCACACCACTGTATGTAACTTGTTGCTTCTGCAAGCAACAATTGGCACGTTCTCTTCTATTCCCCTTTCTCTTTCCCTCACACTCGCACTCTCGCTCAAAGGCGGCCTCTCTACCTTACTCTCTCGCTCTCCTTGCATAAACAAGCCAGAGCCAAGGCAGCCGGAAAAGCAACACAAATTACAACGAAATGCGAGAAAAACAATTAATACAATCAAGTGTGAAACAACAAATTCGACTGCCGCTGGCGTTCCAAATTGTTTGATTTCTTTCCTTCGTTTTTGCAACGTTTTTTCGGCGTTCGCGCTGCTGCTGCGGCGGCGCGTCCGAAGACGCTGCTTCTCTTCTCTTTATTCCCTTTTTTGGGTGTTGGACTCATATAACACAGCGCGTAAGCGGGAGAGCAAATGGTAAACTTTTATAGCGGCACTCTTCACATGCACTGCGCTCGCCGCTCCACTCGCACAAGAAGACGCACACTGGCGCACACCACCCCACACAGCCACAGAAACACTGCCACACAGCAACTGTAGCACTTATTTTTTACCGTGATTTTTAATGATTTTGTAATACGCGCGTTTATTACTCAAGCGCTGCATTTGCATGGCCACTCTCAATTTTAAATTTAAAAGAAATACATTGCGCTGACACCGGTCCGAAATATTTATTTCTGTACAAATGTGCCGTGATTCATTTCGCCTGTCATTAGGCAGTGTGGCCGCGCAGTGCTAGCCATGATAAGCGGAAATTCACTCACTTTTTTTTATCACTTTCTAGGCCAGCATTCAACTGGAACTATCAACTACAAAATTTTGCACACGACTTGGAATTTAAGGCACTACTCTTTTCAGTCAGCAGCAAGACGGGACAAATACAAGAGCGCGCAGAGCATTTGAGTAGGGTTGTTGATAATATATCAAAATATTAATATATCGATATTTTTCTGAAAATGATATATTATATCGTGATATTTTTTTTACCCAAATATCGATATTGCGATGTTTTTATTTGATATTTTTGAATTCTTTTTATCCAGACGAAGAACAATTCTAGTATATTAAAGCCTGTGTATGCAAAAGCCCAGAAAAAATTTGTATGAAAAGTATTAATCGTTAAACAAATTCTTAGTTTTAAGAAAAACTGTATCGCTTTTTTGTAATCGCGTTGATGATCCAAGTTCTTTCGAAAATATCGGTGTCGATGTTTTTAAAATATAACATCGGCACAAAAACACATCGCAAAACATCACAAAAATAATCAATGCATAGTTTAAGCATAGTTAAATTTTGTAATAAATTAAACAAAAAATAGTTATTCCATAACTCTATTTATGTGTAACAAAAGTTAGCAATAATCCAACACCGACTCAATAAGGCACTAGGTAACCGATGTTTAACATCGATATCAACAAAAGCATCGAAAATCCTCAGTGCTCGTGCATCGATGTTTTCAGCATCACACTGCGCGCCAAAATACAAAATCGTGTATAAGTGGATAAGTAAAGAAGGAAACTTTTAAAGTATATTCGTTTGTTTTTTAAATTGAACCCATTCAATAAAAAACTGTTCGAATCCCTCACATGATTATGATGCGAACCCTGCGCAAAGATTCTTCAGGATGAGAAGTTGGACGATGGAGCGAGATCCGGTCGATAAGATAGAAGCAGCTGCACGGCAATGTAATAATAACAATGTAATGTATAACTTAGCTAATTTTAAAGATATTTGCATAAAATTGGAGATATGGCAATTTTTTTTATATCTTAGAATTTCGGTTTAATTAATAGCCGCCATTGGACCGATAGGAACATTTTGAGGTAACAATTTAACTTAGTCACTTTCCCACATACTTTCATAAAAGTTGAGACATGGCCATTTCGTATTATTCCAGAATTTCGGTTTTAATTTTATCTAAATCGGCCATTTAGTTTCAAATAATAATATGTATGTATCTTTAACTTTCCTTTTTGTTTTATCCTGTCGTTCTTCACGCACTCGCCAGTCTACACACAGAAAAAGGAACTAAAAAAGTGAAGCAGAACTGGTTCATTATCAGATCAGCTGTTTAATCGATTATTGTAACTTTTGATTCAATCGATAATGTATAGATATTTTCAACACGCCACCTCAAAAGTTGCATTGACTAACTAATATCTTTTAAATACAATATTAATACTAGTTGACGAGTTTGTGCATTCTGGGAATAACAATTATTATGATCCAGCATTTGCTGCATAGGATTTGGGAAACCCAGTAAAACCAAATTAGATCATTAAAAAAAAATATATTTATAGTATTAAAAAAAATTTTTTGCTCCATGTAATAACTCATATTAATATGATATGCTAATTTTAAAAGAATCAAATAAAATTAAGTAAATGAATATTTAAAATATATCAGGAGTAGGTTTACAAAAAATGTAAGGTGTCAGTATATTGCAGATTTGCAAGCCCGAGTTCATCTCTGAAGGCTAGGAACCTTGCCGTTGGTAGAGGTTTCGTCAATATATCTGCCTGTTGTGAGTCTGTGGAAATATTCTTTACAGAAATTAATTTCTTTTCAATTTGTTCTTGAGAAAAATGAAGTTTAATATCTATGTGCTTTGTTCTCTTATGACATGTTGGATTATTGCCAATGCTAATACAAACCTGATTATCTACATAAATGTCTATCGGTAAATCAAAGTTAACTTAATTTCATTTATTAACGGCCTTAGCCATAACGCTTATCTTACGCCTTCAAATAAGCCCATATATTCTGCTTCGGTAGATGAAGCTGGGACTGATTTTTTCATTACATCATCTATGTATAACATTAAGTACATGTTTTTAGAAATTTCTCATCTTTTTAAAATATACATACAACGATCAACTCCTAGATTTTCAAAACCAACTTCCTTAAGTATATTTTCGAAAACTTCGATCCAACACCTAGCAGCCTGTTTAAGACCATAAATAGCTTTATTTAGCTTGCAAACTGTGTTCTTATCATGTGTCAACCAATTTCAAAATGCGGTTGTGACATCCATATGATGAATTTTTAATTTATGTTGATTTGAAAATACTAGAAGAAATCGAAAAGTTGAAATTCGTGCAACTGGTGAAAATGTTTCATCATAATCAGTCAAATATTCTTGGGTGAATCCACGCGTAACAAGCCTGGCTTTATATTTTACCAAATTACCAAATTCATTCTGTTTTATTGTAAATACCTACTTGCAATCTACTATGTTTTTGCTTTCAGGCCTTTGCACCAAACACCAAGTTTCATTTTGAAAATGAGATTTTAACTCATCTCATTCTTAAAGAACCTTATGTCTGTGAAATTTAAGTTCTTCAAAAGAATATCATTTAACTACGTTTGGGCATTCATTAAAAATTTTCCTGGCAACATATATGATACTTTTGGTTTCTCTTTAATTCTTCTACATTATTTTCATCAATTTTTCAATTTGGATCGGCATTCTCTAGATTTGTGGAATTTTCCTTACTCTGAACATATAATTTTAAACCATCTGATTTTAAACTATCAGATACATAATCAATTAATGATTCCATTTCAACCAATGGAAAAACAGACTCTTAACCATCTATAATACTCCAGGCTTTTATTTTTCATGTTACAACTGCGGATTACTTATAATTGAAATGATTTTGTTCTTTTTCTTCATTTTGCGTGCTAATCGTTCTTATTGTCAAATCCAAGTGACCGTCTCTTCTTACTTCTATACCTTAATAATAGATCGATAACATTATGTCGATATCCTAATCGTTTCGCTTGGTTACACTATGGCGCGCAGCTCAAAATGGGATGTTTACACATCTTTATTTATATTTTCATATTCTTTTTCAGAATTGGAATCACTTTCCTCAACACCATCAAGTTGAGACACAGAGTCAATTTCATGTTCAGGTCTTGTTTTAATCATATTTATTTCATCCACCACAACATCTCTAGCTATCATAAACTTCCTCTTTTCCACATTCCACAATTTTAACCCATTTGGTTTATAACCGACATGTATACACTTAATCGATTTTTCATCAAACTTACGTTTTCTTACTTTTTTAAGTACGTATACTGTCGAACCGAATATCTTAAGATATTTCAAAACTAAGTTTTTATTATACCACATTTAATATGGTGATTTCTTTATATTTCACAGCGCTCTACTTGGGCATCTGTTTATCAGATATGTTTCTGTTAAAACAGTTTCACCCCAATAACTTTTACTAAGTTTAGCATTATTAACCATTCATCGAGCTTTTTCAGTTATGGTTCTTATCATGCGCTCTGAAACACCATTTAACTGTGGAGTGTAAGGAACCGTCCCTGCCATTGTCAATATATAGGTTTACAACTTTAGAGTTAAAATGAGCTTCGCTCTTAGCAATGAAGTCCTTAAAGACAAAGAATACGTCTGACTTGTATGTTATCAAATATGTCACACAGTAATGTGTAAATTGGTCAATAAAAGCTACATAATAATTTTTATTATATATTGTAGAAGGTGTGATAGGACCACACACATCAGAATGAATTATGAAAAGTGGCCTTTAAATACATATATTCTTTATTTTTAGATATTTGAAATTTAAGTCTGGATGGCTTGCCATTAATACAAGCCTCACAAAAGTCAATCTTTAGTTCAACATTTTTAACAAGATCAATATCTTCAAACAACTAGTTGCGTTTAATTTCTAAAACTTTGCCAATACTTATGTGCTTAAGCCTTGCATGCCATTAGTTATACTCTGCACTATTAAGATTGCATGGAGCAAATACTCTTGGATTTAACTTAAATTTAATAATTGGAACATTATACTCACGAATACCATCAAATACCATTTGACCGTTTTTGGATACTTTAATCCCTTCCGGATTAAATTCAATCGTAATTACACAATCTTGCATCTTTTTGACGGATAGTAAGTTGTGAGGAATGTCCTTCGAAAAACAAAACATTTTCCAGTGTGATAACATTTCCACAGCTACTCAGTTGAACCACTCCCTTGGATGTAGCATTGATATATTCTCCGCGTTTGGCGATTTCAATTTCCACAGGACTCTCTAAATTCACATAGTCAGCGTATAAAGCGATGTATTTTATAAGGTGATCTGAAGCCCCTGAATCTAGGATAAATACTACATCGTTTTCTTTCAAGTGATTTTTCTTTGAACTCAGCATAAAGGCAAAACCACGATCTTGCTGTGATGTTGTTGCTAATTGAGCATGTTTTTCTTTTCCAGGAATCTCATTGGTTTTATTTGCTGTCTGCCTTTTAAATAGAAAACAGCCCTTTTTACATGGCCCAATTTACCACAGTGTTTCAATTTAAACTGATTCTTAAAGGGTTTCTTAGAATTTTTAAAAACAAATTTTTTTTATTTTCTTTATAAGCTTTATTTTCTATAGCCTGCAAAAACTTTATGACTTTTGTCTTAGCTCATGCCCTTTCTTGATCAAAAAGTCGTGTTTTTACGAAAGAAAGTTTTAAATTATTTTCAGACAAAGTCTCGATGGCCGTAATGATCCCATCATAAAGCTTAACTCCTGCGGCTACTAACTCTGTTCTGAGATCATCAAAGAAGTTAAAGTGATCTACCAATTGAGAGCCACCTTTTAGTTTTAATGTCTATAACTGCTTTCTCAAAGACAGCTGTAATGCCAAGCTTTTACGCTCATATATTCAAATAATATTCAATTGATATACTTTTCGCATTTCTTTGTTTCTTTGCAAAATCTTCAGTTATTTCAACTTCTGATCAATGACTTAACAAATCATTCTCTTTTAGAAGTGCCCGAATACGAAACTTCCAGATTGAATACTTCTCTTCATCAAAAGGTGTTTCCTTTTACTTCTTCCATTTTTAATTATTTCTGTGAATTTTGTTGTGCTTGTACTCCCGTAAGCTCTGCTCAATTTTCGGAATTTTATTTTTCCTAGAAACCGTCCGGTTTTGAAATTGTCATTGAATTGAATGATTTGTGCCTGGGCCCATAACCTATTGAAATAAAGCCATTGAAGCCTTTATCTCTTCAATAATTAAAACTCTCAATTTAGTTTCAAATAATATGTATCTTTAATTTTCCTTTTTGTTTTGACTGTTTGTCGACTATGGGGCCAGTGACCACCTTATGTGGCCAAAACCCATTTTTTAAAAGTTGTTAAATAAATTTTTTAAAAATTGTAATGTACTCAAAAGACATACATCTGTCATGTTACGTACTTGAAATTTTAACAGAGCGCGGCACTGTTAAGTTATCCACTGTTAAATCAGCTGTTATTGTAACGAGAAGCCAGCGCTGTTAAATCGCTTATTTATTGTGCAAGTTTTAAATGTCGAAAAAATGTAAAAATTGGTTCATTATCAGATCAGCTGCTTACTCTATCATTGTAACTTTTGATTCATTCGATAATGTATCGATATTTTCAACAATCTCCATATGTAACTATTTGAAATAGCTATTATTAACTTTAGGGTCATGTGCCATATTTTTCTAAATTCGTTATCTGTATATAGTCACAGCACTGGGACGGAATGCACTTACCAATAAAGTTTCTTGAAAACAACTGTACCGAGGTCTCTCGTAATTTATAAGCTATGTTCATCACTCTTGGGGCTATTTCCCGAACTAGGGGATTTCTAATAGGTCAAATGTGTTTTCAAAATATCACATTTCGTGCAATAGCAACAATTATACAAAATATAATAGTATTGTACTGTTTTATTTCGGCCCACCTAGTCCGCGGGAATCTTGGTAACCATGAAAGTACCTATTTTGTTNTTCATCAAAAGGTGTTTCCTTTTACTTCTTCCATTTTTAATTATTTCTGTGAATTTTGTTGTGCTTGTACTCCCGTAAGCTCTGCTCAATTTTCGGAATTTTATTTTTCCTAGAAACCGTCCGGTTTTGAAATTGTCATTGAATTGAATGATTTGTGCCTGGGCCCATAACCTATTGAAATAAAGCCATTGAAGCCTTTATCTCTTCAATAATTAAAACTCTCAATTTAGTTTCAAATAATATGTATCTTTAATTTTCCTTTTTGTTTTGACTGTTTGTCGACTATGGGGCCAGTGACCACCTTATGTGGCCAAAACCCATTTTTTAAAAGTTGTTAAATAAATTTTTTAAAAATTGTAATGTACTCAAAAGACATACTTCTGTCATGTTACGTACTTGAAATTTTAACAGAGCGCGGCACTGTTAAGTTATCCACTGTTAAATCAGCTGTTATTGTAACGAGAAGCCAGCGCTGTTAAATCGCTTATTTATTGTGCAAGTTTTAAATGTCGAAAAAATGTAAAAATTGGTTCATTATCAGATCAGCTGCTTACTCTATCATTGTAACTTTTGATTCATTCGATAATGTATCGATATTTTCAACAATCTCCATATGTAACTATTTGAAATAGCTATTATTAACTTTAGGGTCATGTGCCATATTTTTCTAAATTCGTTATCTGTATATAGTCACAGCACTGGGACGGAATGCACTTACCAATAAAGTTTCTTGAAAACAACTGTACCGAGGTCTCTCGTAATTTATAAGCTATGTTCATCACTCTTGGGGCTATTTCCCGAACTAGGGGATTTCTAATAGGTCAAATGTGTTTTCAAAATATCACATTTCGTGCAATAGCAACAATTATACAAAATATAATAGTATTGTACTGTTTTATTTCGGCCCACCTAGTCCGCGGGAATCTTGGTAACCATGAAAGTACCTATTTTGTTGTCTCCCGATTTCCCCAAAAAAAGTTCTTTCGCGGTGTAGAATCAACAAAAATCATAATAGCATATTAGTTAAAGAATAAGTGTTCCGAGGTACTTACGCGTGGTTTTTTCTGATTTCCTTTACAAATTTGAAGTTAAAATTGATAATTTTCCTATATGTATATAATGTTTAGCGTTCATTTTTTTTTTTGCAAATTCTCATTGTTTCTAAAGAAATTTAAATACATAATTTAAGTACATAATTTGCTGAAATCAGGAATATATAAATCAGGAATATATTTGACTTTTTTAAAGAGCGCCATATATTGACAAACACGCGTTTTTCTCGACACTATGCATTCCAAATCGGTACCAGAAATATCTCAAAAATCTCAATATCAAAAAAAAATATGTAGTCATTTTGTCAAAAATCGATATTTCCAAAATCGGATATGACAAAGACTAGATTAAAAAATCTATTTTGATAATCTATTTGGTTTTTTAATTTTGGATGATTTTTGAGGTAACGGTATCTGGTACCGAATAACTCAATTTTTTTATATCTTAATTAAAAAATTAATTACTCCGTTAATTTTAAAATTTTTGTAATAAAAAATAATTTCTAAAAAAACTCAAAAGACTTTTAAAAAAAATTTTTTTTTGCCCTCTAGATGTATATGCCCCCTTAAACATAATAACTGAAAATAGGAAATTAAACATAAAAGAGATCTGTTTCAAAAGTCATAGCTTAAATATAACTTATATAATTACATATTTCATATATAAATTGAGCACCTTTAATTTTTAAAGAATCACTTTGTTGAGATATCTAAATTTTTGTTTATGAACATTAGTTTGTCCACCACCTCAGATTTTAGACGAGTTCGACAATCCGATATTATTTGTCCTGGCTTGCTGAATGCCCTTTCGGACTGGCAGGATGTTGCTGGTACGCCAAAGTAGTTACACGCCAGTTCTTTGAAGGGTGCCATAATGTGCGAACTCTCCTAAAATGAAATATATTGATTTGAATAGCTCCTAATACGAAATTCAGAAACTTACCTTCCAAAAGCATAAAGGTTTAACGAATTCTATCCAATTTCATACCTTTTTCTTCTTCTTCTTCTTGGACAGTGATGAACCTAAAAACATCGATGGCCGATCAACCGCATATTATTCGGTGTGAGTAACACCGCAACCGCATTTGATGCGGTGTGAGTAACACCGCCACCGCTTTTTATACTTATAGTATACTAGTGCTCAAATCAGGCACCAGTGCCGATCTCTGGTCTCTACTCAACTTTTGCCTTCTGGTGAGGCCCATAAATTTCTGCGATGAATTCTGGACCTGCTACATATGTGACATATTTCAAACGTTAGATAGATAGATATTCACTGTGAAATGTAATTAAAATGTTTAACTTTTTTTTTCAATCCAGGGATCAAGTTTATTCCATGAGCTGAAGATTTTTGTTCGAATAATCCAATATCGTATGAACTCAGATTCTGAGTTAGAGAACCAACTGGCGAGTATGAGCTTGTCAGACTATCGGGATCTATATCCATATATGTAGAACTCTGAAAAATAAATGTTATGTTACGCTCCACAATATTGACTGTAAAAGTCATTCGATGCAAATTAAACATTCCTACTGTTTTTTTTTTATTAAATTTGATATATTAGTATTTCATACTCATATTTTCGTTTTTAATACGTGTTTTTGTACAGAAAGTGACGAATATCCATCATTAAACTTAATAGGACCGAGTATCATTAAATGTCAACAGGTGACAGCTGTTCATGTTCAACAGGTCAGTTGAAAATACTTCTAGTTTTAATTGAAGTTTTCACTTTTGGGAAAAAATGGCGGATCCACATTCTGCATTCATATTGTTTTCCATTCCTTTTGAGTACACATGGTCGGTAAATTCGGGCTTGTCACTCATTAATAAATTATTTAATGATGTTCCAGGACACTACAAGACCAAACTGGAAATTATGTTTAATTAAATTATTATTAACACTTTTAAATAAGTGTAATATGAAAAACATATTTACTGCATATATTTCTAAAATCCTCTCTGAAGATGATGCTTCCGCCCAATAAATTTTCTTTCTTTTTGGCTGTATACGCGCAAACACGTTAAGAAATCTTCTCAGTAGGGGTATGAGTTTGAATTATTATAATTTCTATAATCCATAATGATTGTTGTTGTTGTAAGTCCGATATAAAAGCTAAAGACCAAATGAAATAAAACAAAATTAAAGGTATGTATAATCCTGTTGTTGTATAATGTAAAATATTTGTTATGTTTAAATATGTACATATGTATGCTCTTAATGGAAAGCTTGAATCCTTTAAGATTCCTTTCTTCATTTTTTTTTAAGAACGAGACCGCATTTGTATACCCTTGCAGGGTATTATAATTTTAGTCAGAAGTTTGCAACTCAGTGAAGGAGACATTTCCGACCCTATAAAGTATATATATTCTTGATCAGCATCAACAACCGAGTCGATCTAGCCATGTCCGTCCGTCCGTTTCTACGCAAACTAGTCCCTCAACCAATTTTCCACATATTTTCATAAAATTTGAGGCATGTTCATTTGTATTCCGGTTTTAATTTTATCAAAATCGGACCACTATATCATATAGCTGCCAAAAGGAATATATATATATCTGTTTGGCTTTGCTGCTTGCAACATTTTTCGCCAGCAAAATTCTGCACTGGCAACATTTATTTTATAACAGTACCCGAGAAAGCGAAAAATTTCGAACATTTTTCTTCTTCTTCTAATTACTGCAAGGGTATTTAAACTTCGGCATGCCGAAGTTAGCTTCTTTTCTTGTTTAAGCTAATTGTATAGCATACAACACGCTGTTGCGTGCAATATAAGCCAAGCTTCTTTTCATAAGCTTAGTGCTTTCTTAAGTAAATCGGGAACAATGTTGCCTTTCAAACGAATACAGAAAAGCTGAGACTAAAAAAAAACCTGTGTTTAAAAATTGCAAATGTCGTCAACTGACCTTTCCTATCGACTCCATTAAAAGTGAACAATTTAATTAATTGCTAAATAAAAAAAACATAAAAACTATCGAATTCTACAAAAACATTTTGAGGCAGAATGTATTTTCGACACTATGCTATCAAAAGGCAGAAGGCGTGCCCACAGAATTCCTCAACTATATGAACTTTCATATTAGCAATATAAACTTAAAAAAAAATGTGATTCCATAAATCAAAACATTTGCTACTTTGCCATCAGGATAACTACGGATCTGATTCTTTGCATACAATTAGGTTAGGCGCTAGACTTGTGCCTCCTGCGTAGCACTGTTACTAAATAAAGTCCGTTATATTAAATTTGATTGCATTAATTTGGCACTTGTATTTAATGTGCTTATTTTGCTTACTTGTGGCTATTGTCTTGCATATACTTGGCAAATTTTCAACATGGATTCATATTTGTAATACTGATCAAAATAACGACTAAATACAATCGGATATAAACTAGAAAAATATGCAAATTCCGAGGTCTACTTACGAGCCCTGACTACTATTAGTTCGGTTGATTAATTTTTAATGTATTATTGACAATATAAACGACTTAAAAGCTTGCCTTATGAATTAATAGTTCGGGGTTAGATAATGTGGATAGGTAAATATAATGAAAGTTGTTCAGTTGTTTTCTAAATATATTTTTATATTCGATCTTACCTAATTTTATACGACGTTAAAACAATGTTGGTAAAACTTGAACAAAACAAAATTGCTATATTGCTATAAATGTTCTTCATAAGTTCTATTACTTTTTATTAATATTTAACCAATTTTAAAACATTCTTAAGTCTACTTTTTACCAATCATACGTTATATATGTACATCATCTGGGAAAACTTAATTTTAGTATGTAAAACAAGTTGTGCTGGATGTTCATTGTAAATGCCTTAACGCTTTGACGTGCTTCAGCCCTGGTGGGAATTACGGCCACTCTAAGCAGCTGATTGGGCGCCCGCCATTTGAATTTCCGTCTTGAGCTCATTTTTGCCTACAAAATGATGCAATTTAGTCAAAAGCCAAAAGAAGAGAGTTATTTAATACTTGTCCGCGGCTTCAACATGCAGCGCAGAACCTCTCCGAGTGGATATTCCAGCAGCAGAGCCATTAAAAACGCCACAAGTAGCGACAGAAACACCGCACTCACCAAAAAGCAAATCTAAATGGAAGTTTAAGTTATTTTGGTAATCACGTTAGGCAATACGCTTACCAAGAATACTGTGGAGACATAGGTCGGCTGCCTGAAGTATCCTGTAATCACGCGTAGGACGACAACGTGCCAGAGATAGGCTTGAAAGGAGATCCTTGCCAGCGGCCGGTACACCGGCAAAGAGCAGAACCTGTAGGCTATTCCTGTTGGAGATTGGTGAGTGGTTGCCAATACCAAAAGGAATCGATATCGTCTCACATACCTCCCACCTTACAGCACATGAGGAACACGAATCCCGCGCAGATCAGCACCCACAGGTTCTTGTAGAGTCCTGCGTATACAGCCAGCCAGATCGAGGGCTTAGAGAAGTCGTAGTAGATGAATATATAACCGGAGAAGAGTATTACCAGCCCCGCCGGTACCAGCAGCCACATGGCCAGCTTAAACTTCAGTTGTCCCCGGAGAATGGTCGCCTTGGAACGCTGGCTCAGGTAGAGGTGACCACATATAAAACCAAATAGGTAGCCACTTAGATTCGTGTAAAAAGTCGGGTAGATCTGGTAGAAGGTGTCCGAGTGCCGGAAGAACAAAAAGCGGTATGTCCTAGGAATGGGAAGTAAGGAAAGTTACCTCAGCAGAATGCGAATTTCCAACTCACTCTGGAGTAGTATGGTAGACAGCGTCCAACTTGAGAACGTAGGTCAATACGGCGGGGACGCCTACAGCAAGTGCCATCAGTGTTATGTACATGGGTTTGACCAGCCGGGGGTGTCTAAAAATAAGGGAGTTACAAGGGCGACGACGCCAGTGGACGGGTCTACTTACTTTTTGCATATGACTATCACGATCAGGAATAGCTCAAACAGCTGCATATCCGCCCCCAAATACCAGGTCTGGTGGGAGCACTGAAGCAGTAATGGGAAAGAAATTGTCTTAGCTAGGACTCTATATTGGAGTATTGTTAACCCACACTATGCTCCATCATGTGGTTGGTCACAAAAAAGACGTTCTTCCACCACTTGGTCCGGCAAAACACCCGTTCGGCTTCGGTCATGTGCCGCCAAAACGGTCCGTCTTGCAGGCGAACCAAAATCGTGCCGTTGAACAGGATCAGGGCAATGACTGACGGGATGAGTCTAAAGTATCTGTAGAAGAACAAGCGAAAGTATACCGCGATGCACTCGAAAGGATCTGACTTCGGGTTGACAAGCTGGCGTTCAGTGAAGTCCACGTAAAGTAGGAAACCACTCATCACGAAAAATATTTGGATGGCAACGCTGCCGTTTTGAGTAATCGATGACCAAAACGAGTAAATGAACTGTTCGTAGTACTCGGGATTCTCAATTGCGGAGGTCATGAAAACCATCAGAGTGTGGGCCAGAATTACGATTACTACCCCCATCATTCGGAAACAGTCGAAGAACCTTAAATCCCTTGCGAAATCGGTGGTATACGGTGCGTTTAGTCTGTAGTAATTCCGAACGAGCGAGAATGATGTAAGAAGCTGCTGTTCTGTTGGATGTTAAAATTACACTCAGGAAATTTAGCTAATTCCTGTACAGGCTCTCTACTTACTGCGGCTCTTTAGATGCTTCCTATAGGGATTCTGGGCCAGCTGGTAAGACTCTCGATTACTTATAGAATAATCATAGATGGATGAGCACAACGTCAGCAAGACGATGATGATTCCGACAGTGTAAGCAGTCAGATCAAGGGCATCTGTGCTTAGAAAAAAATCAAAGACCAAAGCCTTATGTTAGGCATTTTCTTAAAGAGACAAATGTTTGCCTCTATTCGGTACCCCAAATCTGAAAGCGCACAGATCTAGAATATTTGAGAATACTTGTGCATATACAAATTCGGTTGTTAGGCGGTCTCTTTCTCTCTGTAGCCTTTTAACAAAATTTTAAGACAGCCTGAAGCCAGCACTAAATATTCGAGGGAAAAAACAGCATTGCATTATCATCTCGTTATCATAAAGTTTCTGGTTGTCCCACCCAATCCACTGCTAGCTCAAAGATTTTACTTGAATCTAAGTTAATTGGAGCAAACGAAAAATTAATAATCTGATTCATTACATAATTGAACAAGTCCATGAGGTTGGATTCGTATATTGAGCTAAAAGCTAATCGTTTTGGGGATGTCTGCGTGACTACGCTTAAGTAATATCAAAACAATTTGAAAATTAGTTTAATTCATTATATTATTAAATAATTTTATAGACTATAGCGTGATAGCCTCCACGAACTGAAATTTTGGCTGAAAAGTGTACATACCCAGCTCCAAGTGATCATCCGCTGACACACAATACTCGATCTGGCTGCTCACCCGGAGCGAAAACTTTTGACGAAATTCAAGATTTAGGCAGCTGTTGACCAATTCACTATAAAGCCGACGGTCATCTGCATCCGCTGCCCGCCGGTGCACCATCATAAAGTAGGCACTCAACTGTTCGTCCTGCACACTCCTGCCCTCGTAGCGCTCAAGGGCCACAGATGAGTCGTTGAGGCTGCGTATGCAGCGCTCCAGACACACGCCCCGTAAGACAACATCGTGGCGGTAACGATGCTTTGAGTCACGCGAAACTGAATCGATAAGGCGCCACAAAGTGGAACTAGCATTTGGCTCAATCTCCACATAAGTCAAGCAGTAGCTGCCAGAGGGGTTGGCCAGGCATAGGTCGTAGTCATCCAGCTGATACAGAGCGGGCATCTGTCTGTACAGGGTCACTGTGGGATGGAGCTCCTCCTGGATTATCTCTTAACAACCGGAGAGTCCTTTTTACTTACAATTGAAGGAGCCGGGAGAAAAGTCCCCGTGTGCCGCAGAGAGCAGAATCGTGAACAGAATCCCAGATTGCAGAGGAGAACGGAGAAACATCTTCAGAGTGTAGAGCTTAACACTTAAAGAACAACTATTTGCCTGCTCTGCTTGATCGAGTACGGTGCCTCAAGCAGGTTAGCTATGCGTGTTAAACCGTCAAGCCTGGACGAGCAACGAAATTTATTTCTATAAATCACTTGGACTTGACGACATCACAGCTATTAGGTGACAGCCATTTATTTCATTATTGCTTATTTCATTGAACTTAACCTCCTAATTGCTCAGCCCAAGTGTCGCCCAGCAAAGATCGGGAGATCAGTCTGCGACTTCACGTAGTAAACGAACGGATGGTTGGCAACAAAGTAATGGCGCCTAAACCCAGCCACTGGCATCACCCGAAATCCTGTGGAGGTGATGGAGAGCTTAGCTGAGTTGCGTTGGCTTTATTGAGGGGCTTATTACATGCTTGGTTAGTAGAAAAGTGTAAAGTGTAAATATAAGATCTTTGATTGTGCGCAGTCTTAAGCATATTAGGCTGGGTTTGTTTGCGGCGTTA
This sequence comes from Drosophila seguyi, assembly GCA_008042675.1. Lineage (NCBI taxonomy): Eukaryota > Metazoa > Arthropoda > Insecta > Diptera > Drosophilidae > Drosophila > Drosophila seguyi. Next base: position 76,698 of record VNJU01003387.1, read on the forward strand.
TGAGTCTGCCAGCAATCAGAACCGTGCCGTCCACATTGACAATGTAAAACCTGAATGGATGCTCGACATAGAAGAGCTTGGGCTCCCAGTTCGTCATCAGCATGCGCATTTCGATCACACCTGAAAAGCAAATGCGAGGTGAGACACAAAACGTAAATGGTTGGCTGTTAGTATTCTACCCAGGATTGCTTAGAGCTTCTGAATGTGGCCAGCAAATAGAACGGCGGAGTCCTTGTTGAGAATATAGTAGTTAAATGGATGATCAACATAGAAATGTCTGGGATCCGGCTGGGCCATGGGCATCGAGCAGAGCATCATGACCATACCTGCAAATTCAGATGAAGTAGGAACCACACATTCAGGTCGTTACAATTCGTGAATTCAGTGATGGTGGGTGATGTTGGACTACTGATTTCAGAGATTGATTATTTTTCCCGTAAACAGGACGGATGAGTCCCTATTAATAACATAAAAGGTGAAGGGACGCTGGACAAGAAATTGTTTAGGCTCCTCTGGCGGGTACATGACACTCGTTGCGAAACACATAACCATGGCTGTAATTTAAATGTAATCGTTATACATACGTCAGGGAAAAGTTTTAGATGGGCAATGTCCGAATAATGGTATGCTGTCTGTGAAGTGCTTTTGAGGCATGCTATGAGGTTTACAAATCGTTTACTTAGGCTCTAATACAGGTTGCCCCAAAGTATCAGACAATGCCCGTCTTGCAAAATATATATAAATAGCTGCCTTTATTGAAATTGACTTAAAATGAGACACTATCACAACTCGTCATGCTCGCTGGAGTCGAACGATGTCTCCTCTAGTAGCACAACAGAGCCCCAAAACAGGGGCAGTTCCTCCTGATGGACAAGGGCATAGGTGAATGGATGATCGACGAGGAACTCTATAGGTTCCTCCAGAGAGATAATGGCGCGTTTCCGGCGCACCACCATTCCTGTGGGATGGGAAGAACACAGACACGGATGAAATGGGACATGCAGACACGATGATGGATGCAACCAAGATATCACAACAGAAGGAAGCAGGAAGTCTTACCCGTGGCAGCAGCCGCTTCTGTTCCCTCCTCGTTCACATCGATAAAAGCCTTGTGGATGATAGCTGACACTTTCAGCGGCTCGGGGCTCTGCAGCATCTTGCCGAATTCGGCGCCGTCGGAGAACATCTTTGACATGCCCAACTGAGGGGGAGAATTGACACAGTGTTTTGTATAATATATATCTCTGGGTGGGCTATCCGGCCAACTTTACCTGCTGGAACACATCTGTCAGCTCTACCTGGAACTCGGCCTTGAACTTGGGCAGCTTGACCACCACCTGGGTTTTGTGAAGCGCCTGCGTGATCTGCGACAGCGGCGTTGCACGCAGCTTCTCCTCCAGGGCGGGCAGACCCGTTTTGCTGTTCGGCAGGATGATCAGCATGGAGAGGTCTGAATCCTTGTACGGCAGCTCCAGAGCAGCGGCATCCAGCGCGGGAAGATCGGCATAACGGAATCGCTCCTTCACACTCATCATGGGCACCTGGACGCTGCGTTCACCGTTCAGGTAGAAGGTATCCGGCCGGGTGGCGTGCTTGGGAAACTGGTGCTGCCAGGTGCCCTTGAAGTGGATGGCATTGACCAAGACCAATCGCGAATTGGCATCCAAGGCGCTGGACGGCACCAAATCCTTGATAAGATTGTTGGTGCGCTGCTCCACCCATCCGTTGATCGTCGCTGCGGCCTTTGCGCTGTTGGCGAAGTTTACGCTCTGCGCCGCCGAGAGGAACTGCTTGGTCAGCAGCTGGTCGAACTCCTGGCGCAGCTGGTAGCCGTCCATTACAAAGATTTTGTTAGCGATGCGTAGGATCTGGCTGTCCTGGTAGGCGGCCAGCACCTGGTGGAAGCCCTGGGCAATCTGCTCCACATCGTTCGAGGCTAGGCCGAGGCCGCGGTCCAACTGGGCGGCCGTCTCGCCCTCAGCTCCCACCCGGGCCATTGCCGCACAGGTTTGGATGGAGAACGGCGAGAAGACGACGTTCTCACCGGACTTTAGGGCCGACAGCTTTCCGTACACATTGATGGAGAAGATGGCCAGCCGGCGGGCGAACTCTTGCTTGGCAGCGTCGGCCATGGTGACGTCAAAAGCGCGAACCAAGGGGACCGGGGAGAGGGCTAGGAGGACGAGCGCGAGTAGCCAGCAAGCTGAAAGGATCCAAGAGGACGGCAGGTGAGCTGAAAGCTTGATTTCATGAATTTATGTAATTGCAGTGGACCGATGAGTCACCTCCACGAGTGGTGTTGACGATAGCTCTCTGGTATGCCGTTGCGCCGGGGATCTACTGTGCTTTGCTTATCGGAAATGTTGATTTACAGCCTGCAATAATTAGCGCTTCCCACAGAGCTTTCTCCAGCGGTTTGGATTTCTTGAATATTCTTGCAGCTGACACTGTGCAGAGCCGCCTTCGACTTCTATGATTTGGCGTTTGAGTAAACACTAAATTCTCTAGGCGTGCGCCATGGGTTTTATGCCCCACAACAACAGGTTCTGCTCTTATTTAAGTGTTCCTAAATGGGGCTTTCTCTTAACATTCCGATGTTCTCTGCGCATTCGCTGCTCTCTGTTTTGTTTTCCACTGGCAATCACATGAACCGCTGCTCGCCCAGCGTCGCTTTGAATTTACAGTAGGGGTCGGTCGGCCCACCGCACTCACAAGTCGGATTTGTATTTGTGTGGGGAAATAACCAAAGTACGTGTACGTGTGCCGGCAGAGAGATTTACTACTGACTCGCACCCACTTTTCAATGCACACCCAATTCCCACACTTACCACAAAACTGCAAGGGTTTCTCCATCTTCCTTGTTTTCCTTATTTTATTTAATCCTTATTGAAAAGTCTCAGGCTTGTCAACCTTGTGCCTCAAATGTGCGTTTCAGACTGTCTTGACTTCGGACACTTCACTCTTAGGTGCTGGCTTATCAGCTAGTGTCAAAGCCGTGGTTGAGTATGTTTTTGTCTTTGAAAATAATGGGAACTTTTGCAGCAGACTGATAAGACTAACAAGCCGGAATTCACAACAATTTCCCAGCAAATTTAATTTAATTTAAATTACTATTTGGCCTAGCCATGTATAATTCTACTAAAATAATTATTTTAAATAAGTGGATTGGTTAAACTGATCATTTTTAAAATACTTGAATACTTGGCGTATTGCCAAACATACAGTTGGAGTATTTCATTTTCGAAAAGGGACCAACACAAAGAACTTGTATAAATTAAAATTCTTATCGTTTTATTTAAAGTAATACAAGTACAGATTGATAAAACATCTGCAATTTTATTTCCATAGGCGGTAGGCGTCATAGAAAGACCGGCACTAATGGTGTCTAGAGCCCTCTTTCGAAGCTCACATTCATCACTAAAACCTTAAAGCTATACTTTGATATGCTTAATATTCATATCAGAAAAGAAAAACAGAGAAACATCACCTCTTAAGTGCGAAAAACGGAAAGTTTGGTTAACAAAAACAGGGGCAAAACTACACAAGTTATGTGCCTCCTTGAAAAGTGGCTCAATATGATATGAATGAAATATTAAACGGACAATTGATATTATGAGCGAAATAATGACATATATTATTGAATCGATGCTTTCAACAAGAAGATCAAAGACGCTAACATACAACGGGGGCGAACTGGAGTTGGGACTCAGTATATAAGCATCCGAAATATAGTGAACAAATACTAGATTGGAATAATTGCTGACTTAGTTCCGATTGAACTGTTCAGTAAGGACACTGTGACGAAATTTGCGCTAGGAATAAAATCAGGAAAGTGAAGAGGGAAAACCGTCAGTTTTTTAAGGGCGTCAATATTCAAGGAGATGATTGCTAATATTCTAAAACATAAGAATAAAGATAAAGTTGACCTGGACAGTATCAGGAAAAGGTTGCCGAATAGGATCATAAGGGTGGGGTATACCTCTCGCTGAAACGTATTACATGGTATATTTTATGAAAGCTGAGGGGATCAAACCGACATTACATGTCCTATACACGTTCACAGTTCTTCTGGCTCAGGTACTTCATATATATGGGAAAGTTTCAGTTTGGTTTTCAGTACGAAATCCAGTTTGGCGTTTTGCCGTTCTCAACAGAATTCACATCTGTCATAGGGCATCAGAGCTAACTAAATTATGTCATTTTTTGTTTGCTTTTTACTTTAAAAGTTCTGCAAATCAGGAGCATAATGAATAATTATCTTGTTGATTTCGCACAAAATTTAAACTGAATCAATCAGACGCCAGCAAATCCAAATATCTCCAATGTACTTCCTTAAGTATTTTATTCATAGTCCAAAGCTAAGGTAGATTTTTTTTAGCTGTCGTGTATTTTTGCATTTTACTTAAAATTATTTCTGGCCAAAATCTAACCATATATGGGATAATGTTGAGTTCACTTAACCTCCGTCCACTGCTGCGGTGCAACGGAGTCAGATGGCCATTGGTAGTGGAGGATCATTGCTTCGCTGGCCAGCATATCGCCCTTCGGAGCACCAGACGACACGAAAGCAGCTGTTTGACCCTGAAAAATGTGAGTCTAATTTGTAAAACAAGACCCAAACGGGAGGAGGGAACTTTTACTTGAAGGGGGTTATAAGTTTTCCACAGAAATGCTATAGCACCCCATCTCCGTCAGTCCTTCAAGTGCTACAACCTGGAGACAGGCCCATCACTGGACGTAGTGCTGTGCCGCGATGACGCCATGACCATGTACATTCAAATGATGGAGGCGCGACGATTCGAGACGATGGCCGGCAACTACTACAAGCAGCGCCTGATCCGCGGCTTCTGCCACCTGTACTCCGGGCAGGAGGCAGTGGCTGTGGGCATGAAGGCCCGGCTCCGCAAGCAGGACTCGGTGATAACGGCGTACCGCTGCCATGTCTGGAGCTACATGATGGGAATTTCGCTGTGCGAAATGATGGCCGAGCTGCTTGGCTTCCGCACTGGCTGTACCCGGGGCAAAGGTGGCTCCATGCACATGTACGCTGATAACTTCTACGGCGGCAATGGCATTGTCGGGGCTCAGGTGCCCGTTGGAACCGGCGTGGCGTTGGCCCACAAGTATCGAAATGACGGCGGCGTCTGTATTAATTTATATGGCGACGGGGCAGCCAACCAGGGACAGGTGTTCGAGTCGTTCAACATAGCCAAGCTCTGGTGCCTGCCCGTCGTGTTTGTATGCGAGAACAATAAGTACGGGATGGGCACCAAGGCGGAACGCTCCTCCGCCATGACGGAATACTATAAGCGGGGCCAGTACATACCCGGATTGTGGGTGGATGGCAATCAGGTGCTGGCAGTGCGCACTGCCACGCAGTTTGCGTTGGACTATGCCTTGGAGAACGGACCCATCGTCCTCGAGATGAGCACGTATCGGTATATGGGTCATTCGATGTCCGATCCGGGTGTATCGTACCGCTCACGGGAGGAGGTGCAAACGGCGAGGGAGGAGAACGATCCGATCACCAGCTTCCGAAAGCAGATGCTTGACTTGTGCCTAACGAGTGAGGAGGAACTGAAGGAATTGGATAGCAACATCAAGAAGTTTGTCGATGACGAGTGCAAGGAGGCGCTAGCTGGGAAGGAGCCGGAGCTTCTGGAGCTCCATGCGGATGTCTCCTCTAAGAACTTAGAGCCCAAGATACGCGGTGTGTCCGGCCATAATCTGGAGCATATTAAGTTGGCCGATGTGTGCTTTGGGAAGCCGAAGAAGACTCCTGCCTGCGAAATTAACGATGTTCCCGTGGGTGATGCCGTTTTGACGGCCGCAGCCAAGGAAAGAAAGAAGGCCTCCAAAGATCAACCTAAAGGTAAAGATGGCAAGCCTGGAAATGAGAGCAAGGCTGGAGAAGTCAGGCCAGGAAAAGAAGTCAAGGCGGAAAATCCTACTACTTCGGATGGAAAGAAAAGTGAACCCAAAAGCAAGGGAGGTAATCCCCCCCCGGTGACCGACGTCAAGGACCAGAACGTTCTGAAACAGTCACCAGGCAAGCCACCGAGCAATGCACCAAGCAAGCCATCAATCAATCCTCCAGTCGAAAAAGCACCTGCTGGCCCTAATCCGGTTCCCAAAGGTTCAAAGTAAAACTGGCCAAAGAGAAGTATCTAAATTTCAGTCGTTAAAAACCAAAGTATTCACAAATATTGTACGAGAAAGGTTGTTCATATTGCACGGTGATGAAATTTTGGTATTATAAATATTGTTTTAGCAAGAGCCTTTTATTCCTTGTGTACTAAGTACTTTAGTGCTAAAAAAAATAAATAAAAATACATACATTTAAGTTCAGATATCATGTATTATACATTCTATATTTACAAGGCTCTGTGGTGTTCACAATTTGATTTGCTTTTCCTTAATTAATGAAAGCAAAAGTATAGTGGTTCCATAACGGCTTCCGCTCTTACTTTACTCCTGTTAAGACATGTTTTATCTATATATTTTATTAGAATACCTGGTAATATGCCATTCAATACTAGTGTTTGTATCCTAGCCCTGGGGGGTAGCAGGAGTACTAGTATTGCTAGGAGTACCATAATCCACGTTGGTTTGCCTCCCTTCACAAAACTTCAGACCCGCGAAATGCTCTATGTCCCGAATATCGCACATAAAAGATCGCACATCCATTTCCTTGTCGATGGCGGCATTTGGTACGACATAGCCCTCCATGGAGGGTAGATTGTCATCAGCCTGCTGCCATACGAAAATTTTAAAGAAGTGGGTTGGTACCGCGACGGTATTCATGCCCATTACGTGATGCCGCACCGCCCAGTTACGGAATGAGATCCGCTGGGGCATGAATAGGGGACCGGTGTACACGTATACTGAATCGTACTTTTCCGCCAGTTCCCTGACATATTGCTCCAAACGTCTCCAAAGAGTGTTTTTGAGATCCCGACTGATGGGCATTATGTTGGGGAACTTGTATGTCTCGACGAAACTTTCGTAGTCGCATTTGTAGTTGAGAGGAGAGGCCATGTGACCGCCGACCCAATCGCTGTTACGAAAGTCGCGCATATTTGCCCTGAAGGTTGGCAGAATTCTGTCGTCCGTAATATATTCGGCCAGCTTGAAAGTAGTCCTTTGATCCACACTCTCGAAACAGTCCACTTTGATGTGCTCACACACCCAATGCGCAATCCGATTTCGGCGATCATAGGAAAGTACGAAGTTCTTATACTCATGTATTTCATCCATTCCCGGATATCCGAACTTCATGATGCCATTTGCGTGTTTAGTTCCATAATTTGGCCCATCTGATCGACCTATGGGAAGGGGCATTAACTCGACCTAAAGTGACTCAATCAAATGTGCTTCTGCTTATTTTTAATGGGACTTGCCACTTTGTTAGCCTGCGTAAGACTCCACATTCCGAATTTCGTTAATATGGATTCTCCTTTTCGCGATTCAGTCTTACTTGGTTGATTCTCCTTAGTTTCCGCTTCGTCCACTGTCTCCGTTGAAGAGATAGTCTCGATAATGGGCTCCTTACTTGGCTTCCCAAGGAATGATAGCTGAGGTGTACATTGACTAAACATTCATTATTTTTCCTAGCACTGTGGGCCTTACCGCCATATATACATTTTCGCGGCTCTTGAAAACGTAAGGATCGGCCAGCATGACCTTCCTAATTCTCCTATGCGATATATTATGCTGTGCAAAGGCACCGAGCATAAAACAGCCTGTCCCTGTTAAAACAAACACTGCTGCCGTGGCATACATAATTGCGTTTTCAGGTATTTAGTAGATATCAGGACCTTTGTCTTAAAAATGCATTCAAACGCGACTATTAATTTATAATAAAAAACATACATTTTCTTAATTTAATATTTAGAACTAAAAACAATCGTTTGTTTGTATTGACAATTAGGGCTAAGATGCTGGGGTCTAGCGTACATTCTAGATTGCAAATAATGTCCCAAATAATATGATCTTGATGAGGCAATAATTCAAGCATTCAAGTGGGATGCGAAACTTAGGTCCATTAAGTAACCGAGAACGATAAATCAGTTAGAAAACATGACCCATTCAGTAGAAGACAGAAAGAAGTATTTTGTAGGGCAGTGCTATTTTATTATATATACTTTATATCGTTACTTTCTTGTCCTGGTTGCCTTAATCTTTATTTTATTATACTTATTGCCCAGTAGAATTAATGTTGTTCATTATAGTTACTTTAAATACAAAGGTTATCTAAGCAAGTAGCATCAGAAACTATGATAAATATTTGTTTAAGAGCGGCACGACTTGCATTTAGTGCACTTGTTGCAGGGTTTTGCTGCGGAACATTTACATTTCGGTGATCTTCCACTAGGTGGGGTGCTGACGCGGCCAACAAACAGCAGGCCATGGACCTTGTCGTAGATTGCATATAAAAAGGGTCTGTTGGCATGGAATACGCTTGGGACTACCGCGCTCCTGGCAGTGACTACCACAGCTAAAGGCCGGAGATGTAGGCATAAAGTTGATTAAAATAAAAAACAAAAGAATGACAGAGAGCTGCCCAGACTCACCCGTGGCGGCAGCTGCCTCGGTGCCCACTTCGTTTACCTCAATGAAGGCTTTGTGTATGAATTTGGAGACTGAAATGCGTTCCCGTGAATCCAAAATTTCTCCGAGCTCTGCCTGATCACTGAATATGCGGCTCATGCCCATCTACGAGTGGAGAGAATGCACAAATAAACAAGGAAGCTACAATGTGCTCGACTATAGGATACCCGGTACCCATTCAATTAAAAGACAACAGACGTTAAAGGAATACTTTCCCGGACTCCTAGAAATACTCCGATGGACTTAAAGGACAAGAAAGAATGCTAACTCCGGGATACTAGACCTTCTTTCTACAGCCAATATAGTTACCGATTTATCATACGACAGCTATACGAGATAGTAATTCGCCTTTAATAAAGTTAAAACCATACTTCTTAAATTATAAAATCTGTTAGAAAATAAAAAATGCAGTTAAAGCTCAAAAACTGAAAGACTAGTTTGCGTAACAACGGACAGACGTAAGTGGCTTGATCGACTTGGCTGTATCTATGGAAACGGACGGAGATTTCCGATATAATACCAAGCTGCCCTATGGGTAGAGAGTCTACTTAAGCTGACCAGTTTGAAGGCATCTTCTAGCTCCTGTTGAAACTCGGCATGGAATTTTGGTATCTTCACGTCAACTTCTTTCAGGGTCATTCTCGACGTAATGGAATCCAGGGTGGTGCCAACCAGCATCTGCTCTAGGTTGGGGAGACTGGACTTTTCGTCCGGCAGGAGGATGAGCATGGCCAGGTTGCACGCGCTGTAGTCCAGTCTCAAAGCAGTGGCCTTCAACTTCTGCAGTTCACCATAAAAGAAATTGTTTGTCGTATTCATCATTCGAACGACGATCGTTTTTTTCGAGTCCAGGTAGAAGTCCTCCTCCTTGGTGTCATCCTCATTGAATTTGACGGCCCACTCGCCCTTGAAGTGTATGGCATTGACTAGCACCAGTCGAGAGTTCGCTGATAGGACATCGGGGCCGATGAGGTTCTTGATTAGCTCGTTGGTCTGGGACTCTACCCAGCCGTTGATGAGACTTGCGGCTTGGTCACTGCTGAAGTCGATCTCGGTGGGCTTGGAGTGGAACTGGTTCTCCAAAATGACGCTGAACTGCCTTTTGAGCGGGAGGCCCGACATCACATACAGCCGGTTAGCCATTTTTAGGATACCACACTGCTCGTAGGCCTCGAGGATGACATCGAAGTTCTCGGCTACGCTCTGTCCCTCTTCTGGGCTGAACTTGAGGCCCCCGTCCAACTCCGCGGCCGTGGGTGATCCCTCTGACGCCCCCATCCGCAGCATGCCTCCCGAGACGCGGATGGACAGCGGCGAGCATACGACATTTTGATCGGGATTGGCCTGGGTAAGATAGTTGTGCAGGCGGAAGGCGAATTGCTCCAAGCCGCTGGCAAACTCCGTGTCCTCCATGCTGGAAGGGATCTTCTGGTGGCTACTGTGGTGCAACTCAATTTAGATACATTGGGAATTTGTAAGCATTTGTAAACATTTTCTCCTGGCAAGGCACACTAGTAGACAGTTCTCTGGCCTTGAATAATTATTGGAGCGGGAAGGGCGATAGGCATATCGGGCCATCCACCTGTCGGGGTGTGAGTCGGATAAGTGCTTCTGTTTCTAGCTAATCAGCCAGCGGGCGCTCTCTCTCCTCGAGAGGTAGCTGGCACTCAGCTCTCTTGGAATTTATCTTATCGGGACGCCTTTCGTTCAGTTGTGAGTCACAGCCGATGGTTCCGGGCTTCAGTTAGCTCCGCACCGTCTGGCAGACAACTCGCACCTGATCCCACGCTCGATCCTCCACAGTTTTTGATTGTTTTTTCCGGTGTAAGTAATCAGCGATTGTTATCAGGAGCGTCGCTATCAGGTCAGAGGCGCCCTTCCGGGGTCCAAATGCCCAAGAGCCTTATCAGTAAACAAATACGCACTGGAGTTTTATAGTATGTCAGTTTTGATCAATGTTGAGGTTTCATTAATCAGGGGATTCACCAGAGGTTACATTGAAAACAAAAGTGACATTGTGGCATACGGAAAAGATGAGCAGACCCACCCGCAGAAGTATTTTGTTGTGTGCCCTGCCTTATCTTATGTCGTGGTTTTAATCATTTAATTAGCGTTTATGGCGTGCTGAAAGCCAATTTATTGTGGCGAAAGTGAATCCGTGGGAAAGCCCCTTGTGCGCAGCTAAACTTTCAAAACAAAATAGTTGAATAAACAAAATACTCGCACGTTCCTTCCTACTCTCAAATAAACTAATAACAAATTTATAACCAAATAAGCCTTTACACTACAAGCAAAAACGGCAAAATATATTTACACGATCAAATTTCCCCTGCCCGTAGATCGATATGTGTGATCCCCAAGACAGCAGGAATCTCTTTGCACGCGTCCTGATAGATGCCATTACCCAGGATGTCCTCAAACGGGGCAAGGAGCCCCTGATCAACACAGTTTTCTCGCCCGCATCTGTCCAAAGCTGCCTGACGCTGGCCTATCTGGCTGCCTCCGGATCGACGGCAGAGGAGCTAAGGAATGTCCTGCAACTCGGTCCCGGGGACCGGCATCACATTGCCCGCACCTTCGGGGAGTTCTGGCGGACGAGCTGCAACTACGGAGGCAGGGGACCCGTGCTGAAGTCAGTCAACCGACTCTATGTGAACGATGGCCTGGAGCTGCAGCCCGAGTTCAACGACATGGCCCTGGACTTCTTCCAATCTAAGGCGGTGCCGGCACAGTTTGCCGACTCAGAGGCCGCGGCGCAGAAGATCAATGACTGGGTGGAGCAGGAGACGGAGCACAAAATAACCAACCTCCTGCAGGCGGACGCCGTGAACGAGGAGACGAGCGCGGTGCTCATCAACGCGCTGTATTTCAAGGGATTGTGGCAGAAGCCCTTCATGCCGGAGTCCACGCAGCTGGACGACTTCTTTGTGGACCCGTGCAACCGTGTGCCGGTCGACATGATGTACCAGGAGGACAAGTTCAGGTACGCCGATCTGCCGCACCTAAGGGCGCAAGCCGTGCAGCTGCCGTACGAGTTCTCGAACATTCATATGCTCATTCTGCTGCCCAATGAGGTATGTGGCCTGAACCAGCTGGAGAATCGGTTGACGGAAGTGGACTTGGCCGATATAGACGCTGCTATGACCATTCAGGACGTGGAGATCGCCCTGCCCAGAATGACCATAGAGTTCGATGTGGACCTTAAGGATATACTAAAGCAGGTGAATTGAACCTGAAAGGAGTCCATAAATTCCCAGATTGACACTTCATTCGCCACCCGCAGATAGGCATTGAGGAAGTGTTCAGCGACACGGCTCTCCTAGACGGACTCTTCACATCTCGGACGGGCCAGAAAATCTCGGCGGCCAAGCACCGCGGCTACATCAACGTCAACGAGGCTGGCTCAGAAGCGGCAGCCGTCACCTGTAAGTGCCAGAAATGACTTGAAGTGTTCCTTCTGACTTCCACCACCTCTTGCAGTCATGAAGATCGTGCCCATGATGCTGAATATGAACAAGAGGCTGTTCAGGGCGGACCATCCATTTGTGTTCTACATACGCAGCTCCCAGGCAGTGTTCTTCGCCGGCCGATTCGTGACCCCCGTATTGGATTCCGAGGAGGAGGAGGAGGGAGAGGGAGAAGCACAAGTAGATCCCAAAGTCGGTGTATAGTGCATAGTTCCGAAGAGCCAGAGAGACACAATAAATGCAGTCAACGGTGGGGAAATCCCGAGAGTCATTTAATTTCCACCTAAGAGCGTTGCACGCTTAGTTCTCAGCCGCATTGCAATCTAGCCGGAGATAAGGTGCATATATAAGCCAGTCTTGGCAAACCCAGTTCAGTTAACAGTGCTACTTCTCTCGGGGACCAGTTCGTCGGCGGCGGTCAAATGAATTACTTGTGTAAGTGGCGAGACGAATAGAACCAAAGTGCTCTCGGAAGTAAATGCAACGTCATATATGTACATTCTGATTTATTTATGTGTCAAAAACAGATACTCAAGTGTGAAAGTTATGTCTAGAGCTGTGACCTTGAGGTAGACCCCCTCTTATCTAGTCCCCTTTTGTATTTCTGCGCAGTGGGCTTGATTCTGTGGGTCACTTGCGTGGCGAGCCAGGCCTCCGAGGAGGTCTACCAGCTGCTGGCCAAGAGCCATGCCAACGAAAACCTCATCGTCTCGCCGCTCTCCATCGAGGCCGCCCTGAGCATGGTGTACATGGGAGCGGGCGGTTCGACAGCCCGGGAAATGCAGAGTGCTCTGAGGCTGCCGTCCGGCGACAAGCAGGAGGTGGCCAGCAGGTACAAGGCTCTCCTCGCCAGCCTGCCCGCCCGGGAGGGCGGTCCCACGCTGAAGCTGGCGAACCGCATCTACGTCAACGACCGGTACACCTTGAGCCCGGACTACAATCAGGTTGTGCGAGAGGCCTTCCAGGCCGAAGCCGAGCTTATCAGCCTGTCAAATGGGCCCGCGGCGGCCGCGGGGATTAACCAGTGGGTGCTGGGCCAGACAGACGGCAAGATCCAGAACATGATCGATCCCAGCAGCATGACGTCCGACGTGATGGCGGTGCTGCTGAACGCCATCTACTTTAGGGGTCAGTGGGAGTCCGGGTTCGACCCGCAGAGAACCAGGAGCACTGACTTCCACGTAACCCCCGATAAGACGGTGACCGTGCCGATGATGGTGCAATTAGGCAACTTCAGGACCAACTACTTCCGCGACCTGGCGGCCCGCGTGATCGAGCTGCCGTACCGGAACTCCAACTTGTCTATGGTTATCTTCCTGCCCAGGGAAGTGGGAGGCTTGAGCGACCTGGAAGAGAAAATCGTGGGTTTCTCGCGGCCGCTTATGCTGAAGGAGGTGCTCTTGGAGCTGCCCAGGTTCAAGATCGAGTTCCACGACGAGCTGAAGGAGACCCTGGAGAAGGTTGGGTTTCTTTTCCAAAAACAATCTTTCAATTACTAACAACCGATCTTTAGCTGGGCATCCGAGAGCTTTTTTCGGACGAGGCTGACCTGAGCGGGTTGTTTGATAAGCGTGCCGGAAAACTCAGTCAAGTGGCACACAAGGCCTACCTGGAGGTAAACGAGGAGGGTGCAGAGGCCGCGGCTGCCACATGTAAGTGATACTGCTTATCAATTACCTAGGTATACTAAGTGTATATGTTTTATGATCCACAGCTGCAGTCGTCTCGAGTCGATCCGGATTCAGCATGTCCTTTATTGCGGATCATCCGTTTGCTTTTGTGATTCGCGATGCGGACACTATATACTTTCAGGGACGCGTGGTAAATCCTTGAAGACGTATAATTACCAATTCAGGCTAAGCTAGTCTTTAAAATATATATTTATAGCCTAAGCTGTGGAAAGCAAACTTATCCAAAAAATTAAATAATTGAATAAATAAATTATATGGAAAATGTCCTTCTATGTAGTCAAATCATATCTGGAAACTCTGATAGATTTGCGAATGATATTTAATTCTGTGAAGTCTTAAAGTTTAATCTGAATACCAAAGGAAACAGCAAAGGTTGTGTTTGTTTATTTTAATATAATGAATGATTTAAGGCATTTTTTAAATACCAAACGGAATTTATAAAAAACTTTTTTAAAAACTTGCAGTATTGATAACTTCTGACACTGTAATGTTTCCGTTTGTGAAAATTAAGCAAGTTCCTTTCGCTTTACTATTTAGAATTCTTATTATTTTGGGAACTCTTCGTCTCTCGGAAGAGGTTAAGTGGATGGCCCCGTCTCCGGAAAACACTCTTGCGTCTAATTCTAATCATCATAAATTCCCACACAGAGTGCGTCAGCTGTGCCCCGTGGAAAGCAGATGCCCTGGCACCGGCCGAAACTCCGTGAAAAGCAGTGGGAATCACCTTCAGATATTTGAGCTACTTTGTAGGTAAATATTAACCGAAATGTAAGCAAATAAAAATATTTAGGTACTTTTTATTTTCACTACTATTTGAGTACGGGGAGAATTTGATTTATTTGTAAACAAAATGACATCACCGCGTGTCAACAATAGAGAAAGAGCGGCCAGAGCGGCACGAAATAGGCGAAGGTTGGGAGCGTGAGTGTAGGGAGAAAGAGAGTCTGCTAAGAGAGCCCTGGTGGGAGTGCGTGCTCTTAAGTTTTCGAACTTAAGTGGTAATAAAAACCATGTAGGAAAGTTTTAGTGGAGTTATCAATTGAAGGGTTTATTTTAAATACACTTGAAGCTAATCTAGAGAACATTTTCTTGCCAAAGTCAATAAACTTGAATACAACACTTTGCAATGAGTAAAAGCGTATTTTATAGTGGCGTTTGCTATACTACCAATGATTCATTTAGTTTTTTTGCAACCAATTAATCTGATACAATTAAAACTTGAATAAATCATGACTAAATATGGTTTAGAAGGTCGGAAACAAATAAAAGTCGATAGAATTGGGTTTATCTCCAACAGAAACAAGTATGTCAACATTTGACCTGTGATTTTTCATGTCAATAGCTTAGAAGGTGGAAAACACTGTATTAATATAAGATTATTAATTTTATTACTAGAGCGTTACAAAATTATAACCTGAATTATATATTTAATTAATAAAATAATAAATCTTTAATATAATAAAATTGTAGGGCAAAACTTAAGGCTAGTGGATAAACAACTATTGATAGTCCTATATTAATAGCATATTCTCTGTGAAATAATTCCAAGCCTTCACGATAAATCTTGTTGTGGGTGTAGATTTTTATTTTATAAAATATAATGCGGATACCAGATGACATAAACCTCTTGCAGGACTGGGGACAGCATTACAGCATATATTCAGGCACTTATAGAAAAAAAAACCTTCCCAAGAAACCAGTCTATGCCCGAATGATAACAAAAAACAGCTTTTACGAGAACCATAGCTCTGAGGTCAGCTCAGTTCGTTCCATCATGTCAGGTAGGCAGGTAGTAAGGGTTCTGCTACCAAAGTTCATGTGAATTAATTTCCGTTTTGTTGGTTTTCAACGTGAATCACCTAGTCAAGGCCACGTTGTTAACTTTTTTTCTCCAGGCCTTAATTCTGGCCATGGCCAGCACTGTTAACCACTCCAAGAGCTCTGCGGGCTATGCGAAATTCGCCTCGAAGCTTTATGGCCAACTGGCCAAGGCCGAGCCAGGCCGGAATATCATCCTCTCGCCGTCGTCCATTAGGACGGGCCTGACACTGGCCTACATGGGCGCCGACGGCAGCACCGCCGACGAGTTGAAGCAGGGACTGAGCCTCGAGGGAGCTGGCAAGACCGAGGTGGCTCGGCACTTCGCCCAGCTCCTGGCCAAAGGGCAGCAGCCAGCACAGGCCGGGGACGAGGATGAATTTGGGGCCAAATTGAAGTATGCCAATCGGATTTATGTGGCTCAGCAGTTCCAGTTGGCCCAGGTGTACCAGGAACTGGTCAGCAAATACTTCGCAGCAGGGGCCGAGAATGTGAACTTCAGCCAGAGTGCAGAGGCGGCGAAGCGTATTAATTCCTGGGTGGAGGAGCAGACCCACCAGCAAATCAAGGGCCTCATTGCTCCGGACTCGCTCGACGAAAGCACGGCCGCCGTACTGGTCAACGCCATTTACTTTAAGGCCGACTGGCTGAGCAGCTTCCCCGAATACGCCACATCCGCCCGCGACTTTGTCAATCACGGAGGGCGAAGGGTCAGCGCGGACACCATGTCCCAATCGGATTACTTTAGGTATGCCGAGCTGTCAGAATTGAAGGCCAAAGCCCTGGAATTGCCATACGTAGGCACGGATATCGTATTACTGATCATTCTGCCCCAGGAGGAGCAGGGTCTGGCGTCCCTCGAACAGAAGCTGAACGGCCTGGACCTGGACGAAATAAGTTCCCAGTTGAGCAGGCGGAAAGTCAATGTGCAACTTCCGAAATTCAAATTCGAGTTCGATGTACCCCTGCAGCCAGTCGACTGCAGTCCTGGAGGAGGTGAGTACTAAATTATATTTATCTGAAAGACCTCAATAACGAAAGAGGTCTGTAAATTGAATTGAGAGCCGCTTTCTTACCGAGTTCTTTCCTACAGCTGGGCATCCGGAAACTATTCACTTCCCAGGCGGACCTCGGCAGCCTGCTGCAAGCCTCGGCGCCCCTACGCATCTCGGAGGTGAAGCACAAAGCCATCATCGAGGTGAACGAGAAGGGAACCACTGCCAGCGGAGCCACCTGTAAGTTTGCCACCGAAAGTGACCGAGAAGGTGTGGCCCAGCTGAATGATTTCCCTTGTCCACAGTTATCAAGGCAGAGCTGGAGTCTTATTTGGTGGGCGAGGAAACCTTCGAGTTCAAGGCGGATCACCCGTTCTTCTTCGCCATCAAGGACGCGCAGAGCACCCTCTTCCTGGGCCACGTCAGCCAGCTCTGATGCCAAGATGCGTAAATGGTTTCGACCTCAATCTGTTCTCCTGTTCGCATCCAATAAACGCATCCAATTTTCGATGTCAAGTGCAGGGACACAAACACTGACAAGTATAACAAGCTCGTTTGCTGATTAGCTCCGGTTGCATAATGCTCCTGGCATGCAGCTCTATGTTGCTGTAATTAGAGCCATCCGGCTAGCAGTTGACATTGATAGTTTATTAAGAGGCTTGCTACCGTCGAGCCCCGGTCCTGGCCAAGTGCCCAGAAGCGACAGAGTTGGCAGACCCGTATCAGTCCCCTGTGAGTGTGTGCAGCCGGTAATAAATCAAAGTTAGTATAGCTATCAATCCATGGCACGGCGGCCGAGCAAAAAGAGCCAAGACCGAAGGCTAGCTGCACTGGGAAAAGCTGGAAAAGCTGGCAATTTGAATGCCAGTGGTAAGTGGCCAAGGACCGAGCACAGCCGCTCACGGACACGCACATGGCCGAAAGTCAACAACTGTGTTGGCAATTTGCTGCAATCATCCGCAACACATCCTCTGGCTTCAGTTCCTCCTTTCTTCCACTCTTTCCTCTGTTGTGTTTTCCCTTTTTCCGCTTTCTTTCCCCGGGAGCGGATGTTTATGACTGCAGCTAAATTGTTGTCCTCCGTGTTTTGCTCGCTGGCATTTTGGCGAGGATTTGAAAGGCCCTGACCGTTGAAGCCGCACAACCCGCCCAGGGGGGCCGATATTTGTATACTTCTAAGCAGGTGTAAATTAAATTTGACAAATTTTGCGGCTGGCAGTGATATCCTCCCCGAAACGGTTTTAATAACATGTTGTGGCCATGATTCCGGGCCATTATTCAAGTTTATTGTGGGCGAAATGATGCGCACCGCCCGCCGACATGCAGCCGAGTGCTGAATAGGATGCGAAACAATTAGAGCGGGATTTACGCACGTGGAAAACATTTTAATTAAATCCGTGCTGCCGTGCCGTTTTGCCCTCCACTTGGCGACCCGACAATTCCTTGGAATTTTGTTACACTTTCGAAGGTTGTGTTTCCCGGCTGGCTCTGGCTCTGGCACTAATTGGTGGCCAGGGCGACGCCGAAACTTCGGCTGCGTTGTCAGGGGCTACGCTCAAGTTTCCGTCAGCAAATTGAAATTGAAATGACAACAGAACCAGCAGCAAAGGCATCAACCGCATTGGGAAAAGCAAAGGAAATGCATCGCGCGCATCTGCAAATAGGAATTTTCCCGACAAGTGCCAAGGGCGAAGGCGCTTGAAGCTGGACTGTGGCTTGGTTGGGGTGTGAGGCCGGGTTTTGGCGGGCACTTGGTTGGACTCTCCCCCGCGCGGATTTAGGCCGCCAAAACGAACTATTTCTGAAGCTGACAGGTCCCTGCCTCGTTTTCCCAAATTGACAGGGAATGTCTGATCCGCTTGCCACCTATCAGAGCGGGCTCATTTAATATTATTTATTTATTTAAACTGAGAAAAACGAAAATTTTAGAAATTTTTTATGTGTGTAAATGTTTTATTGAGCCACTATGCTACCACTTTTTACAGAGGTTTTTCTTTAATCAACACACAAAGTACATATGTACATGAAAGAGTTTAGAACATTTTGAAAGAAATTGCAAAATATTTGAATTTTAAATTTACGCCATCTCGATTTTCAATATCCTGATTAAAAATGTCATTTGTTGTTTTGTTTGGAATTGTTTCCAAAAAATTAAACATAAAAAAATACACATAAAATATTAACCGTTGACTTTTGCTTTTCAATGTTACTCAGGAATGGAAAGAGTCAAAAGAAAATGCAAAAGAAAATACGCTATTATAATAACGGTAAAATTTTGATTTGCATTATCGCTTTCAAAAATGTTCCGTGCGCTATGTACCGTGTCGATCATTTTCAAAATGGAATACAAAAATTATTACACATTATTTACAAACAAACGTGACAATGTTTAAACGTCATCCCAGAAATCTATATTAATTTAAAAATAACTTTCGTATCACAGAGAATGGAAGAAATGTTCAATCTATATCTATTAGAAAGTTTCAAAGGACTTACCTAACAATCACGACAGTTGATGTGCGAGATCCCACGGCGGTAAAAATATCAAAAAGCGTAGGACAAACCAGTGGAAGGTGCCAAAAGTGAGAAGCTCGCTGAATATTAGCCTGCCCCGCAGTGAGAAAGGCTGGTGATTGGAAGCAAGGCCTGAAACGGAAGCCTATGCAGCTTAAGTGATTTTTTTGCATTATTCTTATATTATTTAAAATGGTTAAGCCAACATTTTTAAGTAAACCTACAGTTTCCCACTTTCCTAGTATATTTCGCAAATTATGTCAATCCAGTTTACAAGGCATACAGGCACACACGTTTTTTTACCATTCGACTTTAGACGTACAAACCTATACATATTTCTAAACAGAAGTCCTTTTCATACCCTTGCAGGGTATTATACTTTTAGTCAGAAGTTTGCAACGCAGTGAAGGAGACATTTCTGACCCTATAAAGTATATATATTCTTGATCAGCATCAACAGCCGAGTCGATCTAGCCATGTCCGTCTGTCCGTCTGTCCGTCTGTCCGTCTGTCCGTCCGTCCGTTTCTACGTAAACTAGTCCCTCAGTTTTGAAGCTATCTGAATAAAACTTTTCAGACAGTCTTCTATATGATCTCACTACTATATAAGTCGGAACCGGCCGGATCGGACGACTATATCATATAGCTGCCATAGGAACGATCGGACAATTTTGAGGAAAAAATCTAAGAACTTTTAAGAATGCCGAATATTTATTAAGTGCTTACACATTTAATTATTATCCTGCTCTTATGTAGAGTCTGGGGGAAAACCTCCTAAATGAACAGAAGGATAAGGTAAGGATAAGATAGAAGGGTTTCATATGAGAAAATTACCTACAAAAGTCCCATAGAAGATGCCTAAAATGTGCTGTACTGTTGGCATCCATTCGGTGCCCTCAGCTGTTAGGAATCTCAATGACGAGCAACTTTGAAAAGTAAAAGTCGCGCTTCATTAGCAATTCTACCGCGATACTCGACTTGTGCGTATCCCCACCTGCATGTGCCTTCTCATCAATGGGCTGATCATTCGCCGTGCTCGTGATAGAAGTTGAAATAGGCTGCGTTCTACTGGCTTAAAGAAATGAGAGGGCGTAAGTATACAAAAACTATACTAGAGAGATTAATTTTAAGTACATCAAAATCGTCAACAGGTTTGGCAGCGATGTACCTGCGGCTTGCTGTATTACGAAACTAAAAAATAAGATGATTGTGAACTGAAAACAAGACGACCCAGGTCGGACGCCTATATGTCAGTGGGACACCCCGGGATCCGGTCCAGAAGCTACGACGAATGGCACCTTTACTAGCCGCACTGGCATCGTAGTCCCTGCTTTTGTAATTGGCATCAAAGACTTGATGGGTATGTTCATTTCCTGCTATCATTTGCAAGCTATAAAACTCATATTATCCTATATTTTTTTAAAGCAAAGGAAAAGGATTCATAATCCAGAAAGAAGCGACCTCTAAGCGACCTCTATGCTTTACAATATCTTGAAGCGACCTATGGAATTCGATTAATTTTGAAGATTTTTTTCGAGTATCATGATAATAAATTAATATTTGTGACGGAGTTTCGACCGACTACCATATTAATGTGGAGTTTTCATTAAGTGGTGAATAGTTAACAGTAAACATTTAAAAGTTGGATTTGAACTCGTGGACGCTAACCCGCGAGCTCGGACTCCGTGTTCTTGGGATTGACCAGAGATCCCCAGTTGCAGATCTAGAGTTCGTAATTTAAAAAAGTAAAAAGATTTCCAGTGAAAAAATTGAAATTGAAATTTGCTCTTAGTATTAGTATTTGACCAAATAAAATGTAAAATATACAAAATAAATGAAATATTTGAATATCTTACGTTATCTTTAATTATGGGAAGCATGCAAATACCTTGGCAACTGCCATGGGATTGATAACCAAAATAGATTCTGCTTAAAATTGTCTTAAACAAAATGTTGAGCTTCTATTAAAATGTTGAGTTGTCTTTTGTGTACTGAACTAAAAGGGGCACAGCCCAATCCATTGTGCAAACACTCCAAGGACCCCTTAATACAAGCATCCTAACATCAACGTTGCAGCATCCTAATGGCCATGTCGGGCACACGTTGAAGTCGCTCCCCAGGTGGCGAGGACCGAACTAGCGTTCCATAACTGCAGCATGCAACAGACAATTGTTGGGGCAAAATTGTAATAGTAACTCACTTTTAAGTGCGTCTGACAACTTTGGTAATTAAGGAATTATGTCATGCGCATGTTTACTATTCAAAAGAGTTTACCATTCTGTCCGAGGCCGGCTGTGGGCGTGGGCGGAAGAGCGCTCTTTGATTGCGCTGGTTGCCTTGGTTTTCCTGTGTCGCCCTCGCATATTGCATTTTTGCAATTGGCATTTAATTTCGAAAGTTGCTAAGTTGCATATTGTGTTTATGCAGACTGCACTCCATTGACGGGGATCCGGCAGGTGCAAGCGGAATGCTCACTGAACCCTGAACGCCCCTGAAGTGTTTGAAAGTTGGCACATCCCACTGGACGGGGGGTACCGCAAAAATGATAATAAAATTCCTGCTCACTCCAACGGTCGCTGGACACAATTTAACGCTCGTCCTGGCTTCGTTAAGTCCCACACAAAGGGGAGAGCAGAATGGATGTGCCGGGAAAACAAGTTAACGCTCTTCACATAGACAGCAGCTGCCAATGTGCGTATCTGGTCGAGGCAGGTTAATGAAATACTTGCCCATGTGAGCTGGAACATGTCTGCTGGTCTGCTGGTCTGCCAGTCAGCCGGCCTGTCTCGTCATGCGACGCCGAAGGACATCGGTCCACGCCAGGATGTCCCTTTTTTGCCAGCCAGTCAGCCAGCGTGTGTGTTCAATGGGTCCGCAGCCCGGGGCGATGCAAAGTGCAAAAGTTTGTTAACACTTTGAGTTTAATACAAGCTATTGAATATTAATGAGAGGGGGAACAGGCTTGGCATGCCCGACAATTATCAAGCATACGCCCCGTCGGCCGTCGGCCCGCCTCAGGTGCCTCAGACTGTTTGCCTTTTGGCAGCTTTGTTCGCCTCTGCAAGTAATTAACATTTGTATGCCAATATTTGCACAGGAACCGCAAGCAACCAAGCGAGATTGTGTGCCTGACACGAGGGCTTCTTGCCTCTCTTCAGATTTAATTCCCATGCCAGGAGTGCCTTCTTCTGGGAGGGAGTGTCCAAACTAATAAAGTTCGCCATTTAGCACGGCTATGAGTGATGGCTGGGCAAGCCTGATGGTCAATTGGGTGACAGGAAGGAGGATGCTCGGCATTCAACTACATCTTAGATCGCACAGCAAGGGATTCCTTCTGAATTGAAGTTACCACAAAGACGGGTGACCCATAATTAGATGCCAATTCGCCAAAAAACACACTTGGGGCCGTCTGCCCAAAATTGAACTGTCAAAGGAATTATTACCAACCGACAGCGCCGGAGGAAGAGCCACCTTGCAACCTAATCGAGATTTGAGGTTCGAGGGGTAATCCTCGGATCCGAAAGCTTTGGTTCCGAACCCCGCTAAGCCCGGCCAGGAGCCCGCCTTGTCCTGCCGACGCCTGCGCCCTGGCGCCCTGAATGGTTTGTTTTGGTCGCAACCACAGCCTGCAACATGTTGTGTTTTGAATGCTGTGGCGGCAAGTCCTCGTGGCCTGTTAGGTCCTATAAAAGCCACTTCCTAAGGCGGCGGCCAACCAGTTCCCAGCTTGACAGCCACGCGCGCGCTCCTCGAACGGGGAGGCCAGGACTAGCCAGACTAGCGCGAATCCAGCTTTGAGTAAAGTGCCAGGAGGCGACGGTTATATTTGAAGTCGCTCGGACAGTGCCCTCCGTGTGTCTGTGGCTTTGTGTGCTCCCGGGTGATTCCGTGGAACATAAATCACAAATTTAATCAATCTCACGTGCCGACTTGCAGTTTCCCCAGCAGCTTAACTAGTTTTTCGGGGTGATTAAGTATACGCCAGGTAAGCCCGCTCGGCCAATAGCAAATCCCAGTGACCTACTAAGACCCACCGGCGGACAGGACAGGAGTCCGGCTTGCCCGGGAACGTGCGGTCACTTGGAATGCGCCCATCCTGGCCGCCAGCTCGTGCATTTTATGGTCACATTAAGGCATAAACAACGGGCAGAAAAACAAAGCACGTACCAAGTGCAAGTGCAAAAGTAAAGACTTTAAAGTGCTTGCCAACCGGGACAAGTTACGATTATGGCGAAAAATTCAAATTTCCCGCATGCTATCTCCCCGCATACCCCGCCCAGTCTCATTCCACCCCGCCCTAGGTGGGGTCTTCAATATCCAATTTTAACGGCAGCATTCGCTCGAATAATAAAAATTTATCGTAAGCGCATTAAATTTGTAGCCGCCGCAACTTTGGCACAGTCCCTTCCGCCTCATGGAGGTGTAGAGACAAAGAGTCCTCGCAGCAGTTAACATGTCTAAGTAAGCTCTAAGTTGCCTTTAGATCTGCCTTTTGTGTGTCCCGCCCCGAGGAGCAGGAGCTGGTGATGAAGCTGGAGCCGGGGATGAGCGGCGTTGTGCCATGTTGTGCATTTTTATTACGATTACAAAGCTCGCACATGGCAGCATGGATGGACTCCGGGGGGGGGGGAGTGAAAGCCCCCGGAGTCCATCATAAATTCGAAATTTGTCAAATAAATAGAAGGTGGAAAAAGCACCCGATGGCAATACCCAATCCACTCTCTAGCATTGCTTTGTGAATCCTTTGTAATCGGATTTAAACCTGTTTCCCTCGTGCTGCGCTACGGGGACTTGGCTTTCACTCGTTGCCATTGCGATAGTGCGGTTATCAACGGACTCTTTGCCAGCTGGGAAGCCTTAAATAATTTTTTATAAATATGTGCTATAAGTCCAGCACTTTCTCCGTAAAGCCTGGGCTTAGGACTTCCAGGAACTTGCCAGCACATTACTTTAATTTGAATTCGCCTCCCACCCCCTTGAAACTCATTCGCTAAATGTATTTTGTTTCAATTGTTTTTCCAAGTATTTCTTAATTTTTTCCTTGAGATGAAAAGTCAACAGCAGGCAGTCAGCAAAAAAGGGAAAGGTTTATGTATTCCCTTTTTGCGCACCAATATGCGAGTTCTTGGTAATCGAAAGCCACCACTGTTTGCTTAGCCCACTCCGAGATTGCATAATTAATTTCCCGCTTAAAGCCGAGTGCGGCTTGGCTTAAAGCTTACGAAGGAGTACTGGCAGTACTCATGCTCACCTGGCACCCTCATCCCCTAATGCGTGTCGCATGTAAATGCCTGCGTTCCATATGTTTATGCTAGATTAAACGTTTTTCCCGCCGACCTGTGAATGGGGCATAAAGCGCACACACCACACACACTCACCCACGCGGCGGCGCCCAGCTATGCAGATGCCCCCGTAGGAATGCCAGCTTTTTTATTGTATCTTTAAGTAGGGCCCAGCAGCTGCCAGCAGGCTCCTCGGGGACCAGGCCAGGGCACACTACTGTACCCAATACTGTACATCATAATGGAGTCTAGACCGGATGCCTGAAGTGCGATGGCATTTACTCGCACCATAGTTTCCCCTGGATCAAGTCGATAAAGTCAGGCTTGGGCCGTGTGTGCGGTTCATTCGCTGCCATTTGTCATGGACAAAGGAGCTGTCAGTGAGGGCTATTAATTATATCTGCCTCATCTAATTGATAAACCGAATGCCTGCGGCCATAGGAGTGCTCACATTTTCGGCTCGCTACCAGTTGTTGCAGGTGACACCTTCAAGGACGAGCAATTAATTGTGGCTGCATTAAATGAGGCACTCCTGCTCATCGCTCATACGCAGTGTGGTACGCACAGGCTTATCCGTGAGAGTGCCGGCAGCTGGCGTGAATTGCAATCCTTGTGCAAGGCGAAGGCAAATTGTAAATGCACAGGGGATGAGCAGGAGCAGGAGCTGGAGCAGCCAGGCAGAGGAAGAGCACCCAAAGTGGCAGCTAAGCGCTGGCGAAATGGCAGGCAAATCGTTTTGTTTTCTGCCTTTTTGTTGTATTAAAATTAAAAGCACATAAAAGGTTCAAAGCTTCCACTTGGCCTGTCAATGGCAGCCCTCCCAGGACGACGACGTGTGAGTTCGTGTTTCCGCCTTGATGCCTCCATTTCCACTTACTTTAATAGTTTCTGCTCTTTTTTTTCCCAGGCAGCACTTCTGAGCCTCTTGGCTGCCAATGGCTTCATTGAAATTTTAGCCCCCACACGCGGCCGGCTGGCAGCAGCCAGCATCCTTCGGAGCCTCTTGTTGCTGCGGTCGCATTTGATTAAAGTGCCGGACCAAATTTGTTGTCTTCCACTTATTGGCGATGATGATCGTCCTGATGATGATGTGTGTTTGGGTTGTGCTGATTTTATGGTCCAACGGATTTTCCTCTTTCTTTTTTTCGGCCTTTTCCCAACCCAAACAGACACACTTTCCCACTTGATCTTTCCTCGGCTTTATTGAAATTTTATTGTATAAAATTGTCTCAACATGGGGAGGGCGCTTAATGACCATCAAATGCCTGCCAACAAAGCTGGCCAGCATTCTGGGAAGGCAAACAGAAATCGCATTATATTAAAAGCAATTTTAACTTTTGAGACAAATGCCCATTTGGAGCACAGCTCGAAAGGGGCGAAGAAACGTGTCTGCGGCACGTTTCTCAACTTGATTTTGTAATGGATGAAAATAAGGCGCCGCAGCACGGCATTAAATGTTAGGGACAATTTGCAGTAATTGCACAACGATTCCGAGCAGCGAGCAGTTCGTGGAAAGCGCTGTTTCCCTTGAAAACAGGAAATTAATCTAGGACGCCCACGCCCATCCAGCACATTTCGCAGGACGAGGGCGGGGGCCTGGCTCTTGCCGCTGCAACCTAATTAACGTGAACAATTCAGTCACATTAACAATGCATATTCACGTTGAAATTTTTTATAATTTGATAACACGCCTCAGTGGGCAGCGGAGCGGGGAAGTTTGCACTCGATCAAGTGGAAAATCAAAACTAAAGACAGGCCCTAACCGAAACAGAGCCACCAGAGGCCGGGGGATGGACGCTGGGCAGGGCTGGGCGAGTGCATTCTCCTACAAGGAGAAAATGTTCGGCACTTTGGGCAAAACTTCTTCGGCGTCAATTTCAAGGTGTCACCTGCAGGGCTGCCAAACGCAACACTGAATGAAGATGGAATATCCTGTAGAGTCCACAGATCGCTGTCATCGCTTAGGAAAAGTTAGGGACAGGAGACTGGCTTTCCCGCAAACCCTTTTTTTTTTCACGAAGGGACTGTCAAAACCTTCGAGAGGGTATACAAACGCACACGATTTATGTGGGAAAAAAACCAAACGCCATCAGCATATGCCTCACTGAACCACTCACAATATACATAGGCGAATGCGTTGTCCTTTCCCCTGAAGAACAGTGGTTTTAAAGCCAAAATCCGTGTTGATAAAATTTTTAAGATTGCAAAATTTAAGTTTGTAAAAAGTAGAAGTGTTTCTTTAATGATGTTATGTATTAAAATTATTACAGTTTATATTATTAAGTGAATAAATAAGGATCTACCTTAGAAACGAAACGGAAAAGAAAGGATGAATGAAGTCTTTTTGACCATCTTTCTATTTTCATCATGATTTTCATGAATTCTATTACCGATAATCGTTAATTCTCCTTTACAACTTATTTCTTATGCTTACAACTTTTGAAATAATAAAAAGGGCAACCTAAGAGCAGATTGCCTTAAATTTGTTTATTGAACTTATTGAGTTTTTCTAATTATATATAGTTAAAACAAATAGTTCGATTTATTTAGGGAATAATGAATTTTAATAAAAATAGTTAAGAACTGAATTTAAAGTACTTAAAGCATACAAATAGATAAAACAATTAGTTAATGAAAGTAAACAGAAGTTTTAAATTAAAACATTTCACTCTCAAAAGACCCTAACCGTAAGTATACTATAAAAAATCCATGGAATGAAATCAATGAAATATTTTTTGTTGACCTTATTAGGTTTTTTACATGGCAATGTATATGGTTTATAAGGTATAAAAGCCACTGTGCCATCCACGTGCCAGGGCTATTGACAATCTCGGCTAAACTTCCGCCGACTGGCTGCCCCTTTTCGGTTGCCGTTTTAGCCCACCCATTCCCAATTCCCCCCATCCCCCGCTCACACCCCATCCCGGAGCCATCCCCGACCGCAGTAGTCTCTGAGGCAGAGCAATCAATAAGTTCGTATATCCGTCAATGCCGTCCGCCGCCACTCCGGATACTGTAGCTCGGCTCGAGTGGCGGGCCATGCAAAGTGGCCAAATGAATTTTCTAAAAGTTTAGCTGCCGTTTTTTGTGGCAGGAATCGGTGATAATATAAAGTTGAGTTCGTTTTTCATAGCTTTGCTCCGAAACACTTAAAGCCCGACCGACACGGGCAGAGGGGTATTTCGCCGGGCGATATGTCCAATCTGACCAGCTTTTATGGCCAGATAAAGCAATTAAATTCAAATCGCCGCGGGCAGGCGGAGGGAGAGAAGAATAAAAAACAAATCAGAAAGGAACCTGATAGGCAATTTGGGGACAACGGACAAAATTAGGCGGCAACATTGTCTAAACAGGGGACGACGGCACAATCAGGAGCATCATCAGGGCCGATAACGATTACGGATATTATTATGTTAATCGAGATTATGATGACAGTCATCAGCGCCTCGTCAGGCGGGCACAATCTGCTCCAAAAGGACAAGGTTCCGTGCGGCGCTTTGGCTCGTGGCCTTTTCCCGCCTCCGCGACTCGAGCCACGAGTTGAACTAAGACGCAGACCCACAAATCTCTTTATAATCGTCCCGGCTCCGGTCCTTGACAAGGGACGCTGAAACGCTGGCCTAGGAAGGGGCGTGTCCGGGTCTCAGTTCGTTCTGAGTTGCCAGCGGGTGGGTCGGAGGAGGGTTCGGGCTCGGGTTCGAGTTCTCTCTGCCTACACTTATAAATTTTTATTTGTTGGCATTCCGCAATTTATTTTATATCTTTTCTAGCGGCCGTGGCAACCTCTGCGAACGCACTTTTTGCCTGTTGGCCGATTTGTCAGTCCGTCGGTCTGTCGCTGCTTCCGTCGTCCCTTTGTCTGTCAGTCAATTTGTTGGCTTGCGCAACGCTCTGTCAATGCCTGGCGGCATGGCTCTTGGAGGCGCGTCGTGCTGCTCGTTCTCAGGCCGCTACACTTTGAGAAAGTTTCGGCAAGGAATCCGAATCAAAGGAAGCCCCACACGGGTACTACTTGTTCTTCTGGCTCCTGGCTACTTGGGCCTCCGACAAGAGCCCTAATCAAATTATGTCCACTTTGTTGTCCTGCGGATGATGCCTTTGCCAGGCAAAGTAGGTTATGCCGGAGATGTGCTCATTAGGACAGATGCGTTGATCTGATTGTCGGCTTTTTCTGCCGCCCATTAGTCGCATGTCAATGCTGCGACAACGTGACGTATGCGTAATATGTGTTTTTGCTCCTTCAAAGTTCGAAGGAACTCTTCTATTGGCTGTCGCAAGTGCTCTGCGGACGCGTCCCGAGATTCCCGGCGTGCTGTGAGTTCGGTCTTCTGCGTTTCAGCCTTTGCTATGCGGGGAATGCTGTTTGTGATTTTTCTGTCCGTCTTCTCTCTTTTTTAACATTTTTCACCGTGTCGCAGTCGGGGGAAAAGCCCCGCCCGTCGCCGCCTCTTTGTTGTGTTGGTTGTTTGCTCGTGTTTCCGCCGTTTCCCCGATTTCCCCATTCCATTGCTCCCAGCTCCTTTCCCCGTTGCTCTCCTCCGCCGGAGTCACTCACGCGTTAAGCGCGTTGCGTGCTTTATGAATCTGCCTTTGGACTGCTTCTCTATTACGTTCTAGACAACTTGAACTTGTTCTCCGCCTCCGCCTCTGCCAGCTTCTCCTTTTCGTCCTTGTACTCCTACTTATTTCCGGTTGATTTTCAGCTGCGTCCTTTGTGCGCTCGCCCAGACCCATTTCCTCCCCAACAAGATGTACCACGAGTCGGTGTCGTCCCACGGCATTCGTGTTTATTAAGTCTAATTCAATTCTGCGTGAATTTTATTTGTTGCATACATTAAGGCTGATGACGTTGAGATCTCCCTCGGTCCCTCGTCGCCGCTGAAGACCTGAGGTGCTCTGCCGCCGTCACAGTTGTAATTACACACTTAGCAATTTAGAGAGTTCTTCTATGAAGTTTTTAATTAAAACTTTGATAAATAAGCTCAATTTATATCCAGCCAGATATTTAGCGTTTAACAAAGGCCCCCAACGCACGGCTGCCCCGCCTGGCTTCTTCTCGCTTTCTTTGTGTTTGGTGTGCATTTCCTTGGGAGTGCAGATTTTCCCCATTTTAATTGAAATTTAGCAAGGATGTCTTGCTCTTTGAAATGCTGTCGGAAGGGGGCGTGCGCTCGGAGCAGGATGCCGAGTAAATTAAATTGACAAAGTAAATATACCGAGGGAGAATTCTCGTAAATAAATATCCGGACCATGGCCGCGGAAAATTTGTTCAAACTTACACTGTCGCATCTTCCCTCTCGCATCGCTCCGCCTGATTTGGGCAATTCTGGCGATCTGATTACAGCCAGGCCCCGCGGAGCGTTTGCAGTTTATCAGACGCCACCAATTGCATTCTATTTTTATGTACTTCAGGCATAAATAGATGGAAATTTATGGCCGGGATGGCGTTACCACATTTGTTTCAATTATTCACAGTTCGAATGAAAAGGCACCAGCAACATGCATATAAATTCAACGCAAATGCCAAGTGCGGAGCAGGATTCGCAGAGCTTATACATTTTTATAGCTCTCGACGCACACACACACAGTCGGAACGCCAAGTAAACACACATGAGCTGCCGAAATTGCCGAGCACACACACATACGTACTGCGAAAGTGGCCTCAAGTGGGTCGGGATCGGGCCAAGTCAAATCAATTGACGCCGAGACGCATCTGCACACACACGCGCACACCAGCACCATTGTCGTCCTGTCTGCAGTGTGTGCGTGTGCGCTGGCAATACGATTAACCCACAAACGGCCGGGGCGGACGTGCCTCGAATCCTTCGTCCTTCTGCGAGGACACTGTGGCAAGTCGGACTGACACTGCAACTGCAGTGTTGCAATTGCGAAACGTGGCCAGTCAAAGGAGAGTGCTTGTTGGCTCCGCTTCTCGCCATTTGGCCATTACTGCGATTCCCCAGCCAACGGGGCGGATGGGTAACGAGCAGTGACGGCAAGTATCGGGGAAGTAATGCCAAGGGGCTCTTACACGGGAAACTGAAAGGGATGCGTATGTTGAATAGGAAACAAGGTAGCAGGCAACAGGCTGGATTTATACTATATATAAATTTAATAACTAGCAAACTCATACATTTGTGTGGTTCTTGTGGTGTGATTCTTCAAGTTAAAAGTAAAAACTTACTCTGTGTTTCTTAAAATTCGTTCGCTTATTACTTGTAAAACCTTTTTAATTAAATTTCACAACTCAAATATATATATACTCGGCAAGACAAGATATTCGCTTCTGCCTTAACCCTGGCCAATTTCGAAAATAGGGCGTTCTGCTTAGGTTCCGGCTCATAACCAAAATACATCATCGTTCCCGTTCATGGTTTGGTTCACATGCTTTTAAAAATAAAGTCCAAGGGTAGGGGTGCTTGAGCTGAAAATTGAGTGTATTTTTATTCAGAGCTTAAATTTACAGCTTAATTGTATATCCTACAATGATTTAACATAAAAACAAGAAAGAAAGCTAACTTCGGCGTGCCGAAGTTTAAATACCCTTGCAGTAATTAGAAGAAGAAGAAGATGAAGAAGATGAAAAATGTTCTGACTTTTTCGCTTTCTCGGGTACTGTCATTAAATAAATGTTGCTGGCGAAAAATGTTGCAAGCAACAAAGGCAAACAGATATATATATTCCTATGGCAGCTATATGATATAGTTGTCCGATTTTGATAAAATTAAAACCGAAATTCTAAAATAATACCAAATGGTCAGATTTAAAATTTTATGCAAATATTTTAAAAATTGACTCAGTTATAATTTTTTTAATTAAAATTTACCGATCGTTCCTATGGCAGCTATATGATATAGTCGTCCGATCCGGCCGGTTCCGACTTATATAGTAGTGAGAGCATATAGAAGACTATCTGCAAAGTTTCATTCAGATAGCTTCAAAACTGAGGGACTAGTTTGCGTAGAAACGGACGGACAGACGGACA
>VNJU01003388.1:0-49286 GCA_008042675.1 Drosophila seguyi
TCGGTTACTTGTGGTTTTTTATTGTTCTTTACCCTTACGATAATGTAAAGTAAACTTCTATACATCTATACCTATCCATCTTCTTCTCTTTTTAATTTACAATGTAATTTATCATATAGATATAATTGAAATAAATTGAAATTCCCTATAACCTGCTTCCTGAAACCGAAATTAATATCTTAAACTAATTAGTTTTTGCCTTTTCACGCTTCACAATCGATTATAAGGGCACACATAATAACTTCCTCATTGCTTGAATGTAACATTCATGCCGTGTGAAGGTTGGAAAAATGAAAAGCTTTTCCCCAACTCCCACTCCCACTGCCACCGCCAGCGCCAAGGGTCGCCCGGCCATGTGTCATGCATTATGTCATGAAGGAAGGTTCGTTCTACTCAGAAATTCAGCATGCTTCAAGGAATCTAAATCAAAATGGGGGGCTTACCCGTAGTCCCAGCTTGCGAGGCATAATGCAATTTTGATGTTGTGTAAGCGCTGCTCTTAGCCCATCATCTATGCTAATTAAGTTAATTAAAAAGTACCAGCAAAGTATTTGCACTTGGCCAACTTCACGTCATAATCAAAGTGGAGGCGGCGTCGCATCGAATGGAAAATGAAGCCCAAGTCATGTCAAATGCTCTTAAAAAGCCAGAGTCGCCCCTTACCCCCCGACAGATACGGAAAGATACTGGATATGACGATGACGATGACGATGCCCAGGCGAATTGGAGGTGGAGATGACTGGAGGCTGCTTGTGCATGAGATGACTATGTTGCCTTCCTCCATACAGTGGAGTGTCTTTATTTAAAAATGAAGAGAACGGAGACGAAAAAACGGGGCCAATTATAAGCTTCATCATTAATTTGAATAAAATTAATTCTCCCAAACACACAGAGACACACTGCCGCACCGAGTTGGAAAATGCCACAAAAGAAATGTGCCACAAAAAGAGAAATGTGTCCAACAGAAGGAGCTCAGGGCAAGGAGACACGAGGAACGAGAAACGGGGGCGGACGGAATGACAGCAGACGGTGGCAAATAAAACATTTAGGCGGAATTATAATTTTACTTTGCTTATTTATAATTTACGTTTTAAATGTGAAACACCTGACAGCTAAAGAGAATTTATGTTTGCATGTTTTCCATTAATTTATTTTTCCGAGGCGCACCCCGGCCAAGGAAACTGCCAAGACTCCAGCCTCGAACTGCACGAAAATGCACAGCAGGAGGGCAGAGGGACGGGAGGACGGGACTCCGGGATGTCGAAGGAGACCGAAGGAGGAGCCAGAAGACGGCCACATTTTCCTATCACGTTTGGACTATAAAACAGCCCAGGCCGCGCCAGGCAACAAGGCAGCCCCCGAGCCGTGCTGATGATGTTGTTGATGACGTGGAGCGCCGCTGCATAGCAGCCACCAAAAATGGCAAGCGGGGCAACCCAAGACACCCGAGTCCCAGTCAGAAAGGAGGAGCACTCCACTAGGAAAAACAAGTAAATTGATGGAGAGGAAAAATTATTAGGTCCATCATTATACCTTGCAAGGGGTTTATTTTCAATAACTGATGGGCATAAAATATAATTATTTTTAATATAACTCTCAATTATTATTATTATTTTACAAAATATTAAACACACTCAAAACTGCTTCCAAGATTGTGTGGTAACGTAAAGGATTTTAAATTTTTAAGAGCAAAACCAATCAAAACTTAAATCTTCAAATTCTATAAGACTCTGACTCTGACTATTGTCTATTTTCTCCTACTGTTAAATGATTTTCTTTGAGTGCACCAATAGCACAGACACAAAGACCGAAGAAGTCGGAGTCGGAGACGTCTCGACGCAGTGCAAAAACTTGTCAAGTAAATATAAACGAAATATGTGGCACGGCACCCGGCCGGGTCCGTTTCGTTCCGTTCCGCCTCTACTTGCTTTATTTTATTCCCATTTTATTATTATTTTCACCAGGCCAAAAAGACGCAGACGCCGAAGCAGCAGTAGCAGCAGCAGGAGAAGGAGCAGCACCAGCAGCAGCACACATAAAAATATTTTTATGCAACATTTTTATGATTTCCGTCTGGCTGCGACAGCGCGGCATGGGCACAAAGAAACTTTGCCCAGCGACAGAGCGAGCGGCACACGGTCCGTTCCGATTCTGCTTCCGATTGCCGATTCCCAAGTCCAGGCCATCTCCTTCACCTGGTTTCAATTAAAAGACACTTTTCTTTTATGTGACGGCTTATTTCTCATTACGTTTGCCATGTTCTCTCTGTTTTTATTTTCATTGGAATCCGGTTCTAGGATGCCCGACCAATCCGCTTCCCAAGCTCAACCCCAGCCCAAACCCGACCTCGACGTTTGGCAATTGAAATTGGAAAATTTTGCGACTCCTGTTGTTGGGGTTGGCGGCGGCTGGTGGTGTTGACGGCCGCTTTCTGCGTTTTCTGGAGGGGCGATACGGTGCGAACGGAATGGATGGGATGCGTTCGCTCCCTTGTCTCACTTCATCAATCATTAATTTCGTTTATTTTTAGTGAAAATAATCACTTTGGGCAACATATGTGACCGAGCAGAGTTTCGCATGTGCTCGCTGGCTGGGTTGGGATCGGGTGGGATGCGATGGGATGGATGGTGTGGACTTTGGCAGGAGCTTGGCGTGAGGGTAAGAGCATGACAAAGAGTCTGGAAGATGCGCATAGTCCAAAAAACACCTCCGTGCAATTATCAAATGGACTGGGCCCCTTCCTTCGGAGTTGCGTGTTGCTCTCCTTCGGTTAGGTTAATGTGTGTGAAATGACTTTATTGGTTTTTCAGGTGGCTTGGCCCCGGGTAAATGATGGCCTTGGCTCATGCCACGCTCTATTATGGACACATGTGTCCCGGGTTCTAAGGGCAGTCTAGGGGAGTTAAGTGCGACTTAGATGGTATAATAAAGCAAGCAGTTCCTTAACCCCCACACAGGGAATTACCCAAGGCAAGGCGGAACAATTAGGCAGAACACAATTTGGTCAAATTGATCGATAATGTCCGAATACTAAAAGGGATATGGAACTGCAAACATAAAGCTGCTTTATGGGCCTATTTTCAAAATATATGTAATTACAGCGGACCCTCTTCTGCGTCATTCTAGTAACAACAATAGGTATTGACAATAGACAGTTAAGACACGTCTATCCTATGAATTTGTTTAAGAAGCTTGCTATATCTGTCGATTTTTTTTTACGTTTATAATGACATTTTGATTTGAGACATATTTTTAATCATTTTTAAAGCACTGAAACTGCAAATTAGGCTTTGTTTTAAAGCATAATCTTAATCTTGAATTGTAAAACCCTTATACTTTTGTTAATTGGAGCAAAATGTGCACATGTACATACATACAAATTAAGTTAGTTGTCAGTTTGAGTATATTTATGACATTTTTATCTTTTTTTATACCCTTGTTTATGTGAGACATCTGTCTCGGCGAAACCCAAACGGTTGGCTGGCTGGCTGACTGGGCTACCTTTCAGAACTTATCGTGCCTGTTGTCAACTTTTGCAACCGTGTCCACTGCCACTTCCACTGAAATACGTAAATCCTTATTCACTCCAATGAGTAAGAGGCATTTCTTATCTGGCTACGGAGCAACGAACTAAGCAATAAATATAAATAGAGAATTTTCACATCGGGTGAGCTAACAACAACGAGCACAGCACACTCACACTCGCACTCATACCCACTTCCGAAACCCACACGCACCTCGAGGTGAATTAATCAACAACTCTGCAGCCGCAGCCGCAGCCGTGGCCAGAGCCGGAGCCGGAGTTACGTCCCGTAGTAATTCCCCTAATGCAATACATTTCCGTTGTGCTGCGGGCTGTTATCTGGTAAAACCCGTGCTTATGCATCGATGTACCAACATGATTTCTATCTATGCGTCGATAACATAAATATGACGGCTGGTCAGGAGCTGCAAGGGGGGAAACGGAGTGCAATTGCAGTGCGCGCACCTCATTGAACTTTTCAGACAAACACAATTTGTCCGATAAGGAAAAAAGCGTCTACACGACACCCTCGGACCAGGGGCGGGCGGACTGGCAGCAGTGCCACAGTTTGCCCAAGGGGGCGGGGCAGTCGAACGGCGCGCGCACTAATGGCCACCATTAATAATTGAAAAACTGAAACAGTTGAGCATGTGAGCGCAACTGAAGGATGATGGCGCTACGTGGGGGGCGACGGCGACGAACGGCTAGGTGGATATGAGCTGGAGTATGGGTTTCCCCGCTTCGGAGGTGAGGGGGGAGGCAGGGAGGGTGACAAAAATCTATAACCAAAAAAGTTATGAATAAGCGAACGACGAGTGGAGAGCAACGATGGCGAGTCTGTGCACGGTGCGAAAAGGTTATATATGTGCTGGGAGATTACGTAGCTCTGATAATGACTCGCTTATATACAAAGCATGTTATTTTCCCCACTTAAGATATATTTTTGAAAGTTTAACGATGCCTAACTTGTTATTACTTTTAATAGGACCCAAAAACAGCTTTTCGTTATGAATTCTAAGGTTATGGATACTTTTTGTAATACCAATTTATGAATATTCTTAACCTATTCCTAAATATTTTTTTGTAATTAATCAAAATATATTTTTTTATTAAAAAGGTTTACAAATTTTGCAGATGAAGAATTTTGAGGTTCTTTAAATATTTGAGCATATAAAGGAATCAAAGAAAAGTAAAAAAATCTATAATTTATATAAGATCGAGGCTGAAATGAAAACGATTCATCGCTTTAATTTTCAATTTTAAGTTTAAGAATACAATTGCAAAGTTAGAAACAAAATCAATATGAAGCCCAGAAATATTTAACATTTATATTTCCATATTTCTCCTTATTAAGGTATACAATTTTGTAAATTAAACAAAGAAAGTGTACTAAATATAAACTTAAGGCCATATATTTGTATAAATTTCAATTAACAACAATTTCTTGGTGAATACTAATATTTTATCCTTAAATATAGTTTAGATATTGTTTTAAATGAAATTTCACTCTTAGATATTTTTTGTTCGGTGTACAAACCTGTTCTATGCTTTCGTTGTTGCTGTTGTTGTTGGGGCTCTCGCTGTTGTTGCTGTATCTGCAGCTATAGTTGTAGTTGTAGTTCATGGCTAGCTGATGATGCTGCGGCGCTGCAGCGACGCTAACGCTGACGCTGACTTTGACGCTAACGTTGGCGTCGACGGCACGGCGACAATGTTGGAGCTGCTCTTCTTCTTCAGCGTTCTACCCGTTCTCCTGGTTTTACCCGTTCTTCGTGTTGTCTCCAACGAAAATTCAGCAGAAGGGGGAATCGCGTGCGAAACGCAGCCAACCAGCATTGGAAAATTTACAATTCGTTTTTGTTTTTTTTTTTTCTTTTGGGAGTTTCTGCCACTTCTGCTATATGGTGCTGATGCTATGATTTTTCGTCCAATTTTCCGCTGCAGGGCAGCCAACAGAAAGCACACGAAGCGAACCGAAACTGAGACTGAGACGACGGCGACGCCGTTGGTCGTGCGGTCGTGCTGTTCGCAATCGCAGAATCGGGGAAAATCGGGGGAAAAATATTGGAGCAAGGTGTTTCCAAACACACACACTTGCACACACACTCTCGGCTCGCACAGCAGCTGCGGCGAAGTGGCGATTTCGCCTGGGTTCTGCGCAAATGCAAAAATTTGGAGAGTCGAGCTAAAGTCGCAGCCTTCTCAGCATTGTTGTTTTTGCTGGTGTGGCTCCACCACCGTTTGCACCGTTATATTGCGCCTGCCGCTTTGTTTGTGTTGGTGAGCCTCCTCTCTCAGGGACTCTCACGTCTCTCTGTCGTCCTCGCTCCCCACAGGGCCTCTGTGCCAATCCCCCTCGCCAAGTTATTGGGGCTTAGTAGACACTTTTGTAGCAGGCCAGACAAAGTCGCTGTATTTCTTGCACATTTTATTGATATTAATTAATGGCGAATCAAGCTAGCGAGCCGCACTCTTGGGCCGTGACACGCGACACACACACACGCACAGCGCTCGTTCAAGGTATACACCAAATTCTGCACACTCACGTACACTGAGCACTCAGTTTCTTTGTGCCTTTTGCAGTTCTGTTATTCCGTCTTATTTATTTCTCTCCAGAGCCTGGCAAATTGGAATTTCGAACCGATTTTCACTTGGTCAGTCGCGCTCGGCTCTTTGTTTTATTGAATTTTCACAGCTCCACACACAGCTTGGGCGAGAGACGCTCGCTCTCGCGGACAGCAGCGGCAACGGCGAATGGGAGAGCGCTGAGCGCAGCAGCGAAAAGCCAGCTTCTGCTGCAATACACACCACCTACGAGCTAGGGAAATTGTATCTATGGGATGTGTGTATCTTCTACGCGGCACGCGCGATACGTCCGCTCGGTTCAATTTTCGGAGAGAAATTGATAGATACGTTTTTGGGCCCTCGCGGAGAGTATCTCAAAGAACGTCATGCGACCGTTCCTCGGTGGCTTAAAAACGCCATGGAACTGCAGAAAATGTACTAAAATATACCACGAGCTGCAAACGCACAGAACTGAACGAAATACAATGAATTCGATTTGATTTTATAACGAAACAAATAAGATACGTGGATTATTTTAAATATTATTTTAAATATAATGTATAAATTCGATAATAAATACATATATAATTCGGCGAAAAACAAGAAAAGTATATTTGAAAATTGTCTAACTGTAGTTTAAAAAATCCTTGGAACAAGCGGTAATGTCGTAGGATTGCGCCACTAGGTGGCGCTTTTAATGGTTCTGAATGTTTTTAATCCATCTTTTATCTTTAAGTCATTTAAGATATAGAATAAAATATCAAATTCGCTTTGCATTATTCAGTTTAGATTTATTTATCTTATAAAATATGTTTCCTGAAATGTTGTGCTTCTTAACATTTTAATTTGGTTCCATTCATTGCAAAATAAAAACATTTTAAGCTGGGTTCAAGCTATGTATATGTTTATTCAATACAATACTATGATAATAAAAACAAATATTTTGTGAAATATGTATGTATATTCATTGCCTTACCATCTGTAAAAATATTACTAATAGCACACAAAGTATGTCAGTATTGTTTCCATAATTAATCATTGAAAGTATGAATGTATATTGGCCCAAAACAGTTTACAGACAACAAAATATAATAATAAAGTATATAGTATAATTTTAACAATACATAATAAAAGATATCAATTAAATCGCAAAAAAAAAATAAATAAATTTTAGCAACATACTGAATAGTTTTCACTTGGATTATCTTCTCATTTGTGTAAGCTATAAGTTGAAAATATTTTTAATTGATTTTAATATTACCCATTTTATTGACATTCCCTTTGTTAAATTAAAATTTAGTGTACATATGAGGAATTATAGTTTCAAATATTTAATTCCAATATAAGCGATGTATGAAGTTTGCAAAAATATGCACAACCCAATAAAAACATTATTTCTATATTAATAATCTGTATACCGTGATATGATATAATCTCAAATATTTCTGAGAGTGCTTATACGTCCATACTCAATTTTCCCATTTTTGAAAAGCGATCACAGACTTTTAGCAGCCATGATCTTAATGCAAACAAATGCGTGCAATACCAGATAAATATGCCTCACTTAAAAAATTTATTGGACACATTTCAAGCGGTTGGAAAGCTGATTCAGCTTTTCTCTCATTCCACAGTTGTCGATCATTTGCTTGGACATCGATTTGTGTAAACAAGATACACAAAGTTTACCCGAAGCATTAACAGAATCCGTCTCATTGTGTGCGGTATCAATTTACGAACTTGCCATGCAACAGAAACAACAAAGGCCTGTTGATATTAGCGTTCGTTGACATACTGAGAACTCATAAACAAGGAATCTGTTTATAAAAAACTGTTTAGTGCCCTTGGAAAAAGTAATTTTTTTGTATTAGATTCATCGTTTTCCTATATATACTTATATCCATACGGATATCTCCATATCTTTGATACATTTTCAAGAACTTTATTTGACTTACCTGGTATAATTATATTATATGAATCAAGAATAAACATATAAAACGAAATAACATCGAACAAAGAATAACCAGCACTTAAATCTATTCTATGAAACTAAAAACTTATTTTGAGTTTCCAGATTTTACATAGATAAATAGTAATAGATCGATATGCAAATAAATATGTTTCTTACCTGCTATATGTATGTACAGGTCCTTTATTTATTTCTAAAGTTATCCCTAAGGCATTTTTATAGAAAAAAATCCATAAATATATAAATGAATAGACCTTTCATAAACGGATAGTAAGTAATTCTAGCTTTTTATGAAGTGTCGAAATATAGCTTAGAATAGCGCTACGGTGTAATTCTGATAGTCGAAATGTTTGAGTATAAAATATTTGAAGAAGGGAATGATTTTAAAACGCAATCCATGTAGTCTACGGCTTTTCACTAGCCTCCGCAACTGGATGATTAAGGGCGTCGTGATTGTGCTGTTGATTTTTAATGATCAGTTCTCCGGTTACTGAGCAGGTAATAATTCGAGCAGAGCAGCGCATATATCGGTTCCGCGCACAGAGCCAATAGGTTTTGGAGCCCCGCGAGTTGTTGCGGTAGTACTCGAATCCGCCCATCAGAAGTTTGGGTTTCCCTTTCGTGCCCTTGACAATCATTATGCCTCTCTTGCGGATAATATCTGGAAGGGAAGGGAAACAAATATATGGTTGATTAATACGAGTTCTAAAGAAAAAACTAAATAAATTACATACTAAAGTTAGCTTACAGTCACACGTCAAATTTCTTCGTTTTTCATCTTCCACATATATATTCTAAGTTTACCAAAGAAGTCTTTATTAAATTGCCTTTTTGGCTTATTTTTACTATAAAATAAATATACAAGCTGAGGCAATCGGGCATTTTGATTTATTTAATCTGTATCTTGATATTTGTCTCTCAGATCAGAGATGATGCGAGTGCTTGGCATATTTCAGGCGGTACACCTCCTGACCATTTTTAAGGACATGTGTGGTGGCCCGGACCTTGCAGTTGGCACTCCGATAGCGGGAACAGCGCCAATTGATGCTGCTCTTCAACTTGCGATCCATCACGAACTCGTGCTTGTCGATGACCAGCTTCCGCTTCTTCTTCCGTGTACTGCTAAAGCTGGCCAAGCGCGCCATATCTGTAAGGTAAGAGGACATTGGGTTAGTGGTAGAAGGCAGTGTCTTTGAGAAATAAGCTCGAAACTTAAAAAATATATGTTGATTACACTGTGGAAACGTTTGGGCTTAATTTAAGTTTATTTTCTGTACATGAATTTTAACTTAAAAAAAGAAAGAGATCAACGTATAAGGTTCTTATAATTAGTATGCCCTGTCTTCGAGATCGTAAATAACTAAAATAATATAAAAATCTATAAAAACATCAATTCTAAGCTTTTCATTCAGTATCTTTTTTTTAGAAACGGCTTAGATTTGTGTGAAATCAGACAACACTCTGCAATGTTTTACAAATCCGGAA
Organism: Drosophila seguyi; assembly: GCA_008042675.1. Lineage (NCBI taxonomy): Eukaryota > Metazoa > Arthropoda > Insecta > Diptera > Drosophilidae > Drosophila > Drosophila seguyi. The sequence continues at coordinate 9,540 of VNJU01003388.1, forward strand.
TTATTCCACCGAAATAATGTTGATGGACTGCCTCCGTCCTTGGCCACATGGCTGATGGTTGTGATTGCTACAGTGCACAACTCGTCCGTGTAAAGTGTGAACTCTGCCGTGACACTTGAGTTGCGTGGTGTATTGGGTGCAGCGCCAGTAAATCTTGTTGTTTATGCACTTCTCGCGAACGTAGGAGAAGTTGCGATGGATGAGCTGGACACGTCCCTTTTGGCTGACCACATAGCCAAATTTGTTTCCTAAAAATATATAAAAATGTAATCGGTTAGTCAGAGATCAATGGAAGCTATAATTAGGCAATGACAAGAAGTTCTCAAGAGTTATTTTTTTGACCTTATTGAAGAGTTTTGCTTGTATTTATTCTTAATGAAAAGTATCAGCGTTTCGCTTCTCGTCTCTAATGTACAACATAATGCTAACTAGACATCGTGCGAGGTGAGGTCGTGCAACTCCTCCTCGTGCAGATCGAAGTTGACGTCGCCATCGACCTCCATTTCGCAATCCATCTTGGCGGTCATTTGACGCGTTTCCCGCAAAGTCTGCGTCTTGCTGGAGCTGTACTTGTTCCTTTTGAGCTCCGCGTGCATGTGCTCGGCCTTGTTGATAATGAACTTGGGCGGCGATTCCTTTAGCATGGTAATGCGGGCGGGACACTTTAGCTTCTTTGTGGCCATCGAACTGCAGCGCCACAGGATTTTCTTCTTGTTCTCGCTCATTATCAGGAAGCGAATGCCATTGGCCATAATGGCCGGCCGACCGCGAAGCGATTGGGTGAAGAAGACCATCACATCCTCCGGATTGGGAACCTCATCGTTGGCCAGCACAACTGAAATATGTTTGGTGGGAAGAAAAAAACTGATTAGTTGTGGTCTAAGCTACTAACAATTATAATTAAGTAAGAGTAAATTGGACAATTAGGGAAGCTTATGGTATGTTTCTTTCATTTTTATTTATATGACCTGCGAAACAGACGCTTAAATTACATATCGAAAAGGTGGACCATGCTCTGCGGCAGGCTCATCACGTTGGACACCACCGGAGTCCTCATTCGTAGACCCGACGACGATTTTCTAGCCGTGGCCTTTTCTTTGAGCTTCGGACGGATATGACAGTGTTCGTGGATCTGCCGGAAATCGTTGCAATCCATCTTGTTCATGCAGATGAGCACCGGGCACTTGGTGTGGCGATAGTACCAATGGCAACGCCAGTACAGATTCGTGCGGTTAGTATTATTCCTGAAGAACTTCATGCCATCCAGCCAAAGGAGCTGGCCGCCGCGCTTAGATTGCGAGAACTGAATGTGCGGATTGCTACCCCGATACTGTCCATGGCCGTAGTCCATTTCTGAAAACATAATGCAATGCAGGGAAAACACGTTAATCAATTATTGTTATCTAATTCAAAAAAAAAAGAAAACTTATTGGGTTAGATTTAACTAACTTATTTTTAGACATTGAAAAACGTTGTACAGTCTTCGGCTTTAATACATAGATTTTACACTCTCTTATATCAACACAGTGGAAAAAATAGTTTCTAATCTCGGCTACAAGTCCAAGTTTCTCAGCTTTGGCTTTATTTCGGCCAACGGTGGCGGTCCCCGGAGAACTGGCTCTCGATCCCGAACCCTCGCAGTGGCTTCAGCTTCCTCGGGCTCATCATCGTCGTGGCTCGCCCACTCGACGGGTGGCGATAGCTTGGCCTCTCCGCCCTGCGGCAGCGGCTTAATCATAATATCATTGCTTTCGGTGTGCTGGTGCTGGTGGCACAGTCGCAGAATCAGCGTGGACTCATCGTGGATGGCAATGGCGGGGCAGCGCTCCTTGTAGTAATTCCGGCACTTCCAGTACTGCAAATGGCCACGCTTTTTGTTTCGAAAGAAGCGGAAACCATTGATCACCAGAAGCTTGCCACCGTTTTTCTTGGAGTCCGCAAAGTCAATGTGAAAAGCTGCGGGACGGAAGAGAAATTTCCGATTAGTAAGAGTCAATATGTGGTTTCACATTATATGCTTCTTATTTTATGCACAACAATTCCGAGTTCGTATTTAAGGAAAAATTATGATTTATTTAGTTAGCTAACGCTTGGACAGTATGCGCTTAAATGTAATCCTAGGACGACTCCATTAAGAGCGTCTTCTTCTCTCTCTTGACCAGGGTGGGCATGCTGACGTTGCTGGGAAACTTCCGGCTGTGATCGTGCTCATACGTGCTCTTAATGATCCGGGCCTGGGCATGTTTATCCAGAGCAGTGACCACGCGCGCTCGGCACACAGTCACGTCCTGTTGGGTGGTTAAAAGGGAACATGTTTATAATACAGACATTAAATTTAGATAAAAGTATTGTGTACAATTGAATGATAGTTTCAGCTATTAATCAAAGGTTTTCCAAACAAAATGTCCCACATCTCTAATATATTGTGCCCCTATTTCAATTATTATATTTTTAGACATGTATTTGCGATACAATTTACCACAACTGGGAAAACTATAAATATTTTACTTTATTCAAAAGTGGTAAAATGTGTACTCTGTTATACCCCAAGTCTAAGTGTTAAAATAATTGATTCATAACTCAATTTAATACAATTTTGATATTGATTTTAACAGGACTCACCTTTCTCGAACAGATCCAGTAGGTGCGAGAGGCCGAACATCGATTCTTAACAAATTTCTCATTTTGGAAGAGCAGCACGGTCCTCCCACGTTGTCCTGTCCCGAAAACAGCCAGTTCTGCAAAGATTAAGCAAATAATTAGTGAATATGAAATATTATCTGACCTGTGGTCCCTGTTAAAACTGTTGAATGGATGACAACTACAGAGCTAGCTTTCAAACGGTATATAGTATGTTTGTTTATTGAATTGTTAATAAGCATTAAAGTATACACGACTACTTGTGATTGTGCACGCCCGAAATCGCCACATGGGTAGGCTTATCCTTGCGCGTTATCATGTAAGCGCTGCATTTCGAACGATTTTTTACACAACTCCAGTAGATGTGGTTCTCGTAGTTGGCCTGACGGCGATATCGATTCCCATTATACATCAGAACATCACCGCCTTGGGTTCGCTCGTAGCGAATGCGATCCCAGTCGTCCAGAGTGCGAATGATTTTTTGCTTGGCCGCCAGTCCACAACGGATCCGTTGTCCGCCCGATCCCATAGTTTTTGGCAAGAAACTCTCATTGCCATAGTCGCCGAGAATGCTTGGATCGAGTTCGGTAAGTCCTGCAATATAGAGAACATTGGATGTATGGTTAGTATATTTTAAGTATGAGAGTACATGAAAAAGTAAAATAAAATAAAGTAAAATAAAATAAAATAAAATAAAATAAAGCCAGCCAATAAAAAAATAAAATACGCAAACAAAAACATAACAGAATAAGTTTTATTGTATTTATAGGCATAACTCACCCGGGTTTAAGGAAATGGATCAGGCAGCTATACCTTAAATACAATTTAAATCATTCGAAATTAATATTATATATATATTAATATATTTACTATACAAACTAAAGCTAATACTGCATAACTTTTTTTTCATTTTGGCGAGACATAGACCTGCACTGTTCCTAACTTAGTCTAATATTCGCAAGTTTCCTTTGTTAAACAGTCCGCAAGAGAATGCATTAAGCTTGTTTCCAACTTCCATTGATGTTCAGCTGTCATCTACTAATGGTTGTGTGCTCCACTGACCGTGAAGCGGGATTGACCGTTCGGCATGATGTGCGTGATGACTCGGGAGCGGCATTGCTTGCGCCATCTGCTGCACTTCCAGTATACTTTGTCCTTGTAGGAGGCGTTGCGCAGGTACCGATGCTCTCCACAGTGCAGAATACAGCTGCCAGCGGGCGTCCGAATATATTGCACATCCTCCGTGGCCTTAGAAAAACGTACACGCTTTAGCATCGGGTGTGATTCAGTCTCTGGGGGCAGCGGCAAATGTATAACTTCATATGAAACTAAAATGACAAGAATTTAAGAAGTATTAGTTGTGAATCTATAATATTATCATATCCTATAGCCAGATATACCAAATTATTATACTTTTAGTTTCATTTAGTCCTACTAAACTGTCCAAGCAATATGTATATGTTTATTAAAATGTTACATGTTAAAAAATAAAATAATAATTGAGGCTAAAAAGGCAAGAAAGAAGGATGCCTTAATCTAATTCAATCGCTGCATATCCTCGATGCTTATGCTTATTGCTCCCAGCTCCAGGGAATAGTCGTCATCTTCCTCCTCCGACTTTATGCCTGATATCTGATGTCTGATCGCAGATACCAAAGATTTTTGGCTCCTGGGCCTGCTCGTGCTTTCCGGCTTGGTCACCAGCGAAGGGCCAACGGACAGCCGCTTTTTCCGTCCCGTGTTGTGGCAGGTGTGATAGCATGACTCGAGCACAATCTTATGTACTCCTTCAACGACATTGGTGACCACGCGAGCATTGCATTTAGTGCTGCCCTGTAATCGGATAAAGTTTAAAAAAATCTAAGGATGTTAATAATCTTAAGGTGGTGACGATAATATTTGTAACTTTAACTTTAAATGCAATATTTTTTGACAGGTAAGCAAGCACCAAAAACAATTAAAAGTTATTTACATAAAATTGTACAAAAACTTTAAAAGTATACAATTTATAATTAAAGAATAAGAAAAGGAAACAAGTTATTTGGAAAAGAAAAATAAGAAAAGTTAGCTTGAAGAGCTTTATGTAGGTTTTGCAAAAATAAAATACTAATGGTTATTTTTGCACTTACCTTCTTGGAGCATATCCAATAGGTTTTAAGACCACTCCGTCGATTTCGAACATAGTTGTGACCATTAAATGCCAGAAGTTTACAACCGCGTTGACCTGTTGTGAATGTGAGCAGGCTGTGTTTGATTACTCCGTCAGCGTCGTCCGGATCGGAGTTCTCTGCAAATAGCAACATGACACAATTAGTTTTAAGCATTATAAAAGATTTGAAACAAATGCAACAACCAAGAAAAGAAAAACATAAACAATCGGGTTTCTTTTTTAGGTTCTTTATATTTTCTAATAAATAGTTATTAGGTCTAAGTGCGCCGCTATTAGGCCACAAGCACACTGATTTGCTCTGAAATTATTAGCTCACTTATAAGATCAGTTTTCAGCCGCCAGTGTGCGTGTGGACTTACGCAATGGTTTCTATGGCTGTGGGTGGCTACGCTAGTAGGGCGGATGGTTGTGCTGGCCGCACTTTATGGTCACTTCGTGGTCCTGCACGGTCACCACACGGGCCTTGCACTTGTGAGCTCCTGCCCGGGCGCACGACCAGTACGTTTTCGATCCGGTGGCCTTGTTGCGGGTGAAGGTGAACTCCCCGATTTTCAGCTTGCGGCTTCCCCGAAAGCCCGTGATGTACGAGTAGTATGAAACGGAATCTGTGAATTGAAAGTGAACAAAATCGATCAGTGGGATGTCCTGGCCTAAGGTAGAGCACAAAGGATTTTAATAGCTAACAGGCAAACGTACGCAGCGGACACCGACAACTTAGCTAAATTGAATTTTATTGAGTCAGTTTTATTAAAATGTACATCAAGGCTTAGGACTAGAGAGCTTAATTCGCCGTCGGAGAACTGAGCGGATCTGCGCCGGCCTGAGATTGACCCTGGCGGCGCTGCGCCCGGGACGCCGCCTCTGCCTCTGCCCGCTGGCGCTTCAGAGAGCCGTACTTGCGCGCCTTTAAGATGACCTCGTGATTGTGTTCGCTATTCAGGATGGTCAGGGTGTCCTGTTTGGTTTTAAGTCGTGCCCGACAACGCAAGACGGCAAACTAAAAGATATTACAGGAATTAATAATGGGAACTAACAAATATGTAAAGGCTTTGAGATAAATACGATCCATTAAAACTTGGTTATGTCCAGTTTTTAACCCCACATTGGATATAATTCAATTCATGACCGTGTTTCGAGAAGGAATTTTGTATCTATATTTAGTTATATCATTAAAATCTATTCGGAAATTAAAGGGTAAAAGGTAGGGTATTACACTTATAAAGCGTATTTACTCTGAATCTGTAGGACTTCTTAAGGACTTTCTTGATTAGCTAAGCCTTTTTATACTTGTGGAGCAAATAGATTTCATTCCACCAGGCTTTCTTTAAATATTTTTCAAAAAGTAATTATTTTAGTCATTTGTCTAGTAGGCAAGTATTCCAAAATAGTCTTCATTTGGGTTAGTAAACTGTTTCAAAGCTAAATTTAATTTCACGATTATTTATCTTTTGTTTATTAGAAATATAGCTCATCAACTTACCTGACTGCAGCGCCAGTATGTGACATCGTCCCGGCAAATGTGGCGATTGAAGGTGTGCTGCTTGAGCATTATTTGCTTCGTGCCATACTTGCTGACGATGAAGAAGGGCGAGCTGCTGTTAACGCCGACGGACGAGCCGGAGGCCAGCTGCATGGTGGCCTCGCCCAAGTCCACGCTGATCTGATAGTCGAACTTAGCTACAATGATAGGGATAAGATGTGGAGAAGGTTCCTTGTTAGTTGGAAGATGTCTGGCAGAGTGGTTGGATTATTATTGCAATAGGGACACCTCGGAATTAAATGTAAATAAAACACTGGGAATGCTTGCATAGTTCTCGATATATATTGTACACATATGGTTACTTATTTTATAGCTACATACACATCCTCTACGGGGGGCACTGAGGACAGAAGATGGCGTGGTCGTGATGCTTGGTGAGACGTGGCCGCTTACTGAGCTCCACCAGAACGTAGAAAGCCCGGCAGTTGCGGGTCAAGCAGTGGTAGTATGTGCGGTACTGCATCGCTCGCGTTTTCTTGTACGATCTCCCGTTGACCATCAGGAACTCGCCCTGGGCCGTCCGTTTAAACCGGACGCCGTTGTGGGTTATTTTGGCTGGAGATTAGAGAGTTACATACATGGATGAGATGGGGGGTGATACATGCGACGGATGATCTCTTAGCCTATGAGCACGTCATGCAACTAAAGTGTCTACTACAACATCGTTTCGGTTTCTGTTTCGGCTAATTCTCTCTATTTTAAATCTGTTTTTTAATATTGCGGACAGAAGGCCATTTTGGGCAGCAGCTTGGCGGGCACATTGGTGCCCAGGAACCGCGGCGGATGATTGTGTGGCTTCTTGCCCAGCTTAATACCGCCATCGAACTTAGTAATGGCCCGCGCGGAGCACTTGTTCTCCGTCAGCCGCTTGCCATTGCCGTCGGAACAGATCCAGTTGACGGTGGACCGGAAGCTGGCCTCCTTCTTGTACATGTATCCGTTAAAAACCAGGTTGAAGCCCTGCTTTTGGTTGCGCAGGAAGAAGTAGTCGTGCTTCTCGATCCAAACACCGCGAGAAACGTCTCCGATGAACTGGCCTGCAATGGTGGAGGTGGAGGATTACTGGATGTGTTGCCTGTGGTGGTCAAACTGGGGATCTTAGTAGGCCCAACCCAGAAAAACACAGGGATTGAAGCGGTGATGAACGAACGGATTTATTACAGGATATGCTCCGTGATATACTCAAGATTATGTAGGTAAAATACAGGAGCCTTAATTTATGTAAATATAAATGTACATACTTGTTTATGTATTCTGTGCCATATGTAAATCAAGCTGTGTTTGTTAAACTCACCCACAAATAGTAGTTATTGGTTGATCACAGGACACTACGGCGCTTGGCAAAGGCCACAAGTATGCTTTTTGCCATTGCTTATAACACAATAATACTTTGTTCACTCGAAATCACTTATTATTCCCTTTTTTGGAGGGAGACGACGCCAACAATAACAACACGGATCTGATGCTAGCTCGCTCTACACAACCAAGAAACACACACAAACGCGCGCGATATGGCTTAAAGACATTCCACATTGCACATTTAATAATAGATTTATTATATACTTCAGTATACATTGTATTATTTACGATTCGACACAATTTGTTTGCACAAGAACCGTTCAATTTCCACGGCGAAAAATGTCAGAACAACTACAACAAAGATGGCGTATTTCCACGCAGCGTTGCCAATTTCGCCCTTTCCCCGCTAGATCTGGCAATGCTGGTTGCGCCTGATTGAAAAATCTGCCAGCCCTGGTATTCGCGCGCAGTCTGGCATCGCAATTAGCGGCAATTAGGGACCGGTCTGCCAGTTCCCAGTCTGGCAGCACTCTGCCTACCTCAGTCCGGCCACTCTGGCGTGTTTTTCAACAATTTCCCATTTTAATTTTAATTTTATTTGATTTATACCTGCTTATAAACCAATAAACGGCTGCAAGACCAGTCAGAAACGCTTTTCAGTTGTTTTATTTTCGATTTCGCTCAAGGCGACTCATTTTGACTTCGATGTTTTAACCTGTTGCACTTCTTTCTCCATTCCGCAGCCGCCACATCCGCATCAGCAGCAATCGCAGTGCCACCGCGAAAGCGCGGTAGACCCAAGACAAAAGTTGAAGATACGACTCCGAAACCGAAGCTCCTGGACAAACTGCGGGCGGCCACCGAGAACGAGGCGAACAGCGAACCGGCGGTGTACGCCTCCACCACCAAGGGTAAGTAGGGAATCACCATTCTGCACCTGTTGCTGTTGGCAAATCTAATTGGTTTCGGTTACCCCACCCTCTCTTCATGCAGGCGGCGTCAAGTTAATCTTCGATGGCCACCTGTTCAAGTTCTCGTTCCGCAAGGCGGACTTCTCGGTGTTCCAATGCTGCTACCGCGAGCACGGCGAGGAGTGCAAGGTGCGGGTAGTGTGCGACCAGAAGCGGGTGTTCCCCTACGACGGCGAGCACATGCACTTCATGCAGGCCAGCGACAAGAGCTGCCTGCCTTCGCAGTTCATGCCCGGGGAATCCGGGGCTATAGCCTCGATGGACACCAGCAGGGATCGAAAGCCAATGATAAAAAGCAAGGCCAAATTGGAGGAATCGGAGCCTGAACCAGAACCAGAGGAGGAGGTCGAAGAGTTCGAGATTCAGGAGATTGACGAGCTCGAGCTAGACGAATCAGTGGCGGAGGCTGAGGAGAAGCCGCCTGCTAAGGAGCCCGTCGCAGAGGTGGATCCGAATGATTTCCGCGAGAAGATCAAGCGGCGCCTGCAGAAGGCTTTGCAGAACAAGAAGAAGTGACACCTATCGTGCCTATGCGCCATTAATTATGCATAAATTTTTTCCTTTATTCTTCAGTTGGGTTTCCAATATATATTTTTACATCAATTCACGAACATACATACAATAGATAAGCTTTTCCTAATAAAATGATGAGAATAAATCAAGAGCAAACCAGTTAACACTTAGCACGTAAGCGCTAAACGAGTTCAGCGATATTAATATGCTATCCGAGAATAATCGACCGATAAATAACAATTATATTTCCTTATTTTTTCAGTCACTCAACATGTCCGGAACTGTGGCCCTCAGATGTTCCTGATAAGCCGCAAGGGCGGCACTCTGCTGACTATCAACAACTTCATCTACCGCTCCAATCTCAAGTTCTTCGGCAAGAGCAACAACATTCTTTACTGGGAATGTGTCCAGAACCGATCGGTCAAGTGCCGTAGCCGTCTAAAAACCATCGGCGATGATCTCTACGTAACCAATGGTCCGTGCTGCGAAAGTAATTTACTTTTTCTAAGCTAATGCCGTGTATTTTTCTTCAATCCAAAAGATGTGCACAATCACCTTGGCGACAGCAGGCGCATTGAGTCAGCCAGGGCTGCTGGCATGCTAATCCACAAAAAGCTGAGCTCCCTCACGCCCGCCGACAGGATGGCTTCTTGGAAGGTGGAGTCCACCGAGGCACACCTGGACCTGCAGCCTAGGATGTAACCGATTGCCGTTCTTAGCCATTCCCTATTCATCCGTCTTACAAGCATAGTTTTTAAGATAATGCTATTGTTTTCGCAAAGTGTATGTCAAATTTTTAGACTGAGTGTCCCGAGCCCAGTTACGATGGGTAAGTACCCTGCCTTGGACTGCTCAATACGAGTCTTGTAATTCGCACGAGTCGTATAATCTATTCTGTTTATGGCAATGGGATACAAAATAGGGACGTTTAATAAAATCATATGGAACATTCAATCGAAATTGAACATCTCATAAAATGTGACTGTGACCCAGTGTCATACAACATCTACAAATACCCGCAAAGTTTGCATTATCCACTAAGCAGTCTTATTTTTTATCGAAGCATTGATTTCAACATAATTATTTAATTTATTTTTAGTATTAACCTTTTAAATGGATTCTTAAAAAGTTGAAAACTAACCTAAACCTAAATTTAAAAAATTTTTGGGTTTTTAGTAACCAAAGATTCAAGTAACAAAATCCAATAATTTTTGCAGAAATATTTTAAACTTATGAAAAGACTAAACGCTTACCCATTTTCCATTTTAGATTATTTTTGAATTTTAAATGAGCGCACTTGAAATGTATCTTTTGAATTTTAGTTATTTCAATATTCATTATCACCAGGTTGCAGCACAAACCTGAGTTTTGTTTTTGAGATTTTTAAAAATCCCAAAATCCAACGGTATAAAGTTAATAGTTTAGCAATGGTTTCAATATTTCTGAGTTTATTTCATAATTAAGTACTTTTTGAAATGTCTAAATATTTAAGACTATTTTTATGAAGCTTGGTAATATTCTGAGCAACTACGAGTTTAAATATTCTGAGATCTTCTCACATTCCCTCAAAGAGATTTAAAGATACACACATTCACACCAACTGCTCGAAACTACTCGGATGGAATCCACGGCATCTTTAGGCTGGCCAGCTTACACCTGACATTCTTGTGGTTGTGCGAGGAGCAAGTGCTTCGATATTTCACCTCGTTGCCCACCATAAAGGTCGATGCTCGGGCTTTGCATCCTTTGTGATGGTACATGCAGCGCCAGGATCCGATCAAGTTATCCCTGCCCAGGATCCGATGCACGATAAACTGCTCATTGGCTATGATGAGCTTGGGACGCCTGTGGGCCGCCAGATTAAATTCGGCAGGTCCGTCATACTGCATGGCTTTCTTTGAGTACCGACGTCGAACTGAAAGAAGAGAAAGCAAAGCAACTGCATCAGAAATAGGACATTATAAGTGAACAGCATAACATCTTTGTTATGGCTTAAATGGGTAAAGACAGCAGACAAAGTTTTTCCAAGATGATTTATTTTGTAATTTGTAAAATTGTTTAAACCTATCAGCACTTACACAAGGTTGCACTTAGCTTAAGTCTAGGTGAGTCGATTTGCAGTGTGTACAAGACGTACCGATTATAAAGACAAAAAACACCGAAATCTGCAAATTACGGATACCTTACCTTTTTGCCCCCGTTTAAGTTAAGTATCTTTAGGGCAGTCCTCATCTGCATTTGTATGTTATGGCAGCACGCATTGTATATACATTAAGAATACACTAAAATATGTATGTTGGGAGGGGAAAAAAATATAAATCTACAAAATAATAGATAAAACATTTCATGAAAACTGCACAAAAAATAGTACCATTAGGATCCTAACTATAGACACCACAAATCGAACATCACCTTTGTATAGGTACACTCTAAATCGACACAAGTTTAAAAACATGCTCAAAACCACAGACATTGATGACCCCAGCCCCAGGGGTTGCGCTAGTAATCCTTGCTTATGAAAACCGCTCCGTGAGCTTGGTGCTGCTGCATTAGAGCCATCATCTGCGGCGCCGTCTGCACGCTGGGCAGGGACAGAGGCATCGCCAGTGACATGGATACAGGTACAGGTACAGTCACCGGCATGGCCAAGTGGGTAGTTGTTGTGGCGTAGGTTGGCGGTGGCATCTGAGGAACCGGCGTCATCATATCCAGCGTCGGAGTAGTGGATGTGACCACCGTGTTCGGGTTGAGTATGGGATGCTTTATCGTAGCTGGAACGTTGCCGTTTGCCTTTGCCTGGCAATACAGCTGGCACAGTGGCAGGAGCTCCTTGTGGCGCCTCTTAATATGGCTGAGGAAGTTCCCCGTTGATTTGGTGGTGCCCGAGATGAGACCGTAGCAGGTGGTGCAGGTGGCCTGGATAGCGCCAGGCGTCTTTTGGTTGGGTTGGATGTTCTTATAGAACTTACCGTCCAGTATCTTGGGCAGGGTAAAGGGTTTTCGGAATGATTCGTCATCGCTCAGATATGTGACGGCCAAGGCGGCGACAGCAGCATCAGTGGACAATCCGGGCGTGGGCGATTGCTCCTCCATTTTGATCTCAACTGCAAGATTATATAGAAACAGGACATTAGTAAAGAATTTGGTAAGAGTTTAAGAACTAAAGTAGACACAAAACGAACACACATAACTACATATTTTATACACATTTAGTTTAATTTATTTAGTTTAAGCTATGGTCGTAGCCTAGGGATAAAATGATATTATTTGCAGGTGGCGGCGAGACTACTGGAGCTCCGAGAAGTCATCCAGCAAGTCCACCGTGAGATCTATCGAGTTGACCTCCGGGCCGTGGGTGTGCGGAGCGCCAGAGATACGCAGGTGGACATCCTGTATTTTGGAGGTGACTAATGTGGCCCGACAGCTGTGCTTCACATACCGTGAGCATCTCCAAAAGACGTTTTTCTGGCTCTGGCGGTTTACCACATACCGGTAGCCTTCGTAGACCAGCATCACTCGTCCCCGCTGTGTAGTTGTATACTGAATGCTGGTAGTTTTATCATCCAGGAGAGCCTTCAGCGACTGGATGATACCTGAAATCAAAGGCGAACAAGTTTATAGTTATTAGTTGTGATCGTCTTTGAGAGCTTGTCCCAAGATTACAAGGTACTCCACATAAGAGCTAGGAGGTACAGTTTCTAGTTACTCGTATTTATTTCAAATTACAAGCGCAACAAACAATTAGGCAACTATTGTCTTTTTAAATTATGGCCCCGACTTGGTCACCGGCGCCTTGAGGGTCGAGAGCTTGTGGTTGATGAACTCCTGCACCTGTGCCGGAGTCAGCTGGTCCCCGCGAATGGCAAAGACCTTGCGCACGTGAGCTGTAAAGAGACGAATGATTCTGGTATGTAGAAATAGTGTTTTTGGATTGAAATCACTATCAGCTATGTACTTATTATAGCCTGCAACAGCTCCTTGTCTGGCAACTCCTCGCCCCGAGCAATCTTGGCCAGTGTCTCCTTGCCAATCACCAGGTCTGTTACCCGTGACGTATATATGGCCGGTATGGGTATATAGGCTCTGGCCAGCGCCACTTTGGAGACATAGACTCGGCTTCCATCGTACAAAGGAATACCATCCGCATCCTTTTTCGGCTTGTCCACACCACTTATTGCTGCTGCATTTTCCTTGTTATTTTCCGTTAGCTCCGAGATAACTTCAGGGTCCTTTTTCGGTTTTTCTGCAATGGCACATAATGGAGAAAAGAACATTCATTAAAACTCAAATTTTTGTATCAACAGAAAACATAAACAAAATAAAACACAGTTTCATGCGGTGTTCGTATCGGTCTTTATTGTGGGTAATTGTATAAGTTAAAAACTGCACTTCCAACACATTTCAGGTAGGCAGGGAGCTACAACATCAATTCTTAATACTAATCGCATTCATCCGAATATTCTACGGAATAAAACACAAATTATTTATTTAAGCACGCCCACGAGTCACACAAGGCAAAAATATAATGGCAGCACCCAGGGCTGCAATGTCACAATCGCACACAGCGACACTTCGTATTATTATGATATAATAATAATAATAATATAGTTATTTGAACTTATCATGAATATCGCTCATATTAAAACGATATTGTTGAAAATGAAATAGATTATTTTTAAGGCGTTGTTTTTGAAAGATTTTTCGGGAGAAAACAGTTTTGCTATACCAGTACGCACTGTGCTTGTAACCCTGGCTGGGATTACAACAGTCCGGCAACTCTATAGGAATGCCACAATTGTGAGAAAAAAAGCAAAAGTGGACAGCAGAAAATGGTTAATAAATGTGTATTAATATGTGATATTAAAGATATAAAAACGGCTATTAATAGTGAAACATATTGGCCCAATGACTACGTGCACAAGAAAACGCCCTCGGCCAGAATAGCGTGCTAAATAGTGTTGTGTGATAAAGCCGAAAAAACAAAAACGACGCCTACTTAAATTTCGATCCAAGCTAATATTGTGTACAAATGGTAAAATATCGAATTTGCAATGAAAAAACAATGTCACTTCCTCCATGTCAATAAAGTGTTGTGTCCACAACAAAAACAACAAAGGGGGAGGGAAATTATTTGGCGGATCAACAATTGGGCAATCGAGTTGTGCGGAGCTGTCTAATCAATATACACATCCTCCCACTCCTAATTCTGTCTTGCAGAGCTTGAGGAGCACGTATTTAAGGCACAGACATCGCTGCCGGTGGGGAAGAAAAGGCTGGGCAGCTCCCGGAAGCTGAATTATGACCACTTGGATGTGTGCTTCACGAAAAGCAATCGAGGCAACAACCTGCTCACCATTGATGGCAAGCCCTTCACTCTCAATCGGCGGATAAGAGAAGTTTGCTACTGGGAGTGCGTCAAGCTGCGATGCAAGTACACAAAGTGTTCCGCCCGCGTGGTGACCAAATCCGACCAGATCTCGGCCCTGCGCGGCTATCACAATCATCCCTAATTTACAAACTACCTGTGCCATTCAACCATTTAGTCAAATAAATCTGTTTACTTTGATCACAAGCAAAGTCACACCACCTTCACCCTGCAGTTGTAGCTTCTGTAGAGTCTTTGCCAGCAAGTAAGCAAATTCCCCAATACTAAACTCCCTTCATCCTTGCAGCTGCCTCCGGGTACCAATTGGTGGCCAATCGTCGTGGTGGCCAGAATCTAATTTTCGGCGGTCACATGTACACCGTGGAGCAAGTACAGGAACAGCATCAACTGGGTCTGCTCAAAGAACAGCAACATTGCGCTTCGATGCCCGGCTAGGTGCGTCACAAATTCTAGCTCCAGTGGCATTAAGCTGAGCCATCGCCACCACAATCACCCAGTAGATGCCTTCAAGCTGCAGCGACCCAGATGGCGAAGTGGCACTGCGAGCAAAAAAAGCCGCCGTAGCTAAAGAACTTCAAGTGCTGATTTACCAATTGTTAGTTTAAGAAAGATATTTAAAACACTACGCATATTCATATTTATGAATTAATTTATTTCTGATTAGGCTAAGTTGTTGAAAAGGGTTTAGAGTTTAGATCATAAATTATTGATGGTTCTAGTCCTATAACAATATATTTCTTCTTACTAACTCTTCTGATCGTTTTTTTTTTAGAATGTTCACTGCAGCAAGCCCTTATTTATCGACAAAATGGATTTATCATCATCGATGGCTACCGCTTCGTGATCGGAGCCAATCATGCACGTCGCACCTATTTAAAGTGCGCAAACTTCCGTTACAATTGCCGGGCCAGGGCTATTTTAAATAAGGACTCGAACAAAGTGCGGATGAGACACAATGGCCACAACCACAGTCGAAACGATGTTGCAAGAAGCCAGCGGATGTCAAAAGCAGGAGCAAGCAGCTATTTTGAGGAATAAACTAAAAAATAATTCAGATGCAAAATGTTCGCTTGCTTTTCACTATAATCCAACTAAGACATAATCCCATTACATCTTAACATTAAAACGGTATTTGCTGAACGCCAACTAACTCTGCCGCAATTTATTTCTTTTAGATACAACAAAATTGGCCCAATATGTGCGTTCCAATCGCGGCACCGACCTTGTCTATCACGAGGGCAATACCTACACACCCAACGAAAAGTTGAGGCAAGGCCAAAAGAGCAGAGACTGGAAGTGTTCGATGTATCACAAGGCCAAGTGCCGAGCTCGCTTGGTCACAAGGCTTACACCCGGCGGTGATATCATTCACGTCACCAGCAACCTGCACACACATCCCACCATGTACAAAACCACCCAGAAGACGAAGAAGCAGCCCTGCTTGGAAAGGAATCCCCTCTGCGTGTCCATCAGGTCTATGAAGATACAGAGCAAGTAAACTCTACAGACTGAATTACTTATTTGAGGGTGTCTAAAGTCAGATCCTCATTAAAACTGAAATAGTTATTAAAGTATTCGGTTTACGGAATCTAGTATTTTTGAAGTTAATCGTTTAGTGATTTTTAGCTATCATTAGGGCAGAATTTCTCTGAAAATATAGCAGTTGACAAAAAACCCCGTTGCGGAACGGAATATAGTTATTCGGTTCTTTCTATTGGACTTTCAAGCGAAAAAATATTATAAACTCATTTAATTAGGTCTAACCATATTTAACCTGTTTTTAATCTGGAAATTGAAGAAAACGGATTTATTTCCTTTTATTTTTAAAGGCAAGAGCACAGTTTGCAGTGAATTATATCTCGAATAAATATTTCGCACAGCTCATCAATGACACTGTAAGCCTTATTTTGTGAATACAATAAATCCTTTGATCAGCGTGCAGTCTGTGCCTTTTTATTTCGACAAAGTCTCACAACAATATTCCAATCACTTGTTTAATATTGTTTCGTAATGTATTCATTCTTTTCCTTTGCAGAATTCTTTGTCACGGGCAGTGATCTGCCGGTGGAGGTGGTATACAATGCACACGGAAAGATAATGGACTTCATCCCGAAGATCTATTGCATTCGGGGGCAGAGGAAGTCCGTACAGTTGATGTATAATCGATACACCTATGCCAAGAATAATAGACACGGCTGCACAACCTATTGGAACTGCCGGCATCGACGGATTGGTCGCGAACAGTGTAATGCTCGAATGTCCACCACCAAGCTGCCAAACGGAAACTTCAAAGTGTTCCTGTCCAAGCCTGAGCATAACCATAATCCTTCCAAGCGCCTTCGTAGGCAGTATGATTAGATTTTAAGCTTTGATTAAATATAAACGCGCCTTGTGACTTGGCAAACTGCATACAACCGACCGACTATGATCTGTAGACGTAGTGAATAATTTTGCCACCGACTTGTCACTAATAACTATTCTCTTCTCTATCCTGTCCGCAGAAAGCAGCGTAGCCATATACTCGGCCACATCGCGGGGACGCATGCAACTCATCTACGGCGGCCAGCCGTTCATCTTCGAGAAGACCCTGAAGCTATCGACGGGCGAGGAAAAGCGCTTCTGGAGGTGTAATCAGTGGTGGAATCAAAAGTGTCGCTCCCGTGTATTCACCATCAACGATGTTGTCTGCCCCTTGAACCGATTCCACACGCATGAGGAAATTGTGCGCCGCAAGAAGAGGGTGCGTCGAGTACCACCACCAGTGGTGGTCAAGGTAGACACCACGGCGTCATCCAGGCAGCAACAGCATCAGCAGGAGATCCAGCTTGCCAGCGATGCCATGCTGACCACAGCCCTGGAGGACGAATCGCCAGCCACAATTGATGTCAGCGAATTGGGAATGCACCTGAAGTACGAGGAGATTGTAGCGGATGTCACAGGCATTGTGGGCGGCGTCCGAGTGGTCAGCCGACGGAAGTGATGCCCGCCATCCGGAGTGGTTATCATCTAATTTCTTCATTAATAATCGTCGGAGTGGATTTTAGTTTATAGAATAAATTTTACTCTTAAACACCTCAGACAGAATTGTACATTTTGAGAATTTTAAGTAGCCTAAAAGCGCCAGCTCTAATTTAAATGTGAACTTAACAGTTTTTTCATATTTCTTAGTCATTTATCAATTGAGAATTATTATTAGTTTGTCGTTGGGCGACCGCGCTCCTATCTCTTACTTGTGCGTAAATATACATAGATTTTAACTTGTGTTTTTAGGAGACGGACAAACTAAGTTAACTCTTACCATTCACTTTATATACATTTAAATAATATATATGTGTGTAAATCCAATAAACTTAAGCCTTTAACAGTGCACTTTATATAAAACTGTAGTTAACTGATGACTCGCATCGTGCAGTTGCCATGTGTATACCCCCGTAGTAATCATCCGGATCCTATGCTTTCTTATTCTTGCAGACACCGGTGCCTCGTTTTACTTCACTAAGGGCCAGCGGGAATCGATCAAGCTCAACTACGGCGGCCACAGCTACGTCAAGTTTATGGAGAACGGTCGCGGCACCAAGTGGATCTGTGCCACGCGCTCCACCACCAAATGTCGGGCTCGCATTCGAACCACCAAAAACGATCGTCTCGAAGTTCTGCATGCACCCCACAATCACGAACTGACGTCGGTGAAAATGGAGCGGGGACGTCTTCGTAAGAAGGTTAAAAAATAGAAATGATAGTTGTCTTACCGTTGAAAAAATTATACTAGTGACTTTCAGAGCCAAGTCTGATCAGAATAATACAACAGTCTTGCAAAACCCTTACAATTTGGTCTGTTGTTAAAGCTTACACTTATAAACATGCTGCGGCTACGTATTCTTATTAGGTTCAACTAATTTTATTTCAATTTTTCTTAATTGACAAGTCTATGTATATGTTGTAATCATTTACTATACATTTTTTTAGTTTTCAAATTATTGAACGAAGAAATAATTTAATTTCAATGTCTGCCATAATTAAACACATGCATACGGAAAACCAACAACGATATATATTAAAATTTTGTCCCTTAAATAAATGCAAGCAATCAAAAAGTATATCTACTCGTATTGAAGATACATATTGAAATGACGCGATTTAATGGTTATTATTTGACAATATTGTTTCAGTATATAAAACTAAACAAAAAGTTACACAAATAATACGATAAGAGTCCTAGTTTTTGAATTTTCCAATATAATTGGAGCATGTTGATCTTCAAAGCAGACACCGCACCAAATGCCACCCGAACAGGTTATCCTTGCAAGACCTCAAACAGGTATCATTGCCCGCATTTGTGAATACCGATTTTACGAGATGTATAGTGTTTTCTAAAGACACTGTGCAGAAGAAGAATTATTGATTCGATTACAAAAAAAAATTATTTTTATTGAAAAAATTTCCATAAATAAGAATGAAATGGATAATAAAATGTTGCAATAAGCTTTCTAAAAAAGGGATTTGGCTAGGATTATTAGTCGATATTAAGGATGCAGCTCTTCGAAGCAGATGTCACACATCCAGTTGGCGCCAGGACACGTGTCACACAAAGTAGTGACCTTACGCATATCCAATCGGCCATTTTTTAGACAATTGACACACTTGCCCTTCATCCGTGGTATCCCCACTGAAACATAGTTGTGCCGATTAGCCGAGGTGCGTATGATGTTGTCCGGATTTTTTAAGTTAAGCTTCCTCCGTGGGAGGTGTTCCACTTTTTTGACTTCTTTAGACATCCGGTAAATCATTCGGGGCCGTTCAATATTTTTCTTATAAACTGCAATAAAAAATACACAAAAATTAGCATGTGATAGGATTGGAACAAGTAAATATCTACAAAAATTATATTAAAAAAAACTAGTGTTCTTTAAGGGTTTTAATAAGATTTGAAATATTTATTTAATTTCGGGCTTTGTGTGGGCTGAAAAATCCAATTACCTGAAAGTGAAAACATAAAATGCATTATAAACTTTGTGAAGGTTTTGTTTGCCTAGTTAAACATAAAGCAAACTCTAAGATACACTTACCATTTAATTTTTTCTTTCCTCAACCTGAGACTGCCAATTAACCACCCTGGGAATAAAGGTCTTTAGGCGTTCAGGAGGCTCGTGATTGTGAAAACCTCGGATAGACTTGATTGCTTTGATGTGTGTGGTCAGGGCCGAGGTACAGCGCAGTTTTTTGTACATGGTGCATCGCCAGAAGGCGAGCAATTTCTCCGTGTTCCGCGTGTGGCAGCTAAATGTGAAGCCGTCGTGCACCAGCTTTCCCCGATCGTCGTAGGTGAGCACTGAAAAGGAGAGAAAAACTCTGGTTAATTACATGAATAATAAGCAATCACACTTACACTTTGGCACTGCAAGGGGATCAGAGACTAAGCAAACTGACATTAAGTTCACATGTTTATTTTACTTATCACTGTAGTGATGGGAGAGGTACCAATTGTATCTGGAAAAATTTACTAAGCACTGGTAGTAGGTATAAACAAGTGTTGATGGTATCAGCTAACGTAAGCTTAAACTAAAAGCACAAGTTTACAGGTTGTATTTACAAAACTTATTTGATAAAAGCTATTTCTAAATGATTCGATTTATAGATGATCTGTTATGCTTCTGAGTCATAACAAACAGATATGTTTCTATGTGCCTCTCTTAGTCACTTAGTTAACAAAATTGATTGCACTACGGATACCAGGTGTACTGATTTTGGGCCACTATTCCGGAATGAGCATCAGGGAGGCGTGGATCAGTTCTTGGTCGGTCAGGTGCAATGAAGCGGCTTCACTGCTGGTCAGCTGTGGCTGCTCCTCCTCGTTGAAGTCTTCCTCCTCTTCCTCCTCCGTCTTCGGCTCTTGAACAAAACTGTGCGTTCTGGAGTGTTTCCGTCCAACGCACCCAACGGCTGCCAGCTTGTTCCGCTGTACAATCTTCTCGATCTTGTCGGTGTGCGGCTGGTGATTGTGCAGTCCGCCAGTCACACTTTTTAGCCGACCGTTTTCCAGTACGCAGCGGGAACGGCAGCGCATCTCGTGTACTTTCTTCGAGTAATTGTGGCAGCGCCAATACTGTTTGTTGCTCTTCCGACTATGGCAGTTGTACATGTATCCATTCAGCACTAGGCAAGGCGTCGACCAGGGGCTCTCGATGAAGACCAGCTCGTTGCCATCTGTGGAATATAGAAGTTGCACCTTTGGTTAGTAAAAGTAATATAAATTATATGAAGGCATCATTAAATCAGTACATCCTATTGACCAGTGAGAAATCCTTTTATTTGGTCTCATTTATTAGAATTTTAAATAGACGAATACGTTTACAGAATTACGAAAAGTATACTTAAACTATATTCGAAAGGAAGGGCCGATTTGTTGGATTGAGATTACCTAAAGGATTTTATGAAAATCCGATTGAATGAAAAATACTAAAATCAGCTTACGGCTTAGATTTAACGATGCCAATTTCTCCGACTTCGAGATTATGCAGTTCTAATTCTTCTCACATTTAATAATAGATATATCCTATATAAACTGATAACGGATCCGTAGCCAACAAATCGAACCATTCCACAGAGCGAGAGAAAAGCTTAGTTGCTAGATAGATGCTTGATCCTTAGAACTCCTTCTCGCTTGTCCTCCTCCTCCTGCCACCTGGCCTCCCGCTCCCGGTCGCGTTGCAGTGCCCGCCGCACCTCCACCTCGTCCTCCTCGTCTTCCTCTTCGGCCTCGGCCTCGGCGGCATCTACCAGCGCCTGCATTTCAATCTCTGTGGCCTCGGAGGCGGGCAGAAACAGTTTGCACTCCTTGCCGTCCTTAGCGGTCATTATGCTGATGTTGCTGCTGCCCAAATACTGTGAGATCTTTGGGTTCGATGTACAGATCTCGATGTACTCCTCCAGCTCCTCTTCGACTTTGTACAGCTGCCGTTGTCCGATACGCGAGGCATGCGACTGGTGGTTGTGCTGCCGCCTGGCATCGATGAAGCTGCCATTCTTTGTTATGACCACCGCCTTGCAGCGCAGCTTGAGGACATCTGCACAGCGCCAGGTCGTTTGTCCATTGGCCTGCGTTAGCTTCTTGTTGTAGATGTAGTCCCGGAACACCAGCTGGGCGTTTTTCTTCTGACTCCTGATGAATCTAATATCTTCGTCTCCTGGTTGTCCGAAGATTTCCGAACGCGAGAGGACGATAAGAAGGCGAAGAAGTGTGTTTAGCGTGAATTAGCAATTAAGTTAGACTACAACTAATCTAGTGGATGGCTTAAGCACTAAGTTAGGCTGTACGGCAAAATAAAACAACATTCAGTATAGGTTTTTTTCTTTAGCAGTTTATTTGCAGATAGAGAACCATAGAACCCATGTAGATGGTGGCATATACTCACGGATGCTGGGGAAAACATAGTTTACGACTTACAGTAACCATTTATCACATTTTAACTTCACATCGGCTTTCAGTTGTACCCCAAACACAAGGGTGGAAAATGCTTAGTATGGATAAACACTCTATATGCGATTCACAGGTATTATTTAAATTAGTATTTGTCACAACACAGGCACATTTCACAAGCAGGAAATTATAAATTAACAAGCAACTGTTTCTTGTAATTTCAGAAGCAACAAAATAAAAAACAAATTCAGCTTGGTTTTGGATAATGCTGAGTGGCGTTGCCACCCTTTAAAATACTGGGCTGCATTTTTGATAGAGCTACCGTACAGTAAATACTAGAGCGATATGGCAACGCTTCAAAATATTTCTATTAAACAGTTCCTTTATTTTTGATATACATTCTTACAACTAATTTTAACACTAAAAAATTTTTAAATTATAAATATGGGAATATACGTATACGTTTTCTTAGGCACCTAATAACTATATTTATATATCGACTTATACACATATACATACAGAAATGAAGGCAACAATTAAACCAATCTAGGCGACTATGCTATTGCATTTAGCAAAACTGAAGAAATGTACATTTTACAGACACCAAAAGTCTAAAATTCCAGAGTATGACTGGCATTTGCCCGTTGATTTAAAATCCAAGAAAAAAAACTTTTCATATTTCGTTGCAAACCCCACTCTGTAGCATTTTCTTGAAAAACCAAAAGGGTTACTACCAATTACGAATATTCCCATTTAATATAAATAACAAACATACCCTGTACAATCTTTTACTGAAGACTCGGCAATAAATGCCGTTGCTAGAAAACTGAATCGGCAAGCTTTTACGTTGCTTCAACGGATCTCTAGCAACATCTTTTCTGATTATCTAAAAAAACAATATATACCAAAAAATTTTCTTAGTAAATTCTTTTCCGGAAAAAAAAATTTACAAAATCTAATAATGCTCTTAGCCAAACGATCTCCACTGCAGCTTATAACAAAGTTCCTGAAATTTAAGGAATTATAAGGATCTTACGACTAAATTATTACCTTGGATAGATTACTCCTCTTAGGTACAGCTCCAGTGTTCGTCTTGCCGCTTCATAAAATTTCAACACTCTACTCACCATAAAACACTACTTTTTAAATTCGCGGGATCAGGCATTTAAGCATTTAAAAAATTTGCCTAAACAGCCGATCGACCAAATGTTCTTTTGCGTTTTGAATAGAACACTGGTTGACTTAACTAGCTAAAAACTAAGGGCCATCAAAGCAATGCTTAAATTTGTCTTGCCAAATTTAAACGAACTTAACGGGCTTTTAAAGAATACGTTTCGTTTGCGAATAGATTATCGTTAAGGAAAGTCCATATTTTGTCAATTTGATGCTCATAAATAAAATTTGACTACTTCGCAAATGGGGAAACATATCCTTTTCTACAATTACTTATGGCTATTGGCAGTGAGCCATGTTTATGAAAGAAATTCAACCAACCTTGAGCCTCTGTGTTGCCCTGATCCGCGCTGGTGTCGACAAACGAAGAGTCACTGTAGTTTTGCTTGACCACCGCCTTGGATGTGGTGGCCGTCACTCCGCCGCCACTCGTATTCGCCGCAGACTGATTGCCAGCATCTTCGTTTTCAGTGAAGTAGCTGTCGTCGTAGCGCATATCGCCGTAGGCATCATCCTCAACGTATGTTCCCTCGCCATCGCCAGCTGCATCGCCATGGTCCTCAGAGTAGTCCGGTTCAGATTTCGTGGGCAATTCCATAGGGAGATCAATATATTCAGCTTCCTCCTGCTGCTGCTGGCGGACCTGCTGCTGCTGGTGGAGCTTGGATTCAGCCGCAGACACCACAGTGGTTTGCACAGTAATTTGCTGCGGCACCATTTGCTGCGTCGTCGTAGTCGTGGTTCCAGTTTCCGTGGCCGAGTCGAGGGGGTCAATTACGTTGGCGGTGACAGATGTTTTCGAGCGCTTAACGCCGCTACTGCTGCTGGTAGTGGTCAAACTGGAGCGCGGTGCGGATCGTTTGTTTGTCGACACCAGCGTTGCCGTCGTCGTGGTCCCCGTCTGCAGCTGCTGCTGCGTCTGGATCTGCTGCGACGCCTGCTGCTGCTGCTGTTGTTGCTGCTGCTGCGGCTGTTGTACGATGGTAGCTTGAGGTGCGGCCGTGGTTTGAATGACGATCTGCGTTGTTCCCTTGTTGTCGTCTCCCAGGCCGTCGTCGACAGCCTCGATCTTGTAGCGGGCGGAGGCGCGCGGCTGCTGGCGCTGCACCCGCTGTGCTGGGACTTGCTGTTGTTGTTGTACATGAGGTGCTGCTGGTGGTGGTGGGCTGGGCTCCTGTGGCGGTTGCGGCGCAGGATCGTTCTGAAAGATTATAATTTATTTTTGTTAAAGTAAATCAATACGATAAACATAAAAGAAACATACGTAAAATGTACAGAGAAACTAAAAACAACCTAATTGGAAAATCCAAAATTTCATTTCAACAACACTTTTAAACTAATTTATCATTCAAATTGTGAATTAAAAGAGCTATATAAAGGTTTTCCTTTTAAATTTTTTCTATTTAAAAAATAGTAAACAACAAATTTTAACGAAAGTACTTTCGACGTTTTACAAAATAAAAAGCGAAACCTACAACTGCTTAAAAATACAGATGTTTAAATAATTTAGTCATGACTTCGTATTTCTTCAGCTTATACTCCCTCACATATTATTCTTTCTTCATTTTTTTTTGATTCCATCCAACCTCAGGTACTACTAATTCTTATTGCTTATGGTACTAATAATTCGATGCCAAACAACCACCCAGTTGACTGTTGCCATGTCGGCGAGAGCGAGACAAACGTATAAGCAGCGCACATACACAAACACTTTGGGAGCGAGCAGGCCTATGGCCTTCTCTTTCTGGCGCAGCTGCCGTTTGGCATTTGGGTTGCGAGAAATTTCT
This sequence comes from Drosophila seguyi, assembly GCA_008042675.1. Classification (NCBI taxonomy): domain Eukaryota; kingdom Metazoa; phylum Arthropoda; class Insecta; order Diptera; family Drosophilidae; genus Drosophila; species Drosophila seguyi. Next base: position 34,436 of record VNJU01003388.1, read on the forward strand.
CGGTACAGTCAAGTCGCCATGCTCTTATACAGTCGCTGCTCTACGCGCGTGTGTGTGTATGTATGTATTGCGCGCCAAAGCCGATGCGCTTGGCATTTGTTGTTGTTCTCAATTGTATATATGCATGTACTTACATCCGTCAGCCCCTTGATTTGCAGCGATTCAGCAGTGCTAATAAAAGCGGGCAAGGCGTCCTGCTTTACATTGACTTCACCACAATACATAAACTGAATAAGGTCCTTCAGTGCCGAGTGGCTAACATTATTTAAAAAAACTGCGAAGAATAGAAATCGTTGATAAATGCCCTCAGTCTGAAGTTCAGAAAACTTACCAATAGCATGGGTGTTCGACGGCATCTGGGTGAACATCTTCCGGAAAAATGGCGAGCAGACAGATAACACCAATCGATGGGCCTTCACTATATGGCCCTCGGCCGCCAGGGAAACGTCCACCAGATCGCCGCGACATAGCGACTCGTGAAAGCCAGCCGACAAGTTTGTGTTGAAATTATTCCAGCACAAACTGAATTGCTCGTCGTCCGCCATCTTGGACGAAAATCAATACTTTTCTGTATCTATGCGTGTGGGCTGCAAGCGCAAGGAAACAAATGCATGTTTTGTTACTGCTTTAGAAGTTAAGCTAAATGTTGTTTACAACCACCATTGACGATTAAAAAACAATCGCCAAATAAATGCAACGCAGCCGAAAAACTGGGAAATTTTTCACGCGTCTCTCTATGCGTGTGTGCGTGCGAGCGAAATAGTTGGCATCTTTTTCACTGATTGGCCGCAAAATCAATTGCGTAAAAAACAACCGCTGCTGTTCAGCAACTCACCTCTTGACTTTATAGTTGTGAATAAACAAATTACTTATTTTGTTAAAGTTAATTTTAATTCCCGCTGACGCAGAAATGCGTCCGATTCTTTCCAAGCGAAAAAAAGTGTGTATGTATTTTTGGTTAGAGGTGCAAAAACATCGATGGAAATTATCGATGCATCGATTTTTCGAATTTTCTAAAACATCGATGAAAACAGCTGATTTTAACAGAACTTGCCTCTTAACAGAAACTTGTGGACGAATTCTACAGTGGATGAGCGGTTAACAGAAACTTGCGGACAAATTCTACAGTGATGAGGTGGTTAACAGAAACTTGCGGATGAATTCTACAGTGGATGAGGTGGTTAACTGAGTGACGTCACAAATGTTTCTGGCAGTCTCGAGGTGCAAAAACATCGATGTTTTTCGAATTTCCTAAAACATCGATGTTTTTTTACCATCGATGTTTCTGTGCCAATCGGTATGTAGAAAAGGCGTATGATTCCCAGTCGGTATGTAGAAAAGATACTTTTGCGGTCGAGTTCCCAATCGGTATGTAGAACATGTACCTTTGGGGGTCGAGTGCCGAATCGGTAAGTAAAATATGACCCAATCGGTAATTGAGCGGCTCTCCCAACATGAATTGCTCTCTCTCTTCCTGTATTAGAGGTGCAATAACATCGATGTTTTTTTTTTACAATAGAGAGCGAGAGCGGGCCGTGCGCCGAATCGATCGCTAGAGATGATAAACGAGCAGATATTTTTTGTTTTTGAATAATATTATTATACAAGTTTCAAAATTTTTTATCAGGTGTCTTCAATCAGTTTAAAGAAGACGCAAACAAATTTTCTGTGTGGCTGCCACTAGCTGCGAGTCAGACAGAGCGTTCAGCAAAGATGGGCAAATAATTTCTGACCGCAGGACTCGCCTCAGCCCCGACATTGTTGATAAACTTATGTTTATTAAAAAAACGTTAATTTATTAAAAATATATAAAAGAGCTTGATCTTATTTATTAGTTTTTTAATATCAAGAAGTTCCATTTTTAACTTAATTTATTTGTTTTTTAAGTTCACGAAGTTTCCTTTTTGAGTTCATTTATTAGTTTTTAAGTTCGTGAAAGAATAAATATTTCTTCTTTAATTTTTAATTCAGCAATGAAAGTAAATTTCACATATTTAAAAATTATAAAAAAAATTTTAAAACATCGATGTCTTATCGATGTTTTGGGAAGAAACATCGCAAATATCGATGTCTCCATACATCGATGTTTTTGCATGCCCTGCCAGACATTTCGTTCGCGAGCGACAAGCGTTGCCAGACGCTGGTTGCTCAAGAGGAGTGGCTCAAAAGTATGTCTACTCAGGTTGCTTAAAAAACCGTTAAAAACAACACCACAAATTAAGAAAAAAAAAACATGGACGAGGACATTTGGGGCGCAAGTAGGATATATGAATATAAATATCAATATCTATATCTATCAACACCAGTCTATGACTGAGATCAAGTTCTTATGATTTACCTAAATCTTCTATCCAATCTTGTTGTAGAAATTTGTATATAAAAATTATGGCTGTAGGTATTTTCAAACGTGAACTAACTTAAAACTTTGCCTGAAAAGGAAAGGTAAAGTAGGCCGACCGGTATTAGTTTTTAAAACGTAGCTGTTGCCAGCCATACGATTTTCTGAAGCCCTTAATGAATATACATATATAGCACATTGTTTCAATTATGTCGGAACTTGGCGTGGGGTAAGTTAAGGCCCACTAAAAAAAAATTACAAAATAGTATAATTTATATATGTTTTGAAAGAAATATTATAAGGTTAATTTTCTGAACTCTACAATGTAAAAAACAATTACTAATACTTTCGATATACAATTTACAGCCAGAATACGGAGCCTAAAATTGTCGTGACTAACACCATTATTGTCGGCATAAAATATGAAGGTGGGATAATGATTGCTTCTGATATCAGTCCTATTGGTGGAGCTCCAATATCAAATATCCATCGACTTCATGATAATATATAGTAAGTATTCACATAAACATATATGCATGTACGCTGTAAAAAAATCTGGCAGAAAATCAGTAGGTTTTATGTTTTTGAGATATGTACATATCTAATAAGTGACAATAATAAATAGTAATTTAGTTAACCAATTACTTTCTGGATTGCTCAACATTTGGTTTGGTTCGTTGCAGCGCCGCAGTAACCGGAGTTGGCCAGGACACGTGTGCCTTGGTGAATGTGATCCGATCGAAGCTGCAGATGCACTATATGACAACAAATTACCGCCGGGTGCCGGTGCGCTGTGCCAACCAAATGACAAAGAAACTGCTCCACAGCCAATGCGGCAGCCTGAATGTGAACGTGTTGATTGGTGGAGTGGACAAATATGGGACGGCAATGTATTCAACACGGTTCGATGGTTCATCGGATACTGTCCCGTTCACAGCTATAGGATCCGGCATGTTTAGCGCGATGACGGTGCTGGAGACGCGGTGGCGCATCTGCTTGGATGAGGCCACTGCACGGGATGTTATCTACGAGGCCGTGGTCTTTGGAACCCACAAGCTGGTAAGCTCCCAGAGCCCGGTCCGACTGTGCATCTTAAAGACCGATTACTCGGTTGTACTGGAGACTCTAGGCTCCTACGTGCAGGCTCCAAGGCCCCCTATATTACGATTTGTACCCAAGGCCGTGCAGAAGAGGGTGGACAACCAGCTTGAAAGTTGTGCCGCCGAAGGGAGAAGAGATGGAAGTGAAGAAGAACAGGAAAAAATGGAGGAGATAAATAAAAAGCAGATGGACTAAGAGATGAGATTTCGCCTGGTAAAAGAGCAAGGATTTTTAATTCAAATATTTATTAATTTTTTTTATAACTTTTGATGCCAATTCAGATATGACAATGCCAAGGAACTATGAAACATTTGTTAAGTTGCTATTGTTTTAGGTCGTATCATTGTAAATAAGTTTAAAAAGGCATTCTTGCGACATTTTCCTGTGCATTTCATCTTGTTATAATTTCGTTTCCTGTCATAAATAAAATATACATAAGATCATAATTCGTCAATCTGATTTGCAAAAACCTAAATTAGTAAATGCAACTAGTTTCAGCAGATCTGAATAATGTACAAACTGGCAAACTTAGTTGAGACTGCTCGATTGCAGTTAAAATCAAATGTGCGAAAATCTGCACTTGAGCGGCGCCACTTGACATGCAGAAAATCAACTCATGAAACTTAAGGACTTAACAATAATAAATACTGATACTCAAGCTCAAGTAGCGAAACAAAATCAGCATAAAGTGGCTGCGAACAAACAACTAATAACAACAAGGGGAATTTGTGACGTTGCAGGGACTGTGTAGGAGTCACCATCGTATCTGATAGTATACCATAAGGTACAACTGAACGTGTGTGCTTGCTCTCCATACACATGCACAAGTATGCATGCTGAAAGGATAGTCCTAGAGATGGAAGCGTGTTGAAGGAATGATTAATCAAACAAGTGTTTCAAGTCAACCTATATAAAACCATTTTTCTTTTTTTAACCGATGCTAAAGGATTTAATATCACATATGTATTTGTAAAAGGAGAGAAAAGATTTGTCTTTAAAATCTGCAAGTCCTTTTTTTAACTGAAGAGACAGTTCTGTAGATGTTTAAATATATACAATAGTATAGCTATTAAGAAACAATTTAATAAAAGAACAACTATCACACCATTAGACGCATACGAAAAAGCCGTTCTAAACAGCAATAAAAACTCGTTGCTGTGGTTTGATAAATTTTGGAACATTTGTATATATGTAAAGTATTATTTTTATTTTAAAATACAACTGTAGTAACTTAAGTTTAGTAAATATACGACCTTAAATAAGCAAAGTTCTGATGGCACATCTCTAGCCCAAACAGAGACAGAGAGAAAAATAGAGAGAGTGAGTCGCATGCCGATGCTCCGCTGTGATTGGCTTCGTGGCGGCCATTTTCCCCATACAGCCGCACATACACACTGAGACATCAGCATCCGGCAATCTCTGGGGTGAAAGCGGCAGTCGTTCAGTACCAAAATCGAGCTGACAAATTGCAGACACGGTCGAGTGCGCATCGGAACGGCACTTTCGGGATCGGATACGGTTGCATTTACGGGTTACGGACTGCGACTTGGTCCACAATTGGATTGTATATACCAGCGACTAGATATTTATTCACATTCAAGTGTCGCAAGTTCAAGTGCGATTTGGCAAATTGTAGTATTTATTTGAGTTTAAAGTGCTTCTCAAGTGGCCAAGCAGCAGTGATTGGATCCCAAGGATGTTGCAGCACCACCAGCAGCAGGCTCAGGTGCCACAATCGGGTGGCTACTACGACTACAATCAGTCGCCCAGTCCGGGGAGCTTGACTAATGCGGATGCCCTGAACTCCACACCGTTCTCAGTCAAGGATATACTGAACATGGTTAATCAAACGGAGGCCTACGAGGGCGCTTACGGACATCTCGATAGGTAAGCTTTCGTTGTTTATATTTTTATTTTTTGGGAGATTAATGGTGTTGACTCATGGGTTGATATAGCCGTTAATACATGTAAATATTGCATGGATAAAAAGGGATATAAAGATATGGTAGCACCCATTTAAATTATTACAATTACCAGTTTCGTTAATTAATTATTACAACACGACTTATTTGTTGGTTGGTGCTCCTGAAGATAAATTCGAAAGACTTTCCATATCAAACATTATCTATTATTCAGTTTTCATGCAACATAAATAATATCATAATAATATAATATAATAATAATATCAATGATGTTCCTCTTCACTTTAAATATTTGCAAATAAAGAGAATGTCTAGATGAATATTAGATACGGTATATTTTTAGAACCGTCTCCATTTGAATCAGCTAATTTATATCATAAACAAGTTTTTGTTATATTATAGCATTTATGAAAAAAACCTAAATTTACTTTTTTTAAAAAAATTTAAATGGTATAACCAACCAATCATTTCACAAAAAAATATTAAAAGAACAATAAAAACTTTAGATTTAATGAATACTTCGGATTCCTATACAATTTATGAATCTTTACAATAATTTAAAATAAACGCATAGAACAACCACTTGTTACTTGACTACTATTTAACTACCACACATTATCATCTTATATATTTACTTGGATACACACATGTATATACATATAGTATATGTTAGAGTGTCTACCCATATCTACCTGTCAGCAACTTCTTCCCGGAGACAGACAATTTCCCATTCCCAGTCGCATTTTATTTATTTTATTTAATAAGGCTCCATAGGAAAATTAATTTCTACCAATTTTCCAACGAAAGATAATATTGTGATAACCTTCCGTCGAGACGCGCGGCAGAAGAAATCCTATGAAAACACCAAGAAAGCATGAATTGCAAATAGGATCGAATAGGGACTGGGACCGAAGGAAGAGCCTCGAGCATGAGGCTTTGACAAATCATCGTTATTTGTACAAGAGGCCAAAGACCATGATGCGAAGACACACGGTTACAATAAGAAAAACAAGGTTCGGGGCAGGCAGTCCGGTTCGGACTCCGGAGGTAGATCGCCCGCCCGATCCCTTTTTGGGCTGGTCAACATGTGTGATTCGCATGTGTGTCCGCCGTTTAACGCACTGGGGCGTCCTTAATTTCCTGATGAGCCATGAAATGATGTCACCAAGACAGGGATCCTGTCTCGCCAGCAGGAAGTGGCCAGTGGAAAGGTCTACGGCCCCGGGTAGCCGCCGCTGTGTCCGGCGTGATGCAACATATGGCGGCCATGTACCGTATATCGTCGTGTTTAACCTTTCCTTTTGCCCATTTTTTCTGCTTTCCCGTAGCGCGGCGGCTGCCTCGGCGCTCTATGGCGCCGGAGAGTACCAACAGCATCTTCACCAGCATCCACATCCACATCAGTACCACAGCCACCAGCAGCAGCAGCAGCAGCAGCAGCAGCACGAAACTGATGCATCGCAGCAGCTACTGCATCCTCAGCACTTGGACGATGGCACCACCAACTCCTCGTCCCTGTCGCCGCTCCTGCCGCCCCCGCCCCATCAGCTGTATGGCAGTTACCAGGACTACGGAATGCCCGCCCACATGTTCCAGCACCATCATGGCCATCCACACCAGAGCTTCCAGCACTCGGCGTCGGCCTACAACATGTCCGCCTCCCAGTTTTATGCCGGAGCCTCGGCAACGGCCTACCAAAGTCCCGCCACATACAATTACAACTATCCCGGAACGGGCGATGTTTATGGCGGAGCCACGCCCGCCGCTGTGGCCATTAAGAGCGAGTACATCCCCACGCCGTATGTGACGCCGTCGCCCACTCTGGACCTCAATAGCTCCGCGGAGGTAGAGAGCTTGCAGGCGCCGGCGCAGAAGCTAGGCGGAAATGCCAGCGGCATCCAGCGACTTATGGAAACGGTTAGCAACTCGGCCTCACTGAGGAACATCCACACCGCGGAGGAGGGTGCCAAAAGAAGTGAGTAGATTACAATTTATTTTCTTCTGCATATGGAAATATATATTAAGTATTTAAGAGTAGGATAAGTAGGCTAAGAAAAAGGGATCTAACATATAGTATAACGAAAGCAAAGTCAGTTCTTCTAACCATAAATATCGCTTAGATTCCAATCTTAAATAATAAAATTCATTACATATATTATTATATTATATAATTTACTGAATTTAAAGTATAGAAGAAGATTTTCTATAAGGAATTCAATGTCCTGTAATATTTAAAATTATAATTATAATTCAATATTGTAATTTCTAAATATCCTTTTACAAATTGTATTCAAAGTGACTTCTTTCTATCATATAAATTATAAATCTTTTCGAAGGTAAACGTAGTAAATATATTAATTGGCCTTTTTTATATTATTATTGTAGATTTGGAAATTTGGATCATGTTTTTTGAGATTGTTGTTTGCATGTTTGACCCTATTATATCATTCATATTTAAAGCTCTTGGGAAAAGTGTTTTATATGTTAAGTAATTCGTAATTTATATTTTAATAACAATAACTTTCCGTATCTCCAAAACTTTATAACATTTTCCAAATTTTCTCCATTCTTTCCATTTGTCTCCTTAGAGGACAACAGTCAGGTGACCTCCTCGCGGTCCGAGCTGCGCAAGAACAGCATAAATGGCAGTAGTAATCATGGCCACAATGGATCCTCGAAGCCACGAATGAAACGCAAACCACGCGTGCTCTTTTCACAGGCTCAAGTCCTTGAGCTAGAGTGTCGCTTCAGGCTAAAGAAGTATCTGACGGGTGCTGAGCGCGAAATTATTGCCCAGAAGCTGAATCTCTCGGCTACGCAGGTGAAGATCTGGTTCCAGAATCGCCGCTACAAGTCCAAGCGTGGCGACATCGACTGCGAGGGCATTGCCAAACATCTCAAGCTGAAGTCAGAGCCATTGCACTCGCCGACATCGCTGCCACCGCCGATTCCCAATCACGTGATGTGGCCACCGACCATCCAGCAAGCCCAGCAGCAGCATCAGCAGCAGCAACAGTCCCAGCATCATCAACTGCAGCACATGCAATAGCTTCAGATGCGATGAGAATTAGAGTCTTTAATTTATTGCGATTTCGAGCAGAATTTATGTTGTAATCTAAGGAAAATGCCTCATAGCTGATAGTACCTTGTTTTATGTAAATGTTGGACAATAAATAAAGTTTAAGACAAAAACAAAAAACTAAGTTGAGTTCTGTGCTTAATTTTCAACTATTTATTTAAAGTTTAAATCGTTCTAAATCAATCAGGAAGTAGGACTAATTTCCTCTGGTCAACTAAAGACAAGCCTTTTTTACTCAACAACAACAACAACACTTATTTAACATCCTTTCCCCAAAATTTTACACCCATGACTCCTTGCCATGCCGCCTTCGTATTTATATCTTTATGAACAGCTTTCGATCGGCCACCGATCCATTAGGCACTGCATCTGCGTATAATTGCCGCCGATCGCCGCATAAATCAATTTTATCGGGGCGAGCGATCAGTTTTATGAAAAACGAATATTCCAAAACGAATGAAAACACACAACGATTTCCGTTTTAGTGCTGGAAATATTTTCCCTTTGGCTGCTTTTCGCATGGGGATGCCACGGGGAGAGATAAAGGGTAAGGGGTTAAAGTAAAAGGAGGGAAGTGCGTTGGCGGCAGACATTACAAAGGTTGCATTTATGAAACGTTTAAGTGGCAGGGCAATGGCAATGCAACTGTAAAATGTTTTCCTGGATCCACACACTGAGATATAGATACTCTCGTTCAGATACATGCATCACAAACTCCGCTCCTCCTCCTCCAGCTCTCCTCGGGGCATTTTATGACAGGCCGCGGGGCAAAGGCTAATATTTCATTGGGGGCCATACCATGATATTGGTGGTTCAGTGGTGTTGTGGCATATCAATTACTCCACAAACACATGCCCAGTGCCAGGCCGGAGCGACTGCAAATGGGAGGTTGAGGTTGAAGTTGCTCTGCCACAGACCAACAAGTGCAGCTGATCACACTTTCGGCTTGAGTTTCCACATCTCTGACAGCCGAAGCTTCTGCGGGGGTTAAGACTGGGGTGAAGACTCCTCCCATCTTCGTTGGGTTAAGTGTCAATCACGCGGGGATCGCGCATTAGCTCAAAATATATGGTAAACACAACGGAAATCCGACAGATATTGGGGTTAATCTTTTAGGGGTTTTTAACGAAATAATACATTTCAATATGGGGATTGAGTCTTTTGCTTAATTTTCTGGTTTAATATTCCAGAGTTTAGCTGATAAAGATGTTTGTTTTATTTATAAGTATTAAAAATATTGATGACAAGAATAATTTAATTTATGAAAAGAATTAGAAGTTTTGTAACCTCCATCTTATACATGGCCTTAAAATTTTCATGAGATAATCTTTAAATTTTTTTTTTTTATATTTTATTAAATATATGGTTTTACAGTTTTTTAAGTGGTATTTGCATTTGTTTAAGCAAACTATATTCTACTTTCTTCATTATTTTGGTACTTATGAAGACCTAAGTCTGCTGCGCTTTTCTTAAAAGTCCTTTATGTATTTTATACCATAAAGTCCCGGCTTATAATAAGCGGTTTAAATGATTAAATTTATTCTTAAAACAATAATGTTTTAGTACTAGTATCTTTATTTAAAAGGGAGTTGCCTGTGGAGTGGCCAAAACAAAACGCCCACGCAGCCAAGGGATAATGCATGTCAAGTGCCACCAAACATTACCTAATGGACCACACTGACCAGACGGAATATGAATATCGGCGACCCATAAACAATTACGTTCTCGTCTTTCAATGTCGGCGGCAATGTTGCGGCGACGTGTGCTCCTCCCTTCGCCTAGCCCGGAGTCGGAGTCGGAGTCGGAGTCGAAGTCAGAGTCTAGACCGACGCGACTCTCCTCAAGTGGAGAATTTGTCAATCCCATATATCACACGCAGGATCGGCGATAGGCCGGGATAGAGTTCGCTGTTGTAGCGCCGTTTAATTCATGTTCCGTCAGAGGATCAAAGGCTCTCAGAGCCGCTGTCGCAGCTGTGCCCCTTACCCTGACTCCGTTCACTTTCCTCTTTCTCCGGATCCCGATTCCTGATTCCCGAGCCACAATTGCTTTCACTGCTCTCATTTGCATTTCCTCAATGCGCCGAGCCGCCAAAGCGAACTAAAGGTAAGCAAATTTAGATTTATTAACAACCATAAATAAACACTATGGAAGAAAGGCAGCAAGTGTAACTATTGGTGTTTTTTTTAATTTTTTTATTTGGGGAAAAACTGTTTCCCATTTCCGCAGCCTTTGAATAAAGCCGCCCTTACACTAGCATTATTATACCGGGTATTTTTTAATAACTGGGGCATATTAGAATGAAAGGTTATATTCGTTTAAGGAAGTAAGAAACTTAGTTAAATAAATGTAATTGCTATTTATTTAAATTGGAATCACACAAAGAACAGAATATTTGCAGTAATCTTTCTTATGTTTATATACTTAATCAGAAACGTGGATTGAATAAATATTCTGTATATTCATAAGTTTCTATTAAGTTTTAAGGATACATATCGTTGAGCCCATATAACCTATAAATAATAACAATAAAATATATTTTGTATTTCTAAAATTACAGAATTCGGTTTAAAAATTATCTTTTAATAAACCTTTCCCATTAATAATTAGTTTCCAATTTATTTTAAATTAAATTATTAACTTTTAAACAGTGAATTTTCAGTAAAAACTAGTTATGTTCTTATTCAAATATTCTATTAATGTTTTATTCAAATAAGATACAAATTAGCCATTTTTACTTATGTGGGATGTATTTTATTTATTAATTTTAATTTTCTTTGCATTCAATTCCTTATTAAATATCTTGGGGTATCGCCTAGTCCACAACCAAACTTGTGCCTATTTTCACTCTGCTTTTTCGCCTTTCACTCCCGCTGTTATTGTTCTAGATCCCGGGCTGTCAAGTGGCAGAGTGACTCCGACAGTTCCTCCATTAAAGCCTTTGACATTTTATCGGAAAATCCATCGAGAGATCCCGTCCCGTCGCTGAATATACATTTTTATTTGATGTGCGCATAAAATTGCGATCCCGTTTAACATTTTCTCCCCCCATCGAGGCCATGTTCCTGGGTGTCTCTGTTTTATTTCCATTGGCTGTTGGCTTTGCTCGGCTTTCAAGTGGAAAATTGTGACAATTATATTCAAATTAATTGAGTAATTGCATTGGGAATCCGAGCGGCGGCATTTTCGAGCATTTGATTTATGGCGTGTGGAAGCTGGGCACTCATGGAAACCGAATCCGAATAAGCTAATAATCCCAGGGCGTTGATATCGCCTTTTAGATGGGTTCACTGAAAGACGTTCGGAGCCAATGAAACTCGAGTTCCTTCCGGCGGCATCACGCCGGCAATCTAATCTTCTTGGCGCGCACCTGTAAACAATTTAAAAATAAACCACACACATTTAATTAGGAGGTGGAAGGATGGGTTATGAATCACTCTAAAATTGGTTGAAGTTGTTTATTTTTGAATATGAGAATATTTGACATTAAGCCGATATTAGGTTCGGTTTAATAATAAGGGAAAAATACTATAATAGTACTTTTTATCTATCCTATTTATATACCCCATTGCTTTAAGGATGTCGTCTACTGTTGCGAGTCACGAAAACTCTTTTTTTTTTTCAAAAATTAGGCTTTAAACATGTTTTTAAGACATGGACTATAGAATTTTTGACAATTCTATGCAGTTTTTAAGTTGCACTTGTATGCGGAGCTCGCCAGTTCCACTACACCAACTTAAAAACGCTTTTTCTCCAAACACTTTTTTAAAACTGCTGCCACGATGAACTATTTCAACGTTAATGCTTAACTTTTTAAAGCATCTTTAGTACATGTCCAACTATTCAAACCTTTTTTTGGGGGACTTTTGCAGCTTAAACTTTACCTGTCGAGCGGTTAGCTCCGATACTAATCAATAGATTGGCTTAAAAACTCAAAATAAAATTGCAAAGGTATTTTACTTCAACGGTTTTTTGGAGAATGATTTAAAAGGAGCATAAAAATACGGGCTTAAGGCTCGCTATGGTTAATTCGGTGCAAAAAGGATCAAAAACGTTTGTGGTAAAATGTCTGAAGTAAGCTTAATAACACTATAATAATACAAACACCATAAATAAGAAAGCATTTCAATAATTTTATTTTGTATTGTTTATAATAAACTATTTTTTGGTACTGGAGTTATAGCCTATACGTTATAGGGAGCTTCCCAAGTCCCCTCCAAAAAAATGTGGCTTGTGGTGTGCAGTTAGGATCATCCGATATAAAAATTATCGTTGTCCCGCCTTAAAGGCCTCGGTAACACCCGCAATTAGCTAGGATAAAACAAAAAGATGAAATACCATAGCCCCCATTAAGAAGCTAAAGATTCATTTTTTGTTATTGATCCGTCCTTGTATAACAATTACATTATATTTTGTCTAAAACTATGATAAAATAAAACACTTAACAAACAATCCAATGTCCATTGCGATAAAACCAAAAAATAAACAAATGTAAGTTGCTGAAATAATTGACAAAAAACCACAAAGTTTCTTACAACTTAAACATCTTTCAATTATATTATATAAATAAGGATATAAATAAAAGTTGCACATGTAAAAACGATGTTAAAAAAATACCAAGCTATTACACAGTGTAACAGTGATTTTGAACTTTTGAAGTGACCTAGTAGAGATTGTTTATCTGGTCTAGTTTAAAAATTTTCTAACATCCTCAAAATCTGTAGTTATTGTCAAAAAACGGCGCTTTTTCGCTTTGAAAAATTCCTACTCGAAAAGTATTCGACCAATTTTAAAGAGTCTTGGCGCTTTTTATAGCTTAACAAGAAAGGAAGCTAACTTCGGCATGCCGAAGTTTAAATACCCTTGCAGTAAGTAGATGAAAAATGACTTTTTGGCTTTCTTGGGTACTGTCATAAAATAAATGTTGTCAGAGTGTTGCTGGCGAGAAATGTTGCTAGCAACAAGGCCAAACAGATATATATATTCCTATGGCAGCTATATGTTATAGTGGTCCGATTTTGATCAAATTAAAACCGAAATTCTGGAATAATACAAAATGGCTACGTCTAAAATTTTATGAAAATATGTGGAAAATTGGCTTAGTTAGATTTTTTTTCTCAAAATTTTCCGATCGGTTCTATGGCAGCTATATGATATAGTGGTCCGATTTTGATCAAATTAAAACCGAAATTCTGGAATAATACAAAATGGCTACGTCTAAAATTTTATGAAAATATGTGGAAAATTGGCTTAGTTAGATTTTTTTTCTTAAAATTTTCCGATCGGTCCTATTGAAGCTATATGATATAGTTGTCCAATTTTGATAAAATTAAAACCGAAATTTTAAAATATAACCAAATGGTCAGATCAAAAATTTTATGCAAATATCTTAAAAATTGGCTAAGTTATAATTTTTTTCATTAAAATTTACCGATCGTTCCTATGGCAGCTATATGATATAGTCGTCCGATCCGGCCCGTTCCGACTTATATAGTAGTGAGAGCATATAGAACACTGTCTGCAAAGTTTCATTCAGATAGCTTCAAAACTGAGGGACTAGGTTGCGTAGAAACGGACGGACGGACAGACGGACAGACGGACAGACGGACAGACGGACAGACGGACAGACGGACAGACGGACATTGCTAGATCGACTCGGCTGTTGATGCTAATCAAGAATATATATACTTTATAGGGTCGGAAATGTCTCCTTCACTTCTGACTAAAATTATAATACCCTGCAAGGGTATAAAAATGTAGCGTACAGGAAAAAAATAACTTATTGTTTGTTGCGAATGAGAAATACAACATTTTTGAGAAATATTTGTGATTTCCCTGCAGTACCGGTCATTAACGATTCATCAAAATTTCATCAACACATATGGAGTTGTGTTGATGACAAGCCCATACAAACGTTGATGAATTTGTATAGGATGTCCGCTGAATTTATCAACAACAATTCATCAACAATTAATCACATTTTCATCAACACTTTAGACCAAAAATTCATCAACACTTATACCAAAAATTCATCAACAAATTGTTGATGAATTCATCAGCAATTAATGAACGATTCATCAAAAATTTATCAACAATTAATCAACGATTCATCAACGATTAATCGAGGATTCATCAAGGATTTTTAAAATGTATTCATTTATTTTATTTATTTATCTTATATTAGTAACAATAATAATTGAAATTAAAAGGAACTTATATTTAAATTTACAAAATATATATATTGTAAGGATCCGTGTAGGTTGCTCAGATGACGTAGCCTGACCAATGGCATCTACAAAAAATAAACAGTAAATAAATATAAAAGAAAAGCAAAAATTACTAAATGAAATCTTACCCACAAGAGCAATATAAATTCGCATAAAACGCTGAATTCCAAAGTGTTTCGTATAA
>VNJU01003391.1:0-177761 GCA_008042675.1 Drosophila seguyi
AAAATAATACCAACGATGGCGCGACGAAGTTTCTGCTTGTGGGTTAATGTTAAAGGCAGCTGTTGGGGTTAAGCGGAGACTGGAGAGAGAGGGTTAAGCGGGGCAGAGGTCTACCCTCTTCAGAAGCTGAAAGTTTTTGTGGAAATGAGGAAAATAACATTTCATTGCATACTTTTAGGGCAACGCTGCTCGGGTTAACTCAATATTTTCTTGGCTCCTTGTGGCATTTTTCGTAGTTGTAGTTGTTGTTGGGGATGTTGTTGGTGTTATTGTTGGTGTTGTTGTTGTTGTTGGTGTTTTTCATGTTTTTGCTGGTGTTGGTGTTCCTGTTGTTGGTGTTGTTGTTGTTCGACGTACTTAAGCATGCATATGAAAATGCCGACTGTTACACTTACAGGAAAAACGGAGATTTTTTTTATAATAAAAAAAACTATATAAATTGTTAACAAGCACCCTCGAATTTTTCACAATTTTCATCCTTTTAAAAATTACCCAAAAATTCGTTTGCAATTTAAAAAGAATACCAAAAAATACCTAATAAATACCAAAAACTAAAATCCATAAAAGAGCATTGAAGCCTGAATTAAAACTTCCCAAAAATTTAATTAAATAAACTTCACATTTATATATTTATTTTCGCTATATTTTTCTCCCTGTGCTGGGTCTTTAATGCCCCACTTTCTCTGCTAAGAACAAGCGAGATGGCCGGCATTTGCGGAAGCAAGATGGAGCAAACATTCAGTCGGCCATTCATTCATTCATTTTCGCATTTCACTGGCTCACATTTCTTTCTCCAAATTGTTAAAATGGAGCATGCAAAATAATTGCGTGCACCCCATGCAACACCCACGCCCACCAACTACGCCCCTTTTTTGCACTCCCCCGTCACTTTATGCAACATTTTGCCAGGCATATAATATTTTGCTCTTAATTCGTTAGCCAAGTCCTCGCAGCACTTTAAAATTGCAATTGATGCCGAGCATAGCAGCATTTTCCATTTGAGCCCAGTGTTGCCAGCTAGGGGTAAGAAATGGTAGCCAAATTTGGCATTGAAAATTGTAGGGAAAATTTATAGTTACTATTATGTAGTAATATATATCAAAGCTTCCAGCCTGGTAACTCTCTTTGCTGTGTCAAAAATACTAATAAACGCCAAGCTGGAAAATTAAAATTTAAAAATGTAATAACTAAGCCAAAAATGCATTAATTTGAGTTCCGAAAACTGTTCTGAGTTAGTTTTTATAAGGCTAATAAGTCTAAATACTATATTTCATTTTTTTTTTAAATAAAATTTTTGTCTAATTTTGACTATTTTAATTATATAAAATATCGATAAAAATTTCGAAAAAATTTTGAAATTTTGTTTTCCAACCAGACATAGCTAGATCAACTCGGCTTTTAATGCTGATCAAGAATATATATGATTTATAGGGTCGGAAATGACTCCTTCACATTGTTCTGTGCCTCAGACTGATATTATATTAACCCAAAAAAAGTATTAAAAATACAAAATAAGTTTTGGGAAAACCAAAACTTAAAAATTTAATTACTAAGCCAAAAATACATTTATTTCAATTCGGAAAACTGTTCTGAGTTAGTTTTTATAAGGCTGAAAAGGCTGCATACTCCATTTCATTTTATTTTAAAATAAAATTTTTTCCTAATTTTTGACTATTTTAATTATATAAAATATCGATACAAATTTCGAAAAAATTTTCAAATTTTGTTTTCCAACCAGACATAGCTAGATCGACTCGGCTTTTAATGCTGATCAAGAATATATATGATTTATAGGGTCGGAAATGACTCCTTCACATTGTTCTGTGCCTCAGACGGATATTATAATATCAGGGAAGGAGTCTCAAATTAAAGGAAATATTTTCAGAAAATTAAAACTTAAAAATTGAATAACTAAGCTAAAAATAAATTAATTTTAATTCGGAAAACTTTTCTGAGTTAGTTTTTATAAGGCTAATAAGACTGCTTACTATATTTCCTTTTATTTTAAAATTGAATTTTTTCTATTTTTTCACTATTTAATTATGTAAAATATCGATAAAAATTTCGAAAAAATTTTCAAATTTTGTTTTCCAACCAGACATAGCTAGATCGACTCGGTTTTTAATGCTGATCAAGAATATATATACTTTATAGGGTCGGAAATGACTCCTTTACATTTTTCTGTGTCTCTGACTGATATTATATTAACCCAAAAAGAGTATTAAAAATACAAAATCATTTTTGGGAAAATTAAAACTTAAAAATGTAATAACTAAGCCAAAAATGCATTAATTTAAATTCGGAAAACAGTTCTGAGTTAGTGTTTATAAGGCCAATAAGGCTGCATACTCCATTTCATTTTATTTTAAAATAAAATTTTTTCTTAATTTTCGACTATTTTTATTATGTAAAATTTCGATAAAAATTTCGAAAAAATGTTTAAATTTTGTTTTCTAACCAGACATAGCTAGATCGACTCGGTTTTTAATGCTGATCAAGAATATATATACTTTATAGGGTCGGAAATTTCTCCTTCACTGCGTAGCAAACTTTTGACTAAAATTATAATAATACCCTGCAAGGGTATAAAAAGCCAACTTGGCAACCCTGATAGCTTTACAAAAACAATAAAAAAAAGACCAACTTGGTTCATTAGAGTGGAGGAGAGGAAGAAATGCGTATTTGATTATCTTTCGACTTCGGACTTCGGACCAACAAAGCAATACAAATGGACGCCACAAATATGCATTTTGCAGGCCAAATTGTGCATTTTGCCGATGGAGAATATGGCACCAGGGCAGGGGTACTTTTTCGGGCGCCATCAGTATACTGAAATATATAGTATACAGCCACATCTGTGTTCGCCTTGACTTAAACTCTTGCAATGCAAGAGTGCAGTTGCATTCGATTAAGTCTTGTTTGCCAAAGGAGCCACACACTCGGTTACACAATATCACACACAGAGCACTCAAAGGAGAAGAAATTTTCTATGTTTTTTTTTTGTGGTTTTGTTTTTTGGGCACATTAGAATTCGATTTTCTTGTTGATGTACTTCTTTGGGTGTCATGCCTTTTGTGTTTTCATTAAGCTTCCTTGGAGTATAGCTTAAAAGAAACTCTCTCGTTCGCTACTGCTAGTGCATAGCAGGCAAAGCGTGGGAGGGAGAGCGAGGGAGATGCAAGCGGTGTCAGGAGAGCGAAGATTGCTCTCTTTCTTTTTTCTTCATTCACTTCCTGTTCAAATATTAATAAAGCATCGGTATAAAAATGCTAGAAACCGAGCAACCTACTCAAACAAATGCCACACATCACACACATTGTCAAAGCTTGTTACTAACCACACCGAGTCAAAAACTAGTAGACCCACCCATCCAGTATTAGGTAGACGAACATCATTGCTGTTTATTTTTAATTTTAATAAAACACAAAGGATGGATACTCGTTTCTGGGAAGAGCTCCATGCGGTGGAGAACCACGGCTCCACACGTACAGCAATCCTACAGACGATGCGCAGGCGCAACTTCCCACGGCGCCAGACCAGCCAGGGGATGGCCCTGGGTCTCCGGGATTCCCAGATCATGCTTGACCCGTCGGCGCAGCGACAACGCGAGCAGCAACGTCAGTTCGAGCGGGAAGTAGCGGAGCTGTTCAGCCGTCTTTCCAGCAGCTCCCAAACGGCGGTGGTCGAGCGCGAGCCTGGAAGCCACCGTTTACTGCACCGCAGAAATAGTACTCCAAAGTTACAAAAGAAGCCTGCGAAGCTGACTTTCATGCGCATCTGAGGACAACAACGAAGAGACCCCCATATATAACCCGAGAAACAAAATACACCAACATTGGTGAAATTTATAAGAACAAAAAAAAAAGAATATGCCAATGCAAACACTTCCAACAACTTTTGCAAAGTGAGATATATATATATATATGTATTTTCAAAATTTATACATGGAATTCCACCACTGAGTGCAGAATTGAACCAGAATATACACCAATCAACAATACCAGACAACAATATGTATGGAATGCAACAACAGAAATGTAAATTGTTGCAGAGAACGTAATGTTTAACAATATACAAATATTAAAAAAACAAAAATGTGTATATCTATATATATATGAATATATTTTAAATTAAATAACACCAATGCAGCACCAGGAAATACACCAATCAACACAAAATACAACAATGGGAAAGCCATTGACGAAAGTATAGTTTCTCAGTGATGAAAATAGGGAAAAGAACAAATAACCAGTAACAAAAAAACGTTTCTTACTTCTTTTAAGCACTTTAAACCTTTACACAACAGAGAAAGCTTTACTTTGGATACGAATTTCAGCTTTAAACCAAACAAAGACTGCAAAGAAGCTCACAGATTTATCCCTCTTAAACTTGACTTTGATTTAATAACATTTTCCAAGGAGAAGAGAGAGTCCGTATGTTATTTAATTGAATTTGTTTGGCAACATTGAGTGAACCATAATTGATGATATTCTTGCCCTTAGTCCACAGGTAGCAGTGGGATATAGGCCATACAATTTCCGATTTGGCAGGACATTAAACGGAGGACCGAGGACGACTGCTGCTGCTCCTCGGTTGAACCCCATAAAAGATAACAGTTCCATACACACACACACACACAGCATCCTTGAGTCCTGTAAGGAGAATAGCCTAACCTTTGTGTCTTCTGTCCTGTGTCCGCTTCGCTCTGCAGTCCTTTAGTCGCTTTGCGTCCTTTGGCATGGCCATTGAGCTGGCAGCCTTAACCCGCATCGAGCGGAGGCTGTCAGTAATGACCCACTTGTGTTGTTCCCCTTCGAGTTCTTGCCCCCTTCCCGCTCCCTTTTCCTTTCCCTTTCCTGGCTGGTCTCCCTATTCCATTGCCTTTCCCCTTGCCCCCTCCTGTGTTTTAGTGCATTCAAATGCTCACTCATCAAAATCAAAAGTCAAATTGTCTGTCTAAGCCGAAGAGAGGAGGCGACCCATAAACAGGCGATGTTGCCAACTTGGCTGCTTTATGGCCAAAACAAAAACGGGTTATTGGGGTTAATTTGAGGATTTGATTCTGTTTATTTTCAAGATTTTGGAATTAATGGGATTTATATTCATTTGAGAAGAATATAGAAGTGAGAGACTTGAACCTCTGGTTCTTCTTCTGCTCGTAGACCTACTCTACTTTATTTCTGCCACATTTTTTTGGTATATTTGTGGTATCTACATGGTATTTTCCTGGTATATTACTGGAATGTTTTCTTGTATATTCCTAGTACATATATTTAATATTGCGAGTATAATCCGGGTATATTTCGAGTATATACCTGTTATATTCCTGAAATATTTCAAGGATATTCTTGTTACATTCCTGCTAAATTCCTTATAATTACCAAGCATATTCCCAGTATATTCCTGGTATATTTCGGGTATATTCTCAGTATACTCCTGGTATCTTCCTAGTATATTTCTATTATAATTTATCCTCATATATTCTTCTTCATCTTTTATTATCTTAACATTCAAAAACAATTTAAATACAAACCCTACTATATTTTTTTAAATCAAAAATCTCATCCCTACATCCTTTCATCTCAAGATATTTTATTGATAACGGTCTCCCTGGAACCAAATTTCAAGTTCTACAATTTCCGGTCCTAAAATTCCTTAAACTTCATTTAGCGATTTTTTTTTCTTGCTTCTCATTTGACCCTAAGAACATCACTGCTCTTTGGGTTGATTCTGGAATAGCCGGAATGATGGGGGGCTCTCTCGTCCTGCCCACCCTGCAATTGCTATTAAGTTCACTTTACGTCCAGAAGTCAAAGCGAAAGTACCGGGGGAGGTTACGGTTACGGGTACCGGCTGCTATTTATTTTCATTTTCGTGCATTTATGGCTTTATCTTTCCCCCGCTCACTGACACTTTGTCGTTTTTATCGTTTCAGCGTTAATTCGGTTAAGCACTTAAAGCATCCAGGAACTGGGAGTGGGACTGGACCACATGGACTTGGTCCACACTCCTGGCGCCTGCCTGGTCAGCTCGGGACTGCAACTACAAAAAATGCTGGCTCTACGAGGACAAATTACGTGGCTGAAGCAGCAGGAGCAGCAGCAGCAGCAGGAGCAGTCACCTGCCTAGAGTTCGATTCGAAGCAGCAATTCCGGGGCACACTTTCGGGACGGTCCCCCCATTAGCTAGCAGATAGACCGAGATCGTGAGCGTCATGTCCAGCAGTCACTCCGGCACAATTGGCCGTAAACGCGGCGGCAGTGCTGCCGGCAGCGAGTACTACTACTCCTCCTCCGGCGGCATCGGTTCCAGCTCCGGAGGAGCCGGTGGAGGCGGCGGCGGCGGCGAGCAGCTGCGACGCCAGCGTTCAGCGGAATGGCACAGTCATCGTCACGGTCACGGCCACGGTCATGGGCTGGGCCATGGCCTCAGTCACGGCTTGGGGCATGGTTATGGCAGCAGCAGCGAGGATGAGTACCAGAACACCGGGCAGGCGACGGCGTTCGATACCCAGCTGCTGGCACAGCTACTCCTGCAGAGTCAGCAATTGGCAAGTAAGTATGGGAATCTTTAAAAGCTAAATAAACTCTTTTTTGAGTGTATTTAAAAAAAAGGGAAGAAGACCACGCCACATGGACTTTACGGCTGGCTTAATCATTGCATACTTTTGGGCTGCAGGCAAAATAGTTTGCAAATTGTGAATTTTTTTTATAAAAATAAATTATTTAATATTATTTATTCTTTGTTGATTTCATCCATAGATTTTTGTATACTTTTTTCTTTGATTTGTTTTGTAAAACATTTTTATATAAATTTGTTCATAAAAACTGTTTACTTTTTTATATATTTTTTTTACATATTCTTTTTAAATTTATCATCGATTTTCTTTTAAATTCTTTTAAATTTTCTTTCAATTTTCACAATTATTTAATTTATTTCTTATTCGATTTCCCATAGATTTCCCATGGATTTATCATTTCTTAATTTATCTTTTGCTAATTTATTTTAAATTGCTTTATAGAAATTAGGAAGTGCTTTTCCCAGTGTAGCTAACATTTATTGTGAAGGGTTTCCTTTTATATTTAGTTGGGTTATGAGGGGGTCATGCGGTGTGGCGGTCAAATGCGATTTGGCCAGACGGCTGGGCTAGTAAATATTCATTATTTTATTTAATTGAATTATTCAGCAACTGCCGCAACTGTGTCCTGTCAGGATGTCGGGGTAACCAACTATCCTGGCTTATCCTGGACACAAATCGATTCCAATTGCTGGCCATTGAAATGGAGAAGGCCAAGACGAGACGATGATGATGGTGATGGGAGGGGCACTTCTGACAGTCCTCTGATTGAATTGAGTAAATTGCTACGATATCGGACAGGGAATATTGGTCTTTAAGAGGGAATTTGTTAAGTTTTTTTTTAAGTAAAGATTTAAAAAACAAATATTTTTGAGGTTAAAGGGATATTTTAGAAATTAGTTTTAGGGTTTTTGTGGAGATCCATAAATTAAATTACTAACAAGTTAATCAAACAATGTTCTTTGAAGAATTTTTAAAACATTTACATAAGTTTTTAAGGCATATATTCCCGTTCCTTCTAAGGGAATCCCCACTGTGCTCACAACTCTCCGGTGGCAGCACCGCGAACGTCAGCAGTGCCCAATTCAATTACAATCAAGTTGGCAGCACCGGCCTAATGGCCGATACAATGGCACATCCTCCCGACATAATGCCTGTTCCTGCCTCTGTCCGTCCGTCTCCGACTCTCTCCTACCCCCGGAGCGAACTTAATCGAAGCATAAAACGCAAATCGCAGCGACTACCGAGGCGAACGGCGCTCTCTTTTTTACGGTCCCCGACTTCCTCCGACTGCCATTTCTGCATTTGTTTCGGCCCATTTTATTGTCTGTTAATATTTAATGCAATTTACGATTCATTTTTTACAACCTAATAACGCTCGGACGAACGCGACGACGAACTCAACGGACGTCTCGCAAATTGTTTGCCGGCCGTTACTCTCGCGGGAAAATTGAAAAGCCAAGAGCAGCAGTCCGCAGGCTCTGCGGAAAATAAAAACAAATAGAGGCTGCGTCAGGCGGCGTGGAAATTGTAAACAGTTTTAACTGTAAAGTCGAGCTTAAATTGTAAATATGGGGCATATGGCAAGATGTTATCTTTTTAAGTTGTACAGGGCTTAAAAGTTTATTTTTGTCACCGTTTTCTTTTTCTTTTAGTTTCTTAAATTAACAAGTTTATTGAATACAACATTTCGAGGACACAAAAATATGAAAAAACTTCCCAGTTCCTCTATGTTTCTTTACATTTCAAAGCTCTTAAAGTCGCTCATAACTTTAAACCACCCAAAAGTATGCTATGATATTTGAAAATCCTTATACTTAAAGTTTTTAAAGAAAGTTGGATTCTTTTCGCTGCTCTTAAAATTATTTTAAATAATTTAAGCTAATCGAAGGCAGTTTCCATTTGTTTTTTCTAATATTTTCAAGTCCTAAAAGTCTTACAGAATAAAATTTCCCTCAAAAAGTATACAATGATATTTGAAAACTCAGAAATTAAAATTAGTAAAATTGTGTAGCATATTTTTAGACACCTCTACAGTTAATTTTTAACCCAATCTCCATTTTATCTCTCTTCCCCAGGCATGGAACACTACAACTCCGACTGCGAACCGGATTATCTACGCCATCGCGATCGCCATGTCCTGGAGAATACGTCACCCGGCGATATCCCACCAGCAGCAGCAACCAGCAGCGTCACCGTTCCCGCACCCGCACCCGAGGTGACCTACGCCCAGCCGCACCAGCAACGCTCCTCCATGGGCTCGCCCATGAAGCTGGTCTCCACCGTCTCGGCGGGCAAGTACCAGACCAATGCGAACCTGGGACTCTTCCCCAACAGCAGCAGCAGCGGCAGCAGCAGTGGCCAGAATGGACCCGGTGCCGTTGCCTCGCCGCGCAGTACAAATCCCTTCCTGAGCTCCAAGTTTTCCGGCGAGGATAATGCATTGGATAATGTACTGCTGCCGGCATCGGCTTCGTCTTCAACAGCGGCCTCCAGCAATCGCAGTCATAGGAGTGGCGGCGGTGGTGGAGCAGCCAGGAGTACATTGAATCGTCTCAGTGGAATGACCAGTTCCAGCAGCGATTCCCATCATCAGCAGCAGCAGCAGCAGCATCACCAGCAACAACTCTCTCAAATAAAGCAACTGCTTCAGCCGGAGGACAGCGGCGATGAGTTCGTCCTGGGGCGGGGAGGCGGCAGCAACAGCAGCGGCAGGGAGTCGGAGGAGCCACCACCGGAACCGGCGCCGCCAGAGATACCGCCGCGCACCCAGTCGCTGCTCATGTCCCTCCGCAAGCACTCCGACTACAAGCTCAAGTACGAGGAGAAGGGCGACCAGAAGCACGAGGAGTTCATCCCCACCAGCCAGCTGCAGAAGGGTGAGTTTTGAATCGAATTTTGGGATTTGTATTTTAGAATTTCTAGTAATAAATATGGAATTATGGCCAAGGAAATGGGTTTAGCGAGTTGTACTTTTGAGGCTAAGCCGATTCTTAATCAGATTTCTGTATCTTTGGGTGGAAATCTATATACTCGAGTATATATTATCAAGATTTGAAGGTTTTGTTCGATAAATGTAAGCTAATTCAATAGCTTTTCACTTATTTTAAGGGGTTTCGGTAGATACATCTTAGAATAGCTTTATTTTTGATAGTAAATACATTCTTTATTTTCTAAATCAATGAAACCTGCTGCATCCAAATAGAAACCACCAAAATTTCGGTTTTGAACGGTATTTTCACTTTTTATTATAATTTTTTAAATTGCTAGATGACGAAAACTGGCCTGGGGCGGTGGTGTACCAATGGGTGGCGGTCCTACAAAAAATTCCTCACGCTAAGCTGCTCGTCGAGTGGGTGATGGGTTTCAATAAAACATTTTGTGTATGTAGTGTAAGAGGTGTGCGATGGGTGTGCGATGGGTGTGAGGTGTGTGTGTGTGTGGTTTCAAAGCTAAAAATATTACAATTTAAAATATTAAATATTAATTTCTTAATAATATTAAATACTTACACGATACCAAAACGGTGTGAATCGGATCAGTGCAGCTTAAAAATGTAGATAGAAATTGGTGGCAAAGTGTCGAAAGCCACAATAGTTTAGGGAGGGAACGAAAACCAGTGTGATCTGAAAGAAAGAAATTTAAATATACTAACAATATAAAAATAATATATTTCCTTACGTTATTTTTTTTGTATCCATAGAATAGTTAATAGAACGAAACGAACACGATGATTGTTTTTTTTTTGTGTTCGCACCGCATTAAACTCTTTAAATTTGAAAATATCAACTAAGGGAAAATGGTTTTAAGTTAAATTTTGCTTAAATTAAAAAATAGAGTCCATTACTTACCACCTTTAGCCTATTTCCAGTTCCAATTAAACAAAACAAGCAAATTTGACGCAGCCTTAAATCAACATGAAGCGTGGAGAACCTAGAACAGCGAACAAGGAACAAACATGGCAAACATTGGCCTCGAAATCTGAAAAGAAAGGAATTTGGATTTCATTAAATATTATTTCCTTTTTTGTTTCACTTTTTTGTTTCACTTTTTTATCACTTTTTTGTTTTTAATTTTTTTTTTTATTCACTTTTTTCCTGTTTTTTATTCACTTTATTCACTTTTATTTATTTTTTTTGTTTTTTTTGTTTCACTTATTTTTCTTTACCTTTTTCACTTAAAAAATTTGGAACATTTTTATAATTTGTAAAGCCGAAATAGAGCTAGTTGTGCTCCAGACAAGTTCTGGATGCAAACTGAATGTATGCCGGGCTGAGCTTATAGACCAGCCAGTGACAGCATCGTTTGTTCGATTCCAAGGCAAATGTGATCAGGTTTTTTGTGATTTTTGTAGATTTTTCCAAATTTAAACTCAGCAGTCTATGGACCTAGTTCTTGCAAATTTTGTAACATAGTTTGCATGATATTTTAATGCAAAATTCAATTTTTTATGGCGGGAAAATGTTCAAATTTAAATTTAATTTGAATTTTTTTTATTTGCCATTTTTCCCAGGAAAAAAAATATATAAAAACAAACAAAAAAACCATATTTTAGCAGCAGGGAAAAGTTATCTTGGGATAATTTTTAGGCGGGAATTTACTGGCAGGGAAAATTCCATCAAGGAACTTTAAAGTTGGGGAAATAACATAAAATAACCATTAGCTTTAAGTCCCAAGCTTTTCTTGCCTGCAATTCGAACTTGTTTTCCATGTTTTCCGCTTTTGCCGAAAGCTTAGGTCCTTAACAGAGTTGCCACAGCATGTTAACAGGACCTGTGGAGGCTGAAAGCTTGGGACATGTATTTCGAAAAGCTTTTCAAGTTTATGTTCAAGGATTAAAATATTTTCTGGTATTTCTGTTATTTACAGACTATATACTTAGCGACAACCTACGTTCAGATCAACAGTTGAAACCGCTATCGCCTGGCGACTCAAATGGGTGAGTGAATGCATTTCTTTACATTTATAATATATTTTTTATAAAATTAACAAGAATTTTGACATTCAAAGGGGGCTTTAGGAAAGGCTTAAAAAGATTTAAAGTCCTGCAAATCGTACAATTATATTTAAAGTGTTTATTATAAATTATTTCTTTAAACATAAGAACATTTCTTACTCATAAATTTGGGTTATCAAATTTATTTAAGGCATAAATCCCTGGTTCATACTAAATTTAATATATTTCTTATGGTTTTTATTGATAAATATTGCAACTTTATGACTACCTCGACTCTCCCCTTGAATCCTTTACATTTTTTCTGACAATTGCCATGGATTAATGGCCATCTTTGTGATGTTAGTGTCATTGAAACCCGGCTTAAATCCATCATTCGTCGTAGTTTTTTAGGGGGGTAAAGGGGTAAAGGCTTTTGTGTGTGTTTTTTATTTCGTTGGAACCAGAAGAATATTAGGGAAAAATAGCGCCGAAGGAACCTCCATGAGATGTCAACGTTTGCCCTCTAATCTCCGGCTCCGACTGGGGCTCACTTTGGTGCTCATGTTACCCCCAAAAAACCGTCCAGAGAAAAGGCAACAGATGCACTGTGAAAAATGTGACTTGACTTGGACTTGAAATGGGTTTTAAATATTATAAAAAGCTAGCATATTTTTGGGTACTTATTAAAGGGAAGTAATATCAAAAGAAAGATAAAAGAAATAGTTTTAAACATATATTTTTTTTATTTATTGGTGTATAATAATTTCATAGATTTCTTCTCAATTTGAAAATCATTTTGAAAATGTTTTTTAAAAGATTGCTTGAAAACTGCACAGCCTCGAGAAATGTAACAACTGCGGCTTAAAATTTGAATTTTTTTTCAAGAGAATTTATATCTAAAAAAAAAATTTCTGTTAAAGGCACAGAAAAATATTTAGGAGTTCCGCAGAAATTGCTTTAAATTTTGAAATTATTTTAAATGTTGTCTAAAAAAATATTAAATAATTGCACAGCCTAGAAGAGGATGGCAATTGGGGCTTACAATTTGTATGGCATACTTTTGGACACATTTTTAAAAAGATTTCAAAACGTTAGCAATTTCTAATTGAGTTATAAACTCTATATAGGCATATTTATTTATTTATTTTTAAGATTCTAACTAATTTAAAGCTTCTGGCACAATTCTCTAAATGTTTTTGAACCCTTTGAATTGTATAATTTAAAATATCTTTTAAAAAATCTCTCCTTATATTTTTTAAGTGTTTTTTTTTCCGGAAGTGCCGGATAAAATGAAGCTGGCCTCATGTTAACGGCAATTAAATCCGCAAACTGGTTTTTCGCATTGGCATCCGTGTTTCCACCGGCTCACTGTTTGTTTGTTTATCAGCCAAGTCCCTCTGTCTCCGTGTCCCCCTGTCCCCCTGTCCCCCTGTCCCCCTATCTCTTGCTTGTCCCTTCAGTGTTCCTGTGTCCCAGTGTCTCGTATCTCATCCACAAGTGCAGTGCTCCATTGTAATCCCGGCCAGATGTGGAGACACCAAAGCCGCAGCGCCAAACTTCAAAATGGCTGCCGCTACACACTACTACTACCACGAACCGGACTGGTGGCCATTGGATTCTCCTTTTTTGTCCCCGAGTTCTGCTCCCGGTTTCTCCTTGCCTTGCTCTGCCCTGCTCCGATTCTCCTTTGCCCTCCTCCTTTCGATTTTTCCTCGCATCTCCCGGCCAAAAAGATGTCCGTAGCATTTTGCGGTTTTGTAAGCGGCTTTCGCCTCGCATTTTGTTTGCTCTGCTCCTTTGGTGCTCCTCTGATGCTCCTCTGGATTTCCTCCATCCCCTGTGTGTGTGTGCCACGCCCCTGGCTTTTCCTTCCCTTTTCCCTTGGAATATTTTCCCACCTGCCACCTGATGCTCGTAGAGTTCCAGTTCCAGTACCAGAGAGTGGGTGTGTGCAGCATAATTAAAGAACTCGCTTGGAGATTACGTGGTTTTATAGGTTTAACCATTGCCATTGGATTCCCTGCCCCTGCTCGGCCTTCTCTCTAGCATTTTCGAGGATTTTCCAGAGAGATAGAGAGAGACAGAGACTGAGGCTGAGGCATCGCGCGCGGAAAAGCGTTTCAGGTAGCCGAAAGTTTTCACCGCAAGACAGACGTTAATGTTACAGCTAATGATTGCGGAGCTGCCAGGACCTGCCAGGACGTTCTCCTTCTCCACCTCCTCCTCCTTGTCGCATCTCGGATATCCCAGTGAATGGTAACACAAACACAATGGGCAGAGGCTTAAAAAGCGGCTGGATTTTCTTTGGGACGAGAGATGATAGTCAAGCGGTTTGTTTACACTAAATTAGAATGGAGATAGGGAAACAGAGAGAGAAAGGGATACAGAGAGGGAGAAAATGAGAAAGAGATAGAGATACAGTGAGTTTCTCCTTAATTCTGTGGAGATATTTGGAAGAAAAGGGGGGTTGAGTTAATTATGTCAGGTGTAAGTAACTATTAGGTAAGCAAGAAGAGAACTTAAACACATATTAACCTGGGAGACTTGAAATCTCCCTGGAAACTGCCTAAAAGTATGCAGTGATATTTTTATGATACAATATTCAAGTCTTTTGTAAACATATCAATTTCCCTACTTGTGGTATATAAATATTAATTTTTCTCATAATCCCAACTTAAAGCCCTCCCTTAATAAACCAAACATAAACCCAACATTTAGACTTACAAAGAGGGAAAAACCACAAGCTGAACCTACCATCCATTATGTTTCTGGCCAAAGAGATGAGCGATTATGTAGGAGACATGGCATATTCTATTAATGTTGGCCGGATCATGAAAGTTTTTACAACTAAAACCGGATTGGAATTGGCAATTTCATGCTTCGAGTGCAGGGCCGCGGAAAGAGAGAGCTGCCATTTTTATGGCACATTCGTGAGCTTATTGTAATGAATTGCCTGGGATTTTTTTTTTTTCGTAGGATTTTCTAAGGGAAAGCGGAATGGGCGGAGAGGAAATCATAAGGGCAGGGGAGTGTGGAGCATGTGGCATTCGCTGTAATCATAATTTTATGTCCGTCTAAGTAGCTGCGCATGACGACTGTCAACGACACGGCCGTTATCCTGACCCACTGCCACAATCCTGCCGCGGACCACTCCCCCCTTTTTGCATTATCCTGCACTTGGGGAAATTTGTGAGAGGAATAATTGGGGGAAATTCATAAATTATATTACAAGAGCTTGTTGTTGAGCTAAATCCGTATTATCAATAGTTTCAGCTCTTAAACGAGAGCAGTCCCTCTCTCGGAGAGTAAACATTTTAAATTCTCTCGGAGCTTAAGTTAAAAGAAACTCTCTCGTTCGCTACGGCTTGTACTAAGCAGGCAAAGCATGGAGGAAGAAGAGAAAGAGAGAGAGAGAGAGAGTGTGAGAACTATTCTTCTTGTTGGCTCTTGCTTGTATTTCCTCATTTAAAAGTTGCCATATCTTAAAAAAAATATACAATATAAAAGAAACACTACTTTTTTAAGAGAAAAAGACAGCAAAATTATTATTTTGAAACAATATTATATTAATTACATAATCTTCCTTTCCCTAATTATTTTTATAATATTATTTTGTATTGAGATAAAATAATCTCTTTAGAAAATACACGACTTTTCTGTTAGTGTTTCCTCGCATCTGCACATCCTGTCAGGCAACGTCTTAAGCTGTCTGCCACACGTTGTGGCTGCCACAAATTCGAAGGAGGAGTGGCAAATGGGACAATAAGGGAGTGAAGTTGGAGTCCTGCAACAGTTAGCGGTCAATTGACTGCGCCGACTGGCCATCATCCTGGCCAGTTGTCTTTGGCAGATCTGGGTCTGCACTGTCTGTCTGTCTGGTAATGGAAACCGAGTCCCCAAATATGACAGCAGGCAGGCAGGACTTTCCTCTCCTTAACAAAGACTGTCTTTAAAATTGTTTAAAAAAGAAAGAAATTATTAAATGTCAATACATGTCAAACTAGGTCAGAGTTTAAAGAAGAGTTCTTTTGCGGTCTTAAAAAGTGATTTACTGGGTGATTTATGTTTTTAAATTGTGTTTGGTATTATAAAAAGTGTCTTAGTTAATAGGAATTAATTTAGAAGTCGAGTTTGTTGTACAAACAATTTATTTCATTTATTTAAAAGTGCTTAAGATAATATTTAAATTATATATTACACTTTATTTTGATTCAAAATTAGTTTGAAATGAAAATATACAAAGTATCTTAAATTAATTAATCTTAAAACTCCCTTTTTTCCTACAAAACATTTTCATTTGTGAACTTTTCCTAGGCAGCAACTCGTTAACGAGTGAACTAAGTGATTTGAGTGATCCGAGTGATCTTTTTGAGGGTTCTCTTGCTGATCGTCTTGGCTGACAGTCGAAGATGTATGATGGAAATTAATAAGACAAGCGTAAACACTTGGAAGGAGTTTCCCTCAAGAAGTGACTCAATCGTGTACCGGAAAAATCACCACCTCCAAAAAAAAAAAACCCTTTCCCTTCCTTTCCTTTTCTTGTCTTTCCTTTCCATTCCCCAACGCCCTCGCATTTCTTGCCTTCTGTCGATTGAGTGAGTATCTCACTGAGTGACTGGCTCTGTTTTCTTTGGTTTTGTGTGTTTAAAAAAAAATTAGTCCCAGGAAAATAAAAGGAATGAAAAAAAAAATATATCTTGAAAGGGTTTCGACTAAGAAATACCTGAGGCTTAAATTAGAGGAATCTAAAGAGTAAGCTCAGGTTTAAACACGGATTCAAGTATAAAAACTATTTAAGAAATATATTTTTAAGGTGAAAAAAACCCATAAAATATTAATAAAAAAAACCTAGTAACACCCAACTCTTGATCAACGATCAATTTAAAATAAATAATACATTTCTTAGCAGTTAAAACCTGTGATTAAGCCAGTCAATCTTCATGTGTAATATGATCTCTAAAATACAAAACACAGCAGATACTTTGAGAAGGTATCCGAAAAATACGAAATGCTGTATACCTTAACCCTGGGCATTGGGGGGAAGGGGGTATCAAAAGCGAGGAAAACCGAAACAGACTAATTGAAAACAATCATTAAACAGAAACTGAGACCTGGAGATACGGAATAAAGTGGAGAGCGGGGCGGAGCGGAGGCCTGGGCGCCCGTTTATGTGTATCACTTAATTATAACTGTACACATACATCCGCCAGGCGATATATAGCATCCAGAAGATACAGTTGCACTGGTAAAAAAATATAATTAAACAATAATTTAATTGAGTCTTGGTAAATATTTTTAAGGAGTTAATTGGATATATTTTAAGAATTTAAAATGTTGTTAGGGGTTGAATTGGTTTTTATTAGATTGAAAATTTAAATATTTTATAAAATATAATTTATTACAAGTTGAGCATTTTAAGTTTAATTTATTTTAAAGAAATCTATTATCGATAAGATGATCAATGTTTTTTTTTTTAGATATTTTCTTTACTTTTTCCTAGTTTCCATATATTTCCAGATAGGAAAACCTCTTAAATTCCCATTTTAAAAAATGAATTATATATAATTATATAATTAAACTAAGGCTACTTGTTTCTCCCAGTGCACATCTGCGAGATACTACAGCTCTGTGGGATACTCGCCTGAGTTTGCTTATCCACTTCATTAAAGGAGTTGAGTTGTGCACCGAGACGGGCCGAGTTGAGTTGAAAAGGTGACGGGTTTCGGGATCGGATCGGGGGTAGCTGATGGGATATATATGTATATATGTAAACATACACACATATAAAGATGGAATGCCCAAAAGCAGTAGGAGTTGACCGCAGAGACGTCCCACTGTGAGTTGGGTTCTCTGTGGCTCTTCAGACTTTAGACCTTCGTCAGCTCATCGCGGCTCACTTCTTTATTAATTATGCAGTTTTTTTGTTGTTGTTGTTGTTTTTCGGGCGGCCTTAGCTGGGCTTAGTCCGCGATTTGGGGGCCCTTTCCCATAATTTCGCGTAATTAGATTCAATTGTTTAATTGCCGACTGATTTGGCTTAATTGAATTTGTCTCTGCATGTCACAACAAAGTTGAAAGTTCAGCGGCAATCGCCTTGGGAAGCTCAAAGCGGAAATCTTTGGAGAAAAGGTTGTACAAATTAAGTTTTTTTTAAGAGATTTTAAAAGAGTAAACAATATGATTTTACAAAGAAAATATAGGGGATTATTGTTAATGTGAAAAAAGGGAAACAAATAATTTTAAAAGCTATTTACAATTATTTTACCTTGATAAAATATTATACAATGTAGTAAACCCTTTTAGAAAAATAGTTTTAGACTTAAAAATTGGCTGAAAATATTTTTAAAAAATTAACTTGTATTTATTTTAAAGTTTAATTTCCCTAAAATTAAAATATGTCAAATATTTTTAACATTTTCATTAAAAGATCTTTGAATCTTGGTATATTTTCATTGAAAATCTCTTGATGAATGGCTGAAAGTTTCCCATTGTTTGTAATTTCTTTTTTTTTTGTATTTGGTGATGGACTATCCCTGGTTTACAAGGTATATATATATTTATATATATATCATATCGGCCAACCGAAACGGATCAGCTTACCAATAACAAATGGCCAACTATCAACTATAATAAACGCAACAACAATGCGGGCCCACGCAACAACAAGCAGCAACAAATACGAAATGGGAAAATTTCAAAAATATGTTGTCGTCTTTCCTCAAGTGGTGGCGCTCAAAAAAAAAAAAAAATTAAGAAAATGGGAAAACATACGAGAAGGGGAGAGGGGAAGTGAGATCCCATCACTCATGTGAAATTCATAAATTCACGCCGCCAACGCTGCAATTAATCTAAGGCCTAGGGCACTGAAAGAAATTGGGAAACAAAGGTATTGCTACTAAAATATAAATTTGAAAATATATAATTATTAAAAAATATAAATAAAGTAAATATGAAAATATATAATTTAAATATATAATATATAAAATAAATAAGTAATAATAAATAAAAATAAGGAATTAAAAAAAAGGTAAAAATAAAGTCAAATAAGTTAAATTATAATAACAAAAATTAAAGCCTTAATTATTTATTTTTTTATTATTTATATTTATAATTAGTTTAGTGTTCCTAATAATTCTTTTATTCGATACTATTTATTTTATATATTTTTTATATATATTATTATTTTTTATTTGTATCCTTTTTTTATTTTGTTTGTTGTGCTATTTTCTTTGAATTAGGAGAAAACACCCAAAATTAACTCCCATTTATTTCTAATATTTATTTTTGTCCGTGTAAGATCTCCCCTCCTTTCCCGCCTTCTCTTCTACACCCTACAAGGCATCATGCTGTCCTTGTCTTATTGCGCCTGCGCGACAGCTGTTAACAGCGACGCCGACTGCGCAGCCGCCGCCCGCTGGGTTCGTTGATTGACCTTATTATTTGTTGTTCTTGTTGTTGTTGTTGTTGTTATTGTCATCTGCTAAGTGCGTGAAAGAGAAAGAGAAATGCGGCCAAATGTCGTAACTGTTAACGCCTCCTTGGCTCTCTTTTGTTTTTGTTTTTGTTTCTTGCGGTGTCACATTACATGGGAAAGGCAGAGAGAGAGCCAGACGATCGTCCAGTATAAGACTCTTCTCCTTCTTCAACTTCTTTTGTTTTTGTATTTTGCATAATTAATTCCCATAAAAATTAAATGCACGAAAAAATAAACTCACACACGGCTTAAAATTATGTAAATATAATGAGTCCAACTTTATGGCAAATCCCGAAATAAATAGCTTAAATATGCAAATGCAAATCCCTGGCAACAAGTGTTCTCGGAAAGTCAGCCAAGTTAACCACCGTATAAGAGTTTGGCTCCGAGCTATAAACACACTGTTATACAGTGGCATATTACTGTCATACCAAAAAGGATATCTCAAAGAGTGAGGAAGAAGTGTAAACAAGAGCAGAAAAGAGAGTAGGAGTGTGAAATGGGATTAGGAGTAAGAGTTTGGCTAAGAGTAAAGTAAATAGTTACATAAAACTAATAACATAAATTACTTCATAAAATAATAAACAAATAGAAATATTACAAATTAAATATGAAGATAAAATCTTAAATAAAATTACAAATAAAAAAATGCTATTTAAATATTAAATAAAAAATAAGCCCTCATTTTACATAAATGTTTTAAATTTATTCTTTTAAAAATTTCTTTAATCGAATATAAAAGTCTGAAAAATGTATTTTTTAATATTAACTAATTAATTAAATAATTAAACAACTTAATCTATAACAGCTGTTGTTGGCCACTTAACTAAAAACATATAAAAAATAACAACAATTCGTATGAACGGAATGCTGGAAAAATATCAGCAAACAACAACAGAAACCTGTGGCGGCTAACAGACTGTTGGCCAAATCCTGTTTATAACAGTGTGACCCGCTCGCTCTCTCTCACATTTGGTTTTGTTTTATTTTGCAAAAACTGGTTTTGCAAAGAGAAAGCAAGAGAGCAGGACAACAGAGCGAAGTTAACAGCACAGCATCTCTCTGGCTTACAGCATCTCCCTTTGGTTCTGTAAAAATAAATAAATTAAAGAAATGTTTATTATTTTGTCTAACTTTGCATTAATAGTTTTAGTTAGGAGTTGAAAGAGTCACTTCCGACCCCTTAAATCATATATATTCTTGATCAGCATCAAAAGTAGAGTCGATCTAGCCATGTCCGCTTGAAAAATAAAATTTAAAATTTTTCGAAATTTTTTTTAAGGGGTTACATCATTAAAATGGCCAAAAATTCAATAAAAAATTTTGAATTTTTAAATTTTTATTTTAATGTGTTGGTTTGTTTCCCTATAAAAAATGAGCTCAGAACAGCTTTCCGATTTAAAATTAATGCATTTTTAGCTTAGTTATGATCGTTTTTAATTGCAAGCTTTATGCTTATTAGCTTCATTTTTTATTTGTTTTAATATTATTAATAATTAAACATGAAAGATAATTCATTTAACTAAAAACCTCTTTGTGTGATTTCATATAAAATAATAAATATTACTTTTAATTGGGCTCTTATAAAATTAAGAAAATATGTAAAAAACATAAACTAGTACGAAAAAATTAAAATATTCTCAATTACGTATATTTTTTCTTTTAAATTAACCTTATAAACGTAAAAATACTATAATTTAAATATGCTAAAAAATTACGATTAATAATCACTAATTTGAAGAATTCTGTTACGTTTTAATCAATCGAAGCATTAAATATTTAATACAAATAAATAAATAATAACTACAAGTCCTGCGAACGTAACAGCAACAACCAGCAGCCGGTCCTAACAGCGCCGCTCTTTAACAGCAGAGCACGCGAGAAGAGAGTCTGCGGGAGAGCGAAACGCCGGTGCACAGCAAACAGAGAGCAATCCTCCCTCACTGCTATGCGAAGAGCGCAGCGGTGGATGGCGGCAGCAGAAGAGAGCGAAGCCTATAAGTACGAGCCGCAAACTTTATTTTTTTTCAAAATTTTCTTAATTTTCCAACGCGACGTCACGGCTCCGCCGCGGATAACGGAAAAGTCGTAACGGAGTGCGACTTTGAATTTCCACACGACGCGACTACGGCTAGCGTGTGTGTGTGTGTGCGAGTGTCTCCTCGCGCGCCGTCTCGCTTGCACTCGCAACCGCGTCTCCAGCCTCCTGCCAGCGTTTGTGCGTGTGTGTTTATATGTTTATAGCGCGCGCCCGCCCGCCTCAGCGTGCGTGTGTGTGTGTGCATCGTTCTTCTTTATTTTTTTCATTTTTTCCTTCAGCATTTGTTGTTGTTTTCGCATATTTTGCCTTCAACAAAAAATCCTTTTTGGTTCAAAATAATGCTTTCCTGATTTTTCCCCGCACCACGGTTTCCCTTTTCGGTTTGTTTTCGCATTTTCCATTCGTCCATGTATTTGTTATAAATTCCTTTTTTGTGTCGCAATTTTTTTCAAGTGCTCAAAGTGCCACAGAGAGAAAGAAAAAAAAAACGTAACGAAATGCAAAACGTAAAAACGGTAAAAGCCAAATAAATACCAAAACAAATACAAAAAGAAACGGATTACAACTGTTTTTTTTTTTTCTTGGATTAATATGAAAGAATAACTTACGAATTTTTTGGATAAAAACCAAGCAACAATAACAGCAAGAACAGCGGCAGCAGCAGCAGCATCTGCAGGAAGCAGCAGCAGCAACATCACTTGCAACAATTGCAATTTTTCCAAAGGAGGAAGCGCAACAACAACAAAATGTAGGTCACAAAAACAAAAAAAATATCAAAAGAAAAACAGTAAAAGACAGTAACAAAGCAAAACACTTAGAAAATATAAGAAAAAACAACAACAACTTGGTGAAAACGCGTTACGCCTTACTTTTCGCTTAAAAAATCGAGCGAATTGTGATTAAAACATAATAATTAAAAAATAAAACTAATAACAAAATATTGATAAAAGAAAGGGAGATAATATTTACATTATAATTTATTGATAAAAGCAAGGAAGATAATAATTACTGATAAAAGAATCGAAATGAATATAAACATTCCTTTTACACATTAATTGTCGATTTGAGGACTAATAACATAGGAAAAAATTAGGTTTATCGTTAAATTAGATAATTTTTCAAAATTGATTCCTTCGGAAACAGATTTTGTGAGTAAAATAATGATTTTAAAATAAAAAATAACAACCCGGAAAAGGTTTAAAATAATTGTTTTTAAAATGAAAGAAAAAGAGTCTGTTATAAAGTTAATTTATTTGCTTAGGAAAGGAATAAATAAGAATAAATAAGAATTTAATATTTAGGCAGGCAGTAATTTTTTTTTTAGTACAGCATTGCTTAATAAAATAGTCGAGTAAAGCGTTTAATTGTGAAATATCACATTATTATTAAATTATTTCTTGCACAGAAAAGGAAAAATAAAAATAAAAAATTTAATATAAAAACAATAAAAAAAAAAATATCGAAACAAATCGTTTAATTATAAAATATTACCATAGATTATACCTTAAAAAGAAAGACAAGTATCTAAGGCTTGATTATAAAATAATCTGAAATAATATGAGAATAATGACATCGAATTCTTCCAATAAATCTATAAGATAAACATTTGCAAAGAAAAATTCACTTTGCAAGCAAACACTTTAAACCAATAAAATAAAAATTTAAAATTAACCTGAAATAATATAAAAGAGTAACAAAATTATAAATAATTTCACAGGCTTAAACTACAAAGACTAAAACATAAAAATAATAAAGAACTATAACCATTACTGATAGGAATTCAAGGATTATAAAATATAATGACTTCCTTAGCCATTTTTGAACAAAAACAGAGCCAAAGTTATGCTAGTTTACAATTATTTAAATACTTATTTAATACTTAAAAGGAAAACATAAAATTATATTAAGATCAAGTTTGAATGAACTTCTTACTACAGATTTAAACTAAGTTCCTTAAGCAACAAATAAACATTAAACATTACAAAAGCCTGCATTTCATAAATTTCGCAATTTAAAACACTTCCCAATGCAAAAATGAACAGCAAAAGACCCAAAACCCCAAACAAGTGTAAGCGAAAACTGTCATAATAATAAACAACAATGTATTAGCTATACATTTAAACAATAACTCAACCTTAAATAAATATTTGCAGTGGCATTAATAAATTCAGGCGTCAACTTCAAACGCTTTTGACATATTTTCCGAGTGTGTGAGTGTGTGAAAAAAGCCATAATTTGTTTCTGTGAGGCGGGGAATACCCGAAAAACATTAGCCAAAATGCCAAACATAGTTAATAATTTATTTTCATTAGTTTTTAGTGTGTGTGTGTGTGTGTCCGATGGGTGTTTAATGTTTTATGTGTTCTTCTTGTTGCCCAATTATGTGCCGGTTCTCATTTTTGTCTTTGTTTATTTTCCGCCGCTTTACAATTTCATTTCATTTTCGGTTTTTTGCACATTTGTTTAATGAACAAACGCAAATGGTTATTGCTCCGTCTCCGCCGTCGTCGTTGTTGTCTTCTATGACTCTGCTCCCATGTGTTGTCAAAATGTATCTTTTTCTGTATCTTCTCTTGGGGGCGCCCATAAATCAATGCCGACGGCAATCAACGGGCCTGCTCCGCAGGCGGATGGATTTATAGGCATATATACACGGGCATATAACCAAGAATAATTCTTTCCCCTTTCTTTGGATCTTTAAATTTTTATTTTTTAATTTTTACTCATATTTTTTTCGAGTCTGCAGAACTCCCTGGACAATGTGAAGTGATTCGTGGCGATTCGCAATTAAGCAAATTGTTGAAAGAGTCTGAAAAACGTTCGATTCAATCAGTCTCCGGTTATATTTTTTTTTCTCTCTGTGAAATCAAGGCTTAATTGAATGGGTAACTTTATGGAGATCATAAATTGTGCAATTGAGAAATGAGCAGCGAGGCGATTTTATGATTAGCTTATGATTTTCTTAATATTTCTGCAAGGAAAATGTGAAAGAAGTATTTTAAAATATCAAAACAAACAAAAAATCAGACGAAAATGTCTAAGAAATTTTTTTAAATTATTGAAAACAATCTTTGTACTTGCTTTTCTTGTTTATCTTAAAAATTCTAGAGTAAAACAATACAAAATATGGCAATTTTCCATTAGTATCTTGACAGATTTCTTTATTATTTTCTTGCGTAAAATGCATTACGGTTTCTGAAATGTTTATTTTAAACAAAGATATGTTTCAATCACCAACCAAGTCGTAGTTTATTTTGGAATTATATATAAGCAAGCAAAGGCCTCTGCTTGTAATTTGTTTATTCCACCAACTAAAGAGGTTTCAAGTATCTGAAAAATAACATATCTATCTAGATACAATCTTAGCTGAATATTTTTCAGAGTATTTTCAGTTGAAAAATGATTAATAAATTGAAATATCAATAAATTTCCAAGAGAAATACCAGCTGAAAATCTCCCAATTTGAAATATCAATTTCAAAGATGAACTTCTCAGGTTTCTCGATTGAAAGATACACCTATACGATCCCAGGGCTGATCCATAGAAATTCCAGCAGCTGTTTCTGCGGCGCTGTTGCCGCTTTTCTGGGGCAATAAAAGCGGCTTAAAACCTGCTCGAAAAGTGCAGAAAAATCAAAGGGACGCAATGTTGACGGACTGATGTTCTCTTTTCCTTTTACTCCACCTCCTCCTCCTCCTACTTCTCCTGTATCTTTACCTGCTCAACGCTTGTATTTCGCACAGCTGTTGTGAGTTTAACGCGGCATAGAAATGTATCTCATGGATGCAGTAATCGAGAGAGTGGAGACAGGTAGAGTTAAGAGGAAATTGAAGTTACTATTTTGTTGCAGTAAAATATTATAAATAATATTTAAAGTTATAGTAATATCCAAAGATAAATTCCCTCTCAAAATTATAAATTGTTTCCGCCTGCCACCGCAACTTGTATATGTATTTATGTATCTTTATCTGTCACTGGCAACAGTAATCCGCTCAAGTGCGCAAATTAGTGCAACAAAAATGTCAAAAGTTCTGACAGTCCGCGCGATGAGTGTATGCCGCTCGGTGTATCCGCAAGCTGCACTTGCAAATTGCTGTAGTTATAGATACAAAAGCCGAAATAGCAGCAGGATTTTGGCCAACTGAAGAGCGGGCCTGAGAGCATCAACGGCGGCAACGGCAACGGCAACAGCGGCGGCGGCGGCAGCCACTTGAGATGATTTATGATGCCAGTCAGCCTCACAAGTGCAGACAGCAAAAATAACAATCCAAAAAGGTTTTGCCATTGATAGCAGGCAGCTCGGCAGTCGTCGGCAGCCTCTCCAGAAACTCTGGGACCATGATGAGGCACAAAACAAAAACCCAGGCAAGAGCCAGGAGGAAACTCGAAGAAAAACATTGAGAAAATAGGGGCGTGGAGCGGGAGGGATAGGAGAGGTTTTTGCTAGAGTTTTTTTTCTTGTTGCCAAAAGGTGTGAAGCACCGAACAAAACCTTGAATTGAAAAATTTCGAAAACAAAAAGAAATATGCCTGCAAAAATATTTGTGAAAAAAATATTCAGTGACAGAAAAGCGAGGTGGAAATTAAGGGAAAATTAATAAGAAAATTGTTAGTAATATTTTAAAATGTTAACGGAATAGCTTTTATAAAGTTGTCTCGATTTTTAGCTAAGAAAAAAGGAATTTATTTTATATATAATCTTTGAAGTAAGGAAGTTGCCAGATTTTAGATGCTTATTAAACTTTAATTTACTTCAAAGAAAAATAAAAGGTAAAAAGTATTAAAAAGAAGTCAAAGTTAAGCCAAATCTTTGCTTAAAATAATATACAAAACTCCTTTCTTTATTTTAGATTAAAATTTGGTATATTTTAGATAAAGAATTTACTATATTTTTGTACTTTTTCAATCTTAAATTATTTTGAATTTGAAATATATTATAAAAAGTTTTAAAATCAGAGCACAGCTTAGAAAAATCTTAGATAAAATAATGTACAATCTCTTTACTTTAGTTTTTATACAAAATCCTAAACTAGATTTTATTTGTTTTATGGAAGAAAAAATAATTCTACTTCCTGAAAAATCTGGGATTAATTTTAGACGTTATTTTAAACCCTTTAAGATTTATTCCCAGTGCTTTTTGTATAAGTAAATCAAAAACAAAGCTGCCGGGAAGGAGCTTGGCAACAATGACGCTGCTAAAAAAAACCCAGAAGATGAGGGCTGGCCAAGAGAAGGAGCAGCAGATGGATTGGATGCGAGATGCTAGATGGAGATGGAGATGGAGATGGAGATGGTTCCAGGTTGCAAGATGTGGAATCTCTGGTCCAAGCCAGCGTTTGGTCATTACCGTCATGCCTTGTCATAGACAACATCGTTTATTTTCCAAACACTCGACGAGAATTGCTCCCTGGCCGTGCCCTGCCCTGCCCCCGAAAACGGAAAACCCATCTCTCTAAACTCAACTCTAACCGTTTTCACACCTCTCGGACCGCCTTTTAGCCTTACCTTTGGGATAAAAAAATGAGAGAGAGAACAAGGAAAGGAAAGGAAAATATATATAAGAAAAATACTTCTGACTGATTTCGCGTTTCTTGTTCTGTGGTGTTGATTTTGCATTTACACTCCGACACAAGACTCGCAGCTAGATTTATTTTCCATAATTATTGGAAATTTATGCAGCAAGTTGCCAATGAGACAAACAAACCATAAATCCACACAAATCGTTTCCAAATAAATTGGAGCGTGTGGAAAGAAGAAAGAAATGCGGAGTGATAAAGGGTGCTGCTGGTGCAGCGCCCCCCACAATCGTAAATCGTAAATCCAACTATAAATCTCTCCTCTATCTATCTTTCTCTCGGAATTGCTTTTGCTTTACCAATTAAACAAATTCAAAGTTGAAATTGAAATTGAAACCGAATCAAAATGTAATCAAATTCGGACTAATAATAATATCAACTCGAGCTGTGAAGAGCAATTGAAAGTTTTCCCTAAATTGGAAATTCGATAAGAACCTGTTGAGGGTGAAGGAGTTTGAGAGGAGCAGGGAGGAGACTACCTACCCGAAGTAGGAGCTAATTTGCCTGGACGGCGGGCGTGTTTAGCATTTAAGCATCTCCCATCTCCACAGCTCCATAGCTCTCGGGGGTTAAGTCATTGGGGGAAAAGCCAGCGGGAAAAGTGCCACTCCAGAAGTCAAGTGGCTGTGGCTGTGCCACACGCGTGTGCTGCAGCATCATCTCTTCTGCTCTCTCAAGACTAAAAATCGCAGAGGCGAAAAGTAAGCAATAAAAATAAAACCCAAGCGAAACGAAATGAAAATGCAGGCAACGGCGGCGGCATAATTAAATTTCAACATTCAGCGCTGCTCAGCATCCTGTCGCGGAAATCTAGAGCAACAACAGTGCTCAAATAAATAAATATAAATGCAGATACATACCTCACAAATATACATGTACATTTATATAGATATAAATACGTATCCGCAAGGACAGTAAGAATACCCTGGGCTTGTCCTTGTACCGATTTAAAGCGTTCGCTTTTGCGCCTGACAGGAAAATGCTTTTCGCCGCACTGAAAAACTCATTAAATGACAGCAATGCACTGCATTTTTCCTCCGGAAAAGTTTGCCAGAGCTGCCTGGCAGCCGGGCCGGGTTGCCAAACTTGGCGCTAATGCCAGCTCTTAGTTGGGCCGCTCGACAAATTCCCTGTCTTCTCTTTTTTATTTTATTTTTTTTTTTAACCGTGCCAACTAATTGGATGGCAAAGCAGGCTTAATTCAATTCCATTTTCCCCATAGTTAAAGCGACAGCAAACAGCTAAGAGTTAAGAGCTAAAAGCTAGCAGTTAACAGTGTCAGGTTGCCAAAGATGCGTCCTTAATGGTTGTGCAACACTGATTAAGGCAAGAAATTAGGAAATATGTTAATTCAACAATGTTTAGACCAGAAAATAAATTATGGAAAGGTATTTGGAGGAAAATTGTTTCTCTTTGTTTGCTTAATAGTTGTAAAACACTGATTTACTTGCGAAAAAATCCCAAATAGTTATACAACACTCAGTTTAGTCGTAAAGTTAATGGCTTTTAACTTTATATAAAATTATTTTATAGCTAAAAATTAATCCTTTAAACAAATGTTAGCCCTAATCACAATTTTTCTTTACGAAATTTGTCTAATTAAAAGAATACTATGATAACAGTGTTGGTAAGTGGTAAATGCAGCATTTTTCCTGTTTAATAGTGCTGTAAATAATTTCCCAGTAAAAAATACAAAATATATCTTTATAAATCACCAGAGGAGCAAGAAAAAAATAATATTCAAAAAATATAAATCCAACAAAACGTTGCAATTATTTTGTTGAACCTTTTCGAGGAAATAATTCTCGCGCGCGCCTTAAATCATTTTCATTTGGTGGCTTGTGTTTTATGGGCCGTTGGTTTATTGTTTCTTAAAATGTATAAAAATAAATGAGCTAAATTGTTGCTGCTCCTTGGCTGAAGTGATTTGCCTGCTGCCCTAAAATGGCAACAAAAAGAAAAAGAAAACCCAAAGCCAAGAAGCTGAAACAAAAGAGATGCCTGGGCAAATTTTTCACATTTTATGGGCAATGTTTTTTCTCCTCTGAGCGTGACTTTGGTTTTGATCATTTTTATTTTCCAACGCACACACGCGTGTTTGTTTATATATATATAAAATATATATATATATACGCATTGCATATTTATGGCTGAAAATATATTATGCGTATAATTGTTGTTGCCTCGTCGCCAAGTTTTCGCTGTTTTTCTTCTCGCTTTTTTTTGTTTTGTTTCCCTTTTGCACCTTTGCGTCGTCGTTTTGTTGAATCAATTACAGGCAGTTGCCGCTGTGCTCCCTTTTGCCCCTCAAATACAAGGAAAACGGGAGAAAAAAAAATGGGAA
Organism: Drosophila seguyi; assembly: GCA_008042675.1. Classification (NCBI taxonomy): domain Eukaryota; kingdom Metazoa; phylum Arthropoda; class Insecta; order Diptera; family Drosophilidae; genus Drosophila; species Drosophila seguyi. The sequence continues at coordinate 28,949 of VNJU01003391.1, forward strand.
GAAAAGCTGTAGGAAAAGTGTAAGGAGCAAAGGAAAATAGAACGCAGACAGGCTGGCAAAAATGGCAAATTATGGCACCCCAGAGATGCGCGATAAAAGCCCATTTACTTAAACTGAATATTTATTATTCCTGTCGCTGCCACCTACTCCCCTTGCCCCTTGCCCCCTGCCCCACTCCTTCTCGGCTCCTGACTTTTCGCCCATTTCACATTTCCCATTTCCCATTTCCCATGCAAAACGCTTGACTTCTCTCCTTCTTTTATTTTAGCCGCCGCGGGTTTTCCTTCTTATTTTTCATATCCCGCCCAAAAAAAAAAAAGAAAAGTTTGGGGTGTCATAAAGTTTGGCCTCCGCGCCAAAGTTTGATTGAATTGTGTGGAGGGACAGCGACTTAGATGGGGAAAATCTTGCCAGCCGAGGGGAAAGCTAGGTTTTAAAACCCTCCAAAATCAATCTATAAATGGAAAATCGTATTATTTTTTATATTTTGTGGTGTTAAAAAGTCGTAAAAATATTTAAAAAATTAATATGTAGACTGAAACCCTAAAAAAAAATATAAATTACTTACTAAAACCCTCAGGAAATATTAATTATTATTAAAAAACATCATATCTCTCAAAATCTACAACAAATTCTGTTGAATTTTGCATATTTTGTATCTTAAAAATTTTTAAAAATCATAAAAATGTAGACTTTGATACACAACAAATCTTATTTTCTTGCTAAAATCCTCAAAAAATATTAATTTCTTACTAAAACTCACAAAAATAATAAATTTGTTAGTCAAAACCTTAAAAAAAAAATTATTTTTTTTTTTTACTCAACCAATCAAAACGTTTATACAAAACCTTCCGAGATTGCCTTAGATTTTATATATTTAAAATAAACAAAATACCAAAATTAAAACCCAATTAAGTTAATATATTTACATTTTCTTATACGAAACCCCTGAACAGATCGTTTTACAGCAACCTTTTGTTAAGAATATCCTTTGATTAGAAGCCCCGATTTGCAGTTGTTATCGCGCCCGCAGCCAGGACACTCGATACCCGGAGTGAAATTCGAGTGCCAAAATTGGGAAACTCAAGAGATTCAAGCAAAAAAGCCAAACACACACACAAAAGCCAAATAAATATAAAGAAATTATATTATATATATATATGTATATATAAATCAGGGTGGAGCCGAAACCGAAACCCAAAGTGTTTCATAATTTTCGAATTCTAAGCGCCGCCACCGTCGCCATCGAAAATTGTGATAAGGAACAGGCAAAGGGAGCCAAGGAGGGAGCCAAATACAAGAAGAAAGAGAAAAAATTAAATAATTTATGTTTTATGTGGCACAGGAAGCGCTGCCTTCTGGGGGTTGTTCCGAAATAAAATAAAATAGACAAGACCGAGGAGCAGGGCAGGGCAGGGCAGAGCGGAGTGGAGCACTCAAGTGATTTAGGAAGTGTTTGTCTGCGTTACGCTTGGTTAGTTGATAAAAATCAGTCGACGCTTTTGTATTCTTTTGGCGTTGGCCCTAAGTCTACGTCTCCTTCAGCCCCCCATTCCTGGTTGGGTTCCCTGCTTTTAGAGGCGTGTTTTGAGTGGAGAAAGACCAGGGTTACGGGCTCCCTTTGAGCCCGAACCCGAGTCTGAGTCTGAGTCTGAGTCATGGTCGTCGTCCCCCTTAATTGCATCGACTAAATTGCATTTTAAGCTCTCCGCGTTTTGTTAATTTCTGCACCATTCGGTATGATTTATAAGGCCACGCCCAGAGTCAAAAAAAAGAAATAAAAATAAAAATAAAAAGATTGGAAACAAAAATTAGAGACTCCCTTTCAAGGTTCACAAATGCCTGTGAATGGTATCCGTGAGATCTTTTGCCAGATTTTATCTCATAGCATTTCTTGTTGTGTCTGCAGGTTGCATTATGCCTCGAAAATATATGTGGTTAAGCTTAAAATTACAGTTTTTAATATCAGCGATTAATAAAACAAGTTTTAAATTTTAAAATACTTGTTTTTTGGGTATTTAAAACTGGAAATTACAATTAAAAGATTTTATTTCCAGGGTTTTTTGGCTTATATAACAAGAAAACATACTTTTTTGAAGCCTTAGCCTGAATCTAAAGCTTAAAAAATAAGTGTTTCCTTAGAATATGTTTTATATTTAAGCCAAAATAATTATATATAAGCTTAAACCTTTAACTAAAACTGAATAGAATATTTTTAAATTAAAAAAACCTAATTTTAGCTCATAAAAACCTACAGAAACTCTTTAATTCTTTACAAAATAAACACTCATATTATCTCGCTCCTCCCTTCCCCAAAAAAAGTGTATCTGTGGGATGTACAGATCTCCAAAATTGTATCTGTAATCTGGTAGCTGTCGTTGATTCTTATTCTCTCGTTCTGCTTCTGCTTCTCCTTCTGGTTCTCCTTGTCTCGTAGATTGCATTATTGCGTGCCAAATATGAATCAAAGAACGGAGAACGTAGAACGAGCGTATCCACGAGATACTCCCCTGGACGTACACTTCCTGTGCGGTTTTCGGTGGAGCACAGTTTAAAGTGCCATTAACCCACAATTGCACAAAAAGCCAAAAGATACACAATCCGTGTACATGTATCTATTGCTCTTCTGGTCTCTCGCTCTCCATTCGGGTCAGTTAATTGCAAGTTTTACTCGGCTGCGTGTCAAAATATCATTTTGTGTGTTAGATACATTTACGGTTCAAGAGAGCTGTTCTTTTGGCTGGCTTTGGTTTTTATTTAGTTTGTTTTTTTTTGTTTTCCTCTGGTCTTTTCTGGTCTTTTTGTGGGCTGGCCATTAATTGTCGTGGCCTGTCATTTTGCGGTACGAATCTGTGGCTAAATACTGAGTGTGTGTGTGTCCGCCACCTCTACCTGAAGCCCAGAGATACGCGGGCACAGATACAAAGATACAGAGATGCAGAGATACAGCGATACACCGATACAGATACGGATGCGGATGGGCTGTGACAACATTTCAATAGTTTTTGTTTGGCTTTGCGCCTTCGGGGGTTGTTCCGTTGGGTTGGCATCGCGACCAGCTGCCGCTGCCTCTGCGCAGGATATGCCGCACAGGACACCTTTGTCGCGATAAATTTGAAATAATTTGATGCGTCTTGTTTTATTTGACAGGCAACAAATTCGTGGCCCAAGGGGTTTTCAATCCATCCCGTACGGTCCCGGTCCGGTCTGCAAAATGTAAACAAGTCGCCGGGCCTGGCAATTAAAAGGACTTTCCATTTGGACTCTCTTTTGTTCGGGTATATTGTGTTTGTGGACAGTTTGCGTCACAATAAATACCATTTTGGTCTAGAATTTGTATCTGCAGTTTATTTGTTTTGTGTTTTAAAAGGGGAAACTCTAACTATAGATACTTCTTCTTTTTTTGGGTTATGTTACTTTCCAGGACATTTAATAGTCGTCACACCTTCACTTCTTGCTATCCTTCTGTTGCTCCTTTTGTGTTTCCCCATGTAGGGAAATTCAATTTGTAGATTAAAATGTACTCCCTTGTTGTGTTTGCTTTGTTTTCCCCGTAATAGCCACGTGGGGGTTTTCCTCTCTCTTCTCTCCTCCTTTTTATTTTTATTTCTATTTTGTCCCTCAGTTTTTTTCCTGAGGGGGCATGAGGAACCACCACACAGTTCCGTTTCCAATCGAGGGCGTGTGGTTCCTTCTTATTCGCTATCTTGTTTCGTGCTGCGAACAATTTTCAATTAAAAACTAAACGAAATCCTAATATATATCGAGCCGAGGGTTGGGTTTGAGGGTAAAATGAATTAAGGAATTAGCCGAGAGTTAAATAGAGGAAAATGGGAAAATTTGGGTGGCGGAAGGGAGGAAGAGTGCGAGGGGGGTGGGTTTGATTAAAATTGATTGAGCGTCTATGCAAATCAGGCGAGGATTATGTGGAAAATGGCCATCAAATGTAAGGGTAAACAAGGGAAAATAATTAACAAAAAGCCCGGGACTGAGTAAACAAAAATATTGATAAAAGATATCAAAGTAAACAATGAGTTTGAATAATTAAAAATGCGCCAAGAGCATTGAATTAAATAGTGCGGCTAATTTATAATTGATAATTAATCTTAAATATGCATGTTAAATATTTATACACATTTTTAGAGTTAATTTAATGAGACTGAATTAATTAAAAAGGTTTTAAAAAATAACTAGAGTTGATCTTTGTTATATTAAAGATACTTCTGACTAGTAGAAATATTTTAGAAAATTATTTACAAGTTTAAAATGCTTGTAAAATTAAATCTAGGATTTTTACCTAATATTTAACGTGTTTAAAAATACCTGAACTTATTTTAGATATTTCTGACTTGTAGAAATATTTTCTAAAAATATTTAAAAGTTTAAAAAGCTCATATAATTAAGTCTAAGATATTTTCTTACTTTAAAAAAATTAAAAACTCATCAAATATTTAAGAAAAGCATTATAACTATTTAAAATAAAATCTATATATATTACCATGTCAAAAATAAATCAATTTTAGGTCAAGAGGACAGCTTGAAATGCTTTTTATAGCCATAAAAAATGCTCTGCTTGGGAAACCCTTTGCGATTTAAACTTTTCTATTGCCCCAAGGCTTAACTTTTGACTTGCTGCTGCCACTTTTCTCGCTTAATATTTGCATTATAAGCACTTAAAGCCATTTAAACTTGCAACAAACCCCGCTTATTTTTATCTACAAACCCTTTTCTCACAAAGAAAAAAAAAAGAGAAAAAGAAATACAAAAATACGCAATACAAAAATAAGAAGTAAAGGGTAGGTTGGTAGGGAGAAAAAAAAATGCAATTTCCGCACAGACGCACACATTTTCCGGCCAGCAAATACATATACATGCTTTAAGGATATTTATATATATACATATATATTTATATAGAAAGAGATAGAGATAGCGAGAGATAGAGGAAGCGCGCGAATGGGAAAACTCAATTTCCAAACTAAATTCAACTAAGAAAAAAATAAAAATCCAAATAAATAAAAAAGGAAAAACCTCGTGTGCAGAAATTGTGAAAATTGTATTTGGCAAACGCATTAAACTTTCATTTTTCTGTCAGGCCAAGGATAACACAGCCAAATAAGGCGCCGCAAATGCAAAACGAGGAAAAAAGCGAGAAAATGGAAAATATATATATTAAAAAAATCAGGGAAAATAGAGGAAATGCACTCACTCCGCGTGTGTGTGTGTGTGGGGAAAAGATATTCGAAAATCAAAGCGAAAGTTCTCGGCTTTTGTCTGTCCGCAGGATTCAGGATCCTTTCCACGGGCAAACTTTGCTTAGCTCTCTCTCTCTATCTATCTCTTTCCCCCCTCTCTCTATCTCTCTCTGTCGCTGCGCCGAAAAACTTTTGTCATGAATTGAGGCTGGGGAAATGTGCGAGAAAAACACATCAAAGCAATCAAAAAGTGACGCCAGAGCAATTGAAAACTTTTCGCATGAAAACAAAAAAAAAATAAAAAAATTGCCAGCCAAAAAAACAATGAGAAAAAAGTCGCAGAAATTACCAAAAAAAAAAGGAAGATGGAGCAAAAGGAAGGAATAGAAAATGCAACGCATCAATGCATTTTCCCGACGGTTGGAAATCAAAAGCTAAAGAGTCAAACCCCAACCACCCCCCGTTTTCCGCCCAGTTAATGGCTTTGTTTGCCATGGCCATCAGCCAAAAATATAAAGAGAAGGAAATTCGGGAGAAATAAAATAAAATAAAATAAAAGAGAGCAAGCCAGAAAATGCAACTCCCTTTAATTGTTTCACTCAAATAAAAAAATAGAGGTTTATACTAAAAACAGAATAATTTTAAACATAAATATAGAAAATTGTTGACAGAAAATAAAGGTTAAGATTGGCCTTGAAGCATTGATGGATATATGATCCATAAGAGTCCGAATTTCATTTTTATTAAAACAAAACTAATAACAGTTTGCTTATTTAAAGTAGCAAATTAAATATTATTAAAAATTCTTAATAAAAGTAAAGAAACCACTTAAAATTAATTGCATTACATCCCCCGAATAAAACCACCTCTAAACCCAATAAACTTTCTATATAAACCCCGGCTTATGGACCGTCGAAAATATACCCTTTACGTCATTTAAAAGTATAAAAGATATTTTCCCAAATATATATTCTCTCTCTCTCTTTATATATATTATTTGCTGGCAAGCCAGCTTAATGTTCCTATTTTGCCCAACTTGTGCTCTCAACTTAAATAATTTGCGCATAAAATATAATTTAATGCCCCGAACCGTCCCGTCCCCCCGCCCCTTCCATCAACTTGCTTGTTTGCCTGCCAGAAATTCCAACCAGAGGCGGCGGCTGTTAGAGCGAGAGAGGGGGCAAGGGGGGTCCTTTATGGCACCCATAGCTTAGGCGAAAACGAGGTCAAATGCAATGCAGACGCGTGCCAATGCGAGAGAGTCTCAATTTGGCAGCAGCAGCCAACTGTAGCGGCTATATAGCATATATATACATACATATATAGCTGCCACCCAAAGAAACCCCCCTGGAAAATAGCCACCCACAGGCACCCCACACCCCCTCCTACTTTTCCTGACAGGGCAATGCAGATGCATTTGCCTGGCGATGAGATTTACCCGCTACACACAATATTTCATAAAGCCGGGGAAAACTTTCGAGGTTTCAAGCTTTCCCAGCAGCAGCAGCAGCAAAAGCAGCAGCAGGAAAATGCTGGCGGCAGGAAAATGCCTTGGCTGCAATAAATGCAGCATAGCTCCCAGATATGTGTGAGCGAGCGCAAAGTGGAATTTTCATGGCAAGAGGCAGCATTTTTCCTGTATTGATCGGAGGAGAGTCCTACAGGCCAAGGGTAAATTTGTAGGGAAATTAATCAGAAAATAAAATAGGAAATGAATCTGAAGTAGCTCTTAGCTAGCTTAGAAAATCGTATTTCATATATATCTACCTTTACAAAGATAGAGAAAATAGTACTTCACATGATTCATTCCCTTATTAAGGGTACCAACAACTTTCGCCCTTATAAAGCGGAGAGTAGAAAATATCACTTTCATAACTTCCGCATGCTGTGGAATGTTTGGTTTTGTTGTGGTTTTTCGTTGGCGGTAATAGAGTCATTTCCACTTCATAACCCCTATTACAATCACCAATAGGCCCCCTAGTGAAGTCTAGACTGTAGGCTACACTTCAAAGTGCACAGAAAAAAAACTAGAGTTGAGGTATTATTAAATTTAACTATTAAATAAGGTGATCAATATAAAAACATATAAGAACATAAATGAATATAGATGAATATAGATGAATTTAGATGAATACAGACAAATAAAAATGAATATGGATGAATTTAGCTGAAAAGAAATTATTATAGATATATATTGATAAATATGGATGAAAATTTATGAATATGGATGAATATAAATAAATTTAGATAAATTTATAGATAAATATAAATGAGTTTAGATGAATTTAGCTAAATAGAAATGGTTACAGATATATATTGATAAATGTGGATGAATATGGATGAATATAAATGAATATAGATTAATTGGGATGAATTTTCATGGAAGTAAATAAATATAAATGAAATAAATAAAAAAAAATACTATATAAATATCAATACAAATATATGAATATAGATAATTTGGATGAACTCGGATGAATTTCGATAAACAACAATTAATATAGGAATACCAATGAATAAAGATGACTGCAGTAGTAATTTTCTTATAGATAAAAATAAAAATAAAAACTTTCTTATACTATTTTCTTTTATTTTTCAAAACCAAGAGCTATTTTTATCCCTGTACTTTCTTGATCAGATTGATGCTCTAATTTAGATCCACATATATATATATATATATATATATATATATTGTATCTATTGCACCGAGAAAGCCTGGGTTCAGTGCTTTGTTGTCCCCGTATTTAAATAGCAAATGATTAGCTTCAATTGGCTTCAATTGCGTATGGACTTAGTGCCCAAATTGATACGTATTCCGAGCCGAATATAAGGAGTGATATAGGAAGTCTCCAGGCAAAGCTCTCTTTCTCCTCAGTTCACCCAACGAGAGGTTTTTCGTTTTGTTTGTCTGAGATAAAGCCCAAACGCGCGGCGGCAACAACGTCTTCTACCGTCCCATTCCGTCTGAAAGTCTGACTGTCTCATTTTCTATCTGAATCGCTTTTGATGGGATAAGTAGTTGGACGCAGCAGAGATGGAGATGAAGATGGAGATGGAAACGGAGGGGGATCCACATCACGCACATTCATTTGAAGTAGCTTCACTTTCAGCACTTTTTAAGAGAGTCTGCTGAGCCGATTGAAGTGTCTGGCAAGTTAAATCATTTGGAAATTCGAGGGTTTTCTTTCTTGACTTGGGAATCCAATCCCTACGAGTAGTAGTCGTAGTAGTTGGCTTGGCTTATTCCGAATTTAAATTGAACAGATACAAAAGTTTCTCCTCCTCCTCAAACAGAACTTTTTATTACATATATTTTCGTAACTCCGCCGAGTTATTGGGTGTGCAAATATTTGCTTCATTATTGGCCAACTTCCCGTAATGACTTTGGGAGTTTTGTCAAGTATTCTCTCTTTTCTCTCCTTTGAAGTTGAATTTAAAATCTGAAATCTCTTTCAAGTTATTTCCAGATTTTTGTAAGCTATTAAATAATAAAGAGAAATAACTTGAATAGTCATTAAATTAACAAAGTATCTGTGGTATTGCAGAGATTATTTAGTTAATTTATGACACCATCCGACCCCCGGAAATTCTTGGCTTAAATATTTTTAATGATTTGTTTCAATTTAAGCATCGGAAATGCAACGGAGCATGCCCGTGACCTTTGGCGGCGGAGAGAGAGTTGTGTGTGGGTTGCAGCAGATACAAAATGCTGTTGAGATACGGATACAAATGCCGGGGCTGCAAATGAAAAGTTAAACGTTGCGTGCTGCGCCTGTTTATCTTACGGATGCGCCCTGGGATGCATCACTCACTCAACTCGAGCATAGCATTTAACTCATTCGTATAAAAGATACAAAAACCGCGAATGTGCTGTCTCTGTCGCTGCTTCTGTCGCTGTCCCTGTCTCTGTATCGGCCGCCGTATCTGCATCTGTGTATCTCTGCATCTGTGAGATACACAGTGCTTGAACAAACAAATGGGAGAAGCCTCCGTCGCAGCAGCAGCAGCGGCAGCTACTTCTGATTCTGATTCAGATTCTGTTGCCGAACCAACTCCTGCTCATTCATGGCGTTGCACTCGATTAAAAATGTTTCGTGTGTGCTGCACCCTGCACCCCGCCCTCCGCCGTTTTCCTCAGTTTTCCATCGTCCTCCCCTTCCCCCTTCAGCCCCCTTTTTGGGTTTTCCCCCGTTTTTGTTGTCGCTTTTGTTGCAGGAAGTGCTCATCTTCATTTACTTTGTTGTCGCTGCCGTCTCTTGACGTTTTTCGGTTTTGCGGATGACACTGTGTGTTCGGTTTGTGTTCTGTTCGGTGAAGTTCTGAGATGTACTGCAAAAAAAAATGTAATGGGTTGGGAAATATTGCATAATGTTCATACTTAGCTTATAATATTTTTAAATATTTTTTATAGGAATTTTTATTATAATTTTAAAAATTTTCAATCGAAAAATAACGACCCAAAACAAGCCATTACTCTCTTTTTCACGCTTTACCTGTAATGTACAAGCAATAACGAACGGGAGAGAAAGAGAGTCTCATTAGCTGCACTCTGAGAGAACTTCAAGTTGTGTTGATCTCTCTCTCTCTTTCTGTCTCGCCTTCTCATTCTCGCTCTCTCTTCCATGCTTTGCCTGTAACAAGCAAGCAGTCAAAGAGAGAGAGAGTAAAAGGTAGAAAAAGAGTAAAAAAGAGAGGGAAATTCCAAAATCTTTATAATTCTCAACTTGTTCTAGCCTATCAAGACTTTAACAGCAACTTAACTTCAAGCCTCTGGTATTATCTTGTTAATTTTTAACCAATATTAACTTCTCAATTTAACTGGATATATTTTTCTCTTGGTGCACAGATTCGGTTTGAGATTATTGCCAATTTACAAGCCGCCCGTCTCGCTTGCACACTACCTACACCCGTCTCGCTCTGGCTTTAGGCACTCTGCTAATTAAATATCTATGAATGGCGGTCTTAGCATACTTGTGTGTCGTGTATCTGCAGCTATATGTATCTGTATCTGTATCTGTCGCTCTGCTGCCTCTGCTGCTGCTGCTCGTCTCGTTTGTATTTTAATTTAGCATCTTTGAAATTGCCACAGGAAATTGCTTTAATTCCCATTGAGTGTTTCTTGTTGCCGAAAAACCGAATTGCCCCTGTTTTCCGTCTGTTTCTCTTTCTGCGGTTAAGAGCAAGATTATCCCAACCGCACACACACACACTTTTCGAGTGGATCGAAGTTTTGCGTGAAACTTTCCACACACACCCCCTCCCGCCCCCGCCCATGTGCACGTATATATCTTAAATGCTTTTCATTAATTTATATCGCGAAAACCCACAACAAACAACCCGCAGAGCACTCGAGAGGGATAACTGGATTTTTGCGTGCAGTTTCCGGTGAAGACATCAATCAATGCGATTAGACAAGAGTGAAAGTGAAACTAGAACGCGACGCATTAAAATCCAATGGCCAATTCTAGGTTCTTTGGAGGGGGAGGGACACACACAACACACAACACACACACACTACACACACACCCTCCTCTACACCCACTCGAGAAATCAAAGAAGAGCCAAAACACTTGAGCTCATTTCCCAGGCGCGCTGCTTTTCCCTTTGATCTTTCTTAAGAAAACCGAAGGAAGCCCCTTGTGTGCACCGCCCAAGGAAAAACCAAACCAAAGGGAAAACCCTGGGTGGAGTGGGTCTTGGGTTGGCCAAGTGAAACACATCGATTGATTGGTCAGCTTTTTTCGTAAAGGCGAGTGTGTAGTGTGTGTGGATGACTGGGCGGAGCAATTGAAGTGCGAAACCCGAAAGAAAGGCAGCCAAATGGAGCGAAAATGCAAAGGCAAACCCAGAAACCAAATGCCAAAAGTTTTCACTGAATTTTCTCAGGGTTTATGCGGCCCCAAAGTTTGGTGTGGAAAAGTGTGTTTATTAACTTGTAAAAAGAGGATATAGGAGGTTTTAATGGATTTATTTAAATTAAGAATTAATTTAATTTAAGAAAAGGTCGATTTTAAGATGAAGAATTAATATTTTAAAAATTTTTTTACATTTCCATAAGTATTATTCTTGAACCATGAATTAATTTTTAAAATATATAATATTGAAATAATTATATTTAAATAAATACTTGGATAGAACATTTTAAAAACATTTATTTAAGGTCTTACTAAGCATGTATTTTTATTTAAATATTTTTTTAACATTTTTAAACTTAATTATAGTTTATTTTTAAAGAAGTTTCTTATATTTGTACTGATTTCAAAATTAATCTGCTTTTTCAGAAGCTATTTTTTTTGTTTAATTTTAATTTTGAGCCTTCTGAAAATTGTTTTAATTTTTAAGACTTCCTAAAGTACTTTCAAAATCTTAAAACTTAAGTTTTAATTCACTTTTTTAAACTTTCTCCTCATCCACGCATAAACTGCTTCATTTTTGGTCATTTTGCTATTTTTATTTAATTTCTTTTTTTGGCAAAAGATACAACAAAAGATACACAGGGGCAGAGCTCCAGATACAAGTGTTGTTCGCCGGCACAGATACATTTTTACGGGCGAAGCGTGAATTGCTCCCCGGGGAATTGGCGTTCCATTGGATACACTTCGATTTGGTAGATTTGACAATGCGCAAAGTGTTCTCTGTGTGTGTGTGTATCTGTATCTCTGTATCTGTATCTACAGCTTGCAGATGCCAGGCATTTCATTTCATTTCATTTGAATTTAGTGGCCATAGTCGGCTGACTAATGATGAAAGTGTGACCCAACTTTTGGGGCCATTTGCAGGATGCCAACGTCGTCGTCGTCGTTGTCGTCTTTTGCCGGGCAGCAGCAGCGCAATTTATTACAAATAATATATCATCCCATACCATTTCGGTTGGATTTTGTATTTGGGTTCTCGCTTTAGCTCTAGCTCTCCTCGGGTTTGTCCAAAAAAGTTCGAGTTCGCTTTCAGTTTGGCATATTTGTCAGTGTGGCATTACTAATTGGTGATTACGAGCGGAAGTCGACAAAAAAAATATTTGATGCTCTTCTTATTTCTATTTTGTAAAACATTCTCGGTTCTCCTCGTAAAAAAAATAAAGAAAACTGGGCAGGAGGACGGGAAATTCAAGTGGCTAAATTTAAAATCGAATGCCCTGCCTGCTGGGTTAAGCTGTATCTTCATCGGGTTGTATATATATATAGTATCTTTAGCATATATCTACGCTGTGCTGCTGCTTTTCATCAATGGACTTGGAATATCTGGCCGGATGCCAATTATTGTTGCAAGTCTCCGCCGAGTTGTCAAGAAGTTGTGAGTTCTTGGGGCCAACTGCAGGGGCTGCTGCTGCCTGCTGCTCATTTGCATGTGTGTACGGCAAAATGTTCATTCATTGCAAAAAAGTCAGCCAAAATAAATAGCAAATGGTGGCAAAAGGGAAATTAACTTGGCCAGGGTATAGAAAGTGTTTTTTTTTTTTTTGGTTTTGAAGGGAGGAAAGATGGGGCATTGCCCGCCTAATTGCAGGCCTTAAACGAAGATGCCAATCAACACTTTGGTTGCACCTGTTTTACCCTAAAAAAAATGTGGCCAATATTTAGCAGATGTTTTTGGGAAAAATATATATCTTCTACAGGAAAATATCTTTTCATAAATCTATTTTTAAAAGCAAGCTTTTAATTTAATGGATTTTATTTAAATAAAAATATATATCAAGTTAAAATTGAATTTTAAAATAGGAGTTTTCTTGCCATAAAACCCACATAACATAAAAAATTAATTTGTTTCTAAAATCTCAAGCTATTTACCTTAAACCCTTTACATTTTTACCAGCTCATCTTATTTTATGTACACAATTTTCACCATTTCCCTTGTCTAAGTTGTTTTATTTACCATACACAGTGCATTTTATGGGCTGCATTTTCCACTCACATTTCCCTCCTTCTCTCTCTCTGGCTTTTAATAGTCGCCAAGGAGAAGATGAGGAAAAAAAAAGGAAACTAAAACTACAACTGAAACTGAGACCGAGACTCAGAAATGGGAATGAAAATGCTGTTGTTGGCCTGTGTCTGTGATAATTATTATGGCGCTCTTGACGCCTTTATTGAGTGTAAAACGTTTCGCAGGCGGTCGCCGCGGATGGATATACTTTATATATATATATATGCAGATGTACAGATACATTTCAGAGTCTGCTTAACCCTCTGCTTGCTGCCTCTTTTCTCATTTCGTATGCAAAACGATCGTCGGCGATAAGCCGATCAAGATTGAAATCTTTAAGCCAGTTACAAGGTTTTCTTTTTCGGAGTTTTACCAGGTAATATTTCCCCCTTTTATAGCTCGTCTTCTTAACGATCCATGTGTGTGGCCCTCCTAAAGTTTTGATTTCTCGGGCTTTGGCTTGTTAAAATGCAACCTCGTTGCCGGTTTACTGAAGCGAAACTTTCCTTAGATTTAACCCCCATCAGACGACACCCCTCAGAGCCATCGACAGCGATCATCGAAAGCAATTTCTGTGACCGCTGAAGCGACAAATAAATGTTATAGTCTTTTTTAAACTAAATTGAGGTGTTGCACGGAGGGAAAATGGAGAGAAATCTTGGAGATAAATTAGTTTATTTTGAATAAAAAATGTTTTAAAATTGATTTCTAAGCAAAAGGTATAGGTTTTCTTTATGAAATTAGAGAGCATATAAAACTAGGGAGTTTCAAGTAAATATTCGAGGTTTTTGTGGTTTTGAAATGTATTTTTATTATATTTATTTTGTTTTTATATTATTACTAAATTTGTTACTTAATTAAAAATGTATCAAGAAATGCTTAAACTTCTTGTTTTCAATTTAAAATATACTTTTACCTTTCTTTTTACCTACAAGACTACTCAAAATTGCCTTGTCTCGATGGTTTACCTTAATTGATGTTCTGTAAACTTAAAGTTATATTTTTCCTAATTTTTTCCAGTGCATTTTGCCTGTGTGGGTGGGGCCCAAATCGAGTGGCAGGGGTGGGAGCCCACTAGAGCAGACAAAAAGTGTAGAAAAAAAAGGGTTTGGGTTCGGGTTCGGGTTTGAGTTTTGGGATGATCATCATCTTGCTGAGTCTTTTGAGTGTCTCCGTATCGTTCGTGTGGGCAGATCGACGGATCGCCAGATGGATCATGGATTCCGGAACCCAACTCTTTTCTTAACAAGCTGTCAGTCAGTCAGTCAGTCATTCAGTCAGTCTGCCAGCCCTTTTGACGGGTTGTTTCAGCAGGAAAATGGGAGAAGAGCAGCCCAGAGCAAGAGTTGGAGTTCAGAGCTTGTAGTTGGGTTTCGAGTTGGAGTGTCAGTCGAAAAGGAAGTGGAAATTAGCTCGAAATCGATGGGAATCATTGATAGATGCGATGAGTTACACAATCAACTGCCAAGTGTTGGGGGGAAGATTTATTCAAGAGCTGCAAATGGTGGGAATGGAAATTGTAATACAAAAAAAAACCAAAAAAAACAGGCATTACAGAGTTCATTAGGGTATTAAAGCTCTTCAAAAGGCTTTAATAGTTAAATATTTAATACTCGAAATAAATTACAAAATTTCCTTATATTATTAAGCCATAAAACTTTCATAATTATTATAATAATGCTGCTTAAAAGATAGGTTACAATTATGTCCTGATTGACTCTGACTTTGGGTCTTTTTTGGTTTACGAGTTTTTGGTTTTTGGTTTCAGTTTCCGGTTTGAAGTTTAAGGATTTTTGGTTTTGTGGTCTCCATTATCAGCTCATGACTGCATGTAGATTTTCCGCCTGGAAAAACTTTTGCTGCTTAGCACACACACACACTCACAGAGAGTGCCCCACAAATGTATAGAACTCGTCAGATGTCTAGAAGTTTTTTGGCCTTGTCACAGGCCAGGTTTTCCACTGATAACTTATCAGGAAGCCAACCCACCCCCTCTGGCGGATCCCCTCTTTCCATCTGAATGAGATTAAAATCTTTGAAGACATTTTATAAACATGAAAAATGTGCGTCAACTAAACTAAAAATAACAAGAGACGCCGGAACGTTAACGTTAGCTGAAAGACAAAGGAAGTCAAAACTTTTTAAGCAAAAAACAAAAAGCGGGAGGGTCGGGAGGCTGCAGAGGAGATTCTTATTCTTTTCCGAAAAAGGCGGGCAAATTCCAGGACGAAGAGGATGGAGGTTGGAGGGTATAATAAAGGTTAGTGCCCTGCTTCCTTTCTTCTGCGGAAAATGTTAATATTTATTGAAAGCATAAAATAGGAACGCGACACAAACAAAGTTTTGCAGGCGCGTCGCCTTAAACTTTTCTTTATTTTCCTTTATTCTCTGAGCTCTGGGTTCTTCAGTACCCTATTACCAGAAGGTTATATAGGGGTATATATGATAAATAATCAGGTAAAATTAGGTGAAATATTTTTTAAATATTTATTTGAAGACTTCTAAGAATAGAAACAGAAACTATATAGATGCAGAAGGTTTTTTTGAGCTGTTTAAGCTCCTCCTTCGGTTTCAAAAAATAATTTTTAATTTTATTTATTTTATAGAATCGAAACGGGTTTAATAACATTTTATTTAGCAATTAAAATATTTAAATATAAATTAATAGAAACCTGTGTTGAGAATTTACACACTTTTACCGGGTATTTAATAGTCTTTCCACTCGTTTACACTCTCCGTTCTCCTTATTTATTTATTTTATTTTTTTATTACAACAACATTAATAACAAAGGCAAAAAAGTAAAGTGCACACACATAAGCTTGCATAGACATCATAAAAAAGTTAAGCTCAAGATACAAAGATACACAGCCGCACAGATACACAGCCACACACAACAAAAGAGCAATTTGTTATTTAATGAAACTGAAAATGAAATAAACTCGCAGGCAAAAAGCCAATGTGCAGACGAAAAAAGCAAAATGTATCTGTAAGATGAAAGCATTAACGCACAGAATGCTAATATCTTATGCACACACACACACGCTACGAAGATGTGTGTGCACATATAAAGATACAGATACAGATATATATGGGGCGCTTCTGGGGAATTACAACGGCCTATGAACTGAAACCGAAACTGAACTCTCAAAGCCAAGGCGAATCCCAAACTCAACTCGAATAGAAACGGGGGGAAAAAAGCAACAGAACTGAATCTGTCGTGTCTTTGATTATTATCAGAGTGCACTGAGAAAAAATTTGGATTATTTTGAGGCCTTAAATAATATATTTAAGCCTAAGAAATACAAAAATACATAAAATAATAAACTAAATAGAAATATCCTTGTAAATAGCTTGGTAAGGTAAAGTATCTATGGATACTTTGCCTTAAGTTGCTCTGTAATTTCTCCAAGTGCCGCTCATAAACCCCACACAAACACACTCACACATGGTCACCCATTTGTATCTTTGTATCTGCATCTCGCACATTAACAGAGAGGAAAAAAAATACAAAAAAAAAGAAAGAGAATAAAGTTAAGCTAACAAAGCGAAGCGCCGAAACTCACGAGAAGGTGGACAAGGGAGTTGGTAAGGGGGAAAAGCCGGGAGGGGGTGGAGCAGGAGGAGGGGGAGCAGGAGGGCTAGGAAAATGTATTTGGGGATAAGTGAAAAATGTTGTAGGGCAATTTCTGTCGTTTATGGATTGCGACAGAAGAGCCCGAAAGAAGGCCAGGGAAAATAAATCTGCAAATAAACTAAGAGGAAAAAGATTTAATTAAAAATAAATAAAATAAAATAAAGTTAACATTTAACCAAGTTCTTATTAATTGTTTAAGATTTTAAAATGTATAAAATCATACAAATAAAACCAAGTCTTTGATTTTATTTGGCAATTTCTGTACTCGTAATAAAATCCAAAAAAATACACAAAATAAAGGAAAAGATTAAATGTTGAATTAAACAATAAATTGAAAAATTATTAGCTTCAATAAAAAAAAATTAAATTTTAACAGGTTCTAGAATTGGTTGAAATTTTTAAAAGTATTAAAATTAAATCGCCTCAAGTCCTTTTTTTATTTATTATATTTTATGAAAATAATGTTTAATTATATTTATTTTATTTTACTTTTTCAATCGGCTAATAATTTTGTTTATTTCTGTTAATAAACAAAATTATTAGCCGATTGAAAAAGTAAAATAAAATAAATATTTAAAAAAAAATTTTCAATAACTTTTTAAAGATTTTTGAAAGTGTTGCAATTAAACTTCAAACAAACAATAAATTTGTAAATAAAGCAAAATATACATAATTACCTAGATAAATAAAAGATTTAATAAAAAAAGATTAGGATAATTATTAGATTTAAAATAAAGTAGGTAATAATTTCTACAAGTTATTATTTTTATCCTTTTAAGATTTGTAAAAGAAATAAAGTAGATGCGTCTTTAGCAAGTCCCTTATTTTATTTAACATTTTCTGCACTCATCAAAAAAATTCATAAAAGATCCATAAAAAAATCTATAAAAAATCGTATACTCTTCCTAAAATTAGCAAACACATTTCTTTTCGTGATCGTAAAAAATCCCAAGCAGAGTTCTTCGCTCTTTGCAATCGTAAAAGTCGGGAAAAAAAACAGTCAATCAGCAGATGTGCAATATCTGTGTTCTTTTTCCAGGCTCCAGTGCATCCCCCCCGGCTACCCTGTAATTATGTAGGTGTGAACACTCGCCCTGTGACATGATCATCAGAATGGGGAGAGGAGGAGAGGAGAAAACAAAAAAAAAATTCAGAAGAAGATGCAGAACGACCCGAACCATGGCCCATAAATTTAAAAGCAATAAAACTTTCAAGACAAATAAATGCGGCTTCCCTGCTGCAATTGTTGCAGCAACACCAACATAAATCTCGAGGCACGCAAAATATTTAAACAAAAGGGGAGACGACGCGTGCGTGCGGTTTCCCGATCTACTCTATATAGTATCTGTATCTGTATCTTGTATCTGGCCAGACCTTGAAATGCACACACAAAGAGCGGCCAAGATACACGCACACTTATGACAGGGGCGTTAATTTATGTGAGACTGCAGTTTGGATCAACACGAAATGAGAAGAAAATAAATAAAGGCAAGGGATACGTATCACTAAGGGGGATACGTACGAAGGGGTTGCGTAAGGGGAGGGTAAATATAAGAGGGGAATACCCCTCTTTCCTTTCAGCTTTCTGGGCGATCATGTGCGTCATTGCCATTGAGGATCGCCGATCTGATTGCGTGCCACATCTGGAATCCTCTGGTCTTTAGATATTTCGTATATATATCTGTGTGCCAGATTGGAATTATCGTTTGCGGGGGAATATTTATGGGGTCAGTTGGAATATTTATGCCAGATTTGCCAAAGTCACAGGGGTTTTAATTATCGAAATGCATAAGAAAATGATAAATATTTAAGGCAAACCTATAGAAAATGTATTTAATTAAATATTTTGTTATATTACAGATTAAAAAAATAATATCTATTTTCTGTGAATATTTATAGGAAACCTATAGAAATCTTCTTTAGTTAAATATTTATTTATATTAACTAAATGCAAGCTTTTAATAATAAATTTCAAAAAAAGTATATAGTTGTATATATTTTGTATAATTATTTACAGATAAAGACCCTATATAAACCCCATTTATATTTTTGTATACTTACAAGATTGTAGTATTTATTTTCTATGAATATTTAAAGTTAACCTTTAGAAATCTTTTCTAAATAAATATTTATTTGTATTCCCTAAAAATTTATAAAATTAGCTATGGCTTTAAATGTTTCTTATACATTTTCCACATTGAACTATAATTTTTATTTAGTTCTATAGGTAATTTTTAGGTTATTAGCTTTATTTCCTTTTTATATTTCTAAAGAATAATTACATCTAAATCCTCTAATAAATTTTCCAAAATATTGCTTATAATTAAATGAGTTTCCCCACAATATTTACTTATACTTGTCATAAAACACAAATCTTTTATAGACGTATTGCTTCAATTTCTTTCATTTCCTAATAATCCCCTTCTGGGTTTTCTCTAAGAAAAAATAAAAACAAACACCGACACAGCAGCAATATCTTTCGATATCTTTCAATAGCCATCAAATTAATACCAAACGATCATCCCAAAGAAATCATCCACAAACTATGATGGCATTACAAAACAAGCCATCAAGTGTATGGCTTTTCACCGCCTGAACTTTGATCACTTCAAGTGATCTTCTTTTTCAGTTCAAGAACCAATAAAAAGGAGATGAAAAAATAGGAAAATAACAGAAAAATAACACAAAAAATCCCCCGAGAAAACCCCCCGAAAAAAAAAGCGATCAAGCAGATTGCTCCCAATTCCATAAACGAAACGATCGTGACAAGAGCTTTCGCTGACGCTGCCACGGCTCCCATGATTATTTTGAGTGATCTTCTTGGAAGAAGACACTCTCGAGAAACTCTTTTGGATTTCCCAGGAGGGGGGAAAATGGAAAATCGTAGGGCAGCAGCACCAGCAGCAGCAGCAGCAGCTGCCTGATGCTTCACATGAACTCCGGGTGACACTCTCTCGCCACCAATGGCTTTTGGCCAATTAGCTTTGGCCCCAAAAAAAAATTATGTATTAAATCAAATCGAATGGAATCGAATCCCCATTTTTGTGGCACCTACCACAAACGCCCCCTCTTATGCCTTAGTTTTCCACTTTAAGATTTTTTTTATCCCGCTGCTCATCAGCTTTGCACAGAGAGAAATTAAGATATTGGTAGAAATTTATTTATTTAAATTATTTGATTTGTATTTATTTACCAAGAAATATATTATATAATTTAAATGTAGTTAATTTTGTCGCTTAAATGTATTAGTATTTTTTTAGAATAAAAAAAAATGCGTCAAATAAATATTATTTTTCTTAACTTTTCTATTTTTATGTTTTTGATTTGTAATATTTATATTCGATTTTTTTTTTAATTTAAAACGCAATTTTTGTGTGATAATTAAAGCTGTACCCTCATCAGAATTAATTTTATTGATTATTTTCCTGATTTTATAACCTACATTCTTTTTTATAACTTTTATTTATTTATTTCTTTTTTATTGTAATAACAAATATAATATTTTATTACAATTTCTTGAGCCACACGACTAAGACCTTTAGGCTTTCTTATTTATATTATTTCACATCACTTGAAGTGATTGTTAAACAATTTATTTATCATTAAATCCCTTTTAATTTTTTACTACCAAAGTTTAACTGTTTTAACAACACTTGAGTTAACTTTAGCATCGAATTCTTAATTTATTTCGCAGTGTGCCTTAATTATTCGAGGCGTGTTTTTCGGTTGTGTTTATCTGGGCAAACATAAAACAGAAAATGAAAAACCAAATAAACGCTAATTGGAAAAGCATATTTTATATGGACTCTGTTCCTGTTTCAGCTTTTCCTCAACCCCACCCCACCCCCTCCTGTGGCACGCACTCTTCTTCGGCCCACTCGTAAAAACTGGAAACATTTTTGGGAGAAACGAGAAAAATGTGACGATGCGCGATGAGAGGGGGCAGGCAGGCAGGCGGGCATGCGACCATAAAAATGTTGTTGGGCAACCCTTTGGCTCTTGGTTTGCTTTTTGGTTTTGTCTACAAAAACACCAAGTGTCGAGGGGGAAAAGGGGGAATGCCACGCCACGGCATGCCACTCCACAGGGAGTGGGAATTGGTTGTCAAATGAAATGCCGTGTTGGCCATCATGATTATTTCTGACATTTGTGGCAAATGTTTGAACCGAAAACTTTTCTCACTCCGCGCCGGGATGTGCCCCCAATCCCAATTCCCATTTTCCGACTATTTATAAATAATCAAAATTGTTGACATCGAATCGGGGGAATATTTGGCTTAGACGCCATTTAATTGTTTTATGCTCCCCAAATGTTTGTCGCAAAAGAAATAAAATCAATTTTAATTACATTTAGTCGCTGACATTTTGAATGGATGAGAAGGGGTTGAGGTGCAGTGGGGCCAAGGCTCTTTTCTGGTTTCCAAAGGGAACCAGTTCTGCCCAATCCCAAAACCCAATCCTGGCGGCTGCTCAATGGTCCGATTCCCAGTTTAAGTTGAAGTCCCAGTTCCAAGCTCTGCTTTTGGTTTTCTTATTTTTCTTTTTTTTTATTTTTTTTTTTGTTGTCTCTCCTGTATTCTTATTTTTTCTGATGCTTTTTTTTCTCTTATTTTTTTGAAGCTGCATCCTAACGCAAACCTGGAAACTTGTCGTTGGTTTTGTATTTTTGCTCGGCGAGCAACTTGCTGTGAACTCGTTTGGTAGCATTTTGGGTGGGCGAAAGGGGCAGGGATTTGTTGCGATTTTTTTTTTCGCTTTATTTTTGTTTGGGGAGGAGGTTTGCGGAGGCGGGAGGGGGGCGTCAACATGATTTGCACTACAAAATAAAAAATAAGAAATAAATTAAAGGAGCAGTCGCTCCTTGCCAAGTGCACTGTAAATTGAAAGGGGAATCTATTTTAATATTTAAAAAATACTTGAAACAAATTTAAGCATTTCTCCTAATTTCTTTAAATATTAAGAAGTATAAAGGTTTTTTTTTTTTAATTATTTTAAAGGGTTTTTTTTATGTCTATTATTTTTAAAAAATATTTAGGTAGGAAAATCGAAGTTTCTTATTTATTGTTGCAATTAAAAAATAAAGTAAAGATTTCCTATGATTTTTAGTAATCTTTAAAAGTATTAAAATTAATTTTAAAAAAGTTAAAGACATTGTAAACATACTCAATTAAATTAAAAAAATAAAATTAAAGTTTAAATGTGAGATAATTATTGCCAGTTAATAATCCAGACAATTTATTCATTTCAAATTTCTAAAATTTTTTTAATAAGTTGTTCTTATAAATCTCCAATCTTCGGCTTAGTTAAAGCCGTAATTTATTCCCATAAATTTATATTTAAATATATATAGTTACATGCTTATCCATAAAGTTTTTCTCAGTGCATCTTGCCCGGCTGCGTTGCTGCCTCTTTTTCGCGCTGCATTTTTCGCGTAGGCCGCCCGAGAGTGCAGCGAACTTGGTAGCCGGAGCGGAGATTAATGCGCCGCACAGACAAAACTCAGCTGGAATATTTCCTGGGCTCCCTCCCCTCCTTCCTACCTCCCAACGAACCCGTTGTTGTTTTCCCCTCGTTCGTGCCTGTGGCCAGTAAATTTTGAGCTGCTTTTCGCCTTTGCTTTTGGCCAGGGCCAACAAGTAGATTTCGTATCGGCGAGATGCGTTTCGGGCCCAGGCTAGAGTAGTAGATATTTGGCCAAGAGATTTCCAAGAACTCATGCATAGTGACGAGAGGGGGAGAGAGAGAGGCCCAGGCCAGTGGGATCAATCATAGGAATGTCGGGGATTTTCCAGTGAACATATATGAAAATTCTCAGTATCTGCCGGATGGATTTTAGGGGCAGATAAGAGGCACTAAAGGCTGTGAGATAATTTTAAGTAGGCTTAAATTAATAAGGCTTAAGTCGTCTTCAAGAAAAGATACGAATTTTCTGACAGTTTTGTTATCAATTTACTGGTATAAAAATAAATAAAATAATTCCCTTAATTAATACATTTGTTTTTTACTAAAAAAGACCTTTAAAAACCTTTAAAAATATTCCAAAAATATGTTGAATATTCTTAAGGGAATTGAAATAATTTAGGGACAAAAATTCCAAACAAAAAGATACAAAAAAAGAAACACAAAAAAGATACAAAAACTTGAAGTTAAAATTCCTTTAACCCTTTCCCCACTCCATTTATTCCCTTTTAACACTTGTCATAATTTGTTCATATATCATTCGCCTCTTTTTTTTCGAACAGCAATTATGCGATTACATTGCTTTTTTCCCACTCTTTTTTTTTTTTGCTGTTGTTGTGGAATTGTTGTATCTTTTGGCTGCGTGTTGTTGAAATATTTGAACAACAGCCAGGGATTTGAGATTCCTTTGTCTCGCTTTTTTTTTTTCGCTTGGCTTTTAATGAACGTGAAATTATATTTCATTAGCCGGCGCTGTGAGAAGATATAAAAACACAAAACAAAACAAAAAAAAAGAGGGGAAAGAAAAAAAAACAATATCGAAATGTATCTATTGAATGTATTCGCTTCACTGGCGCGGAATGTGCTAGTTCATTGCGTTGTGTTAATTAATAAACGCCTCAAAAATCAGGCAGTTGTTCGATATTTGATTAATGGCAATTTGCCAGAGTCAAAGATACGTTTTGTAGCTGAAACAGAAAATAGTGGCAAAATAAAGGCAAGCAAGGGAATTGACCATATTTGCGGTTGAGATACAATGTATCTGCAAGTGTAAATATTACACTGGGAATAGATTTTAGGGGTTGATAATAGAAATTAATGTTTTAGATATTTTATGTTTGTATCTTTCACCATTTACATATTTTTCTAGTACTGATTAGCTTTGGAAATATCTTTAAAATACATTAAAAAGTATGCATTTATTAGTTTACATATTATTTTCTTTGATTTCTCTATGTGCACCTGTATTTTCCGCATCTGCATCTGCATCTCTGCTTCGCTGCATTCTGCATCTCTGCGGTTCATTTGAGGTGTCTCTGTCTAGCTGACTGTAAAGCCCTTTTTGGTATTATTTCTTTCTTGGCCACAACAACAATAGTACCATCAGCTGCCTGCCCCTTCTACGGCTGAATCTCTTCACCTCTTTTGATTGATTTCGATTCACTTCGTGTCCGGGGTGTTATTCAATTTTTGTGCCATATCATAAATTTAATTTGAGATGAAAATCCCAAAAGATATGCCGCATTATCCGGATGGTAGTAGAGAGCTCGTGCTGCTGCCGCTGAGCAAAAGTATCCCACAGATACATTTTTCGATCTCCTCCACAATAACGGATTACATTCGAAATTGTTTGGCGCCCATCCCACAACGAGTTGCCTCCATGTACAAGGCGAGTGTTTTTCCAATATTACACGATGACTTTGAATATTTTCCCTCTCCCATGTGTGTGTGTGTGTGTGTGTCTGTGGTGAACATCATGGGTGGGATTTTGTGATTAGAGCGATACACACACACAACACACACACTTGCTCGCAGACACACTCCGGTCCAGCCGTCCAGCAGTCCAATCGGATAAAGAGGGCGGCAAGTGTAACAAATATGTTCAGTCGGACATGAGACTACAAACTGCTAGTAGAGGGAGGTGGGGAGGTAGGGAGGTGGGGAGGGATACCAAAATGGAATCCACACTTATTCTGATTGTTTGCCGAGCTCCCTACATCCCACTCCCTGCTCTCCCTGCTGCAGAAAACCAGTTTTCAGTTTGGTTATTTGAACGCATCCACCACGGGCCAAGAATGATTTTTGGTTTGGCAATTTCCAGTGCGGGTGGCGGGGGGGTTGGAAATCGATAAATATATTTTCGGGGAGCTCTCGATTGGTAGGATCACAACCGATTAGGAAGATGCAAAAACGTTTGCAACTGCGAAAAATAATTAACATTCTGGCAGGCGTTTTGTTTGTTGCCACAATCAATCCCGGAAATGAGTGGAAATTAAGGTGAATTTTGAGGGAATTTGTGGGTGTTTTTGGAGAGTTTTCTTTTAATTTTTGAAAGGGTTTCTCCTAAATATTTCTTTAAAAAAGATTTTTTAATGAAAAATATAATTAAACTATGGAAAAATTAGAGAGTCTGCTTTGCTATTGAGGGAAATATAATTTTTTTGAAAGGTAGACAAGTTCTTTGTAAGGTTTTAAAATATATTCAAGTTCTTTTCGAGTTAAAATTATATTTACATTTTTTTACAAATATTTTCAAAGAAATATTCAGCTTGCAAGTAAGGAAAACATTAAAAGCTCAACTAGTAATATTAATAAAAATTATAAAATTAAACATTAATAATAAAATAAACATAATATATCACTTAATAAACGCCAAAGAAAAATCTCAACAAAATTATAAAGTAAACTTGTAAAATATCACCCAATAAACTTCAAATAAAAATCTTAACAAATAACAAAAATATAATATCTGAAATCAAATACTTAAATCTCCGAAAAATACTACGAATAAATATTTTAAAAAAATCCAAACAAATAACAATAATAAAAAAAAACACCGTTCAAAGCGTAACAAAAGGTCACCAGGTTGTTGTTGTTGTCCCCCAAGACAACACCCACTTAAACATATATATAAATTCTATTCCCAATTCAGATCTGCTGCCATCATGAAGACTATGTGAGAAATAGAAGAGAAAACCCACAGAAAAAAAAAACACAAAACAAAAGAAAATCCAATTAAAACGGAAGGATAAAGGAGCAGGAATTAAAGAGGGGAAATCCGGTGGCCAAGGATTTCGACCCGAAGGATTTTCTGATTCGATCCAAGCTATATATTCCGTTTTGTTTTCCTTTTCTTTTCCCCCCCTCTGGGTGGCGCCATGCCACCTAGGCCCCACGGGCCCCCCCTGCCCCTGTCCATGTCTCGTACGGGGTGCAGCAGCCATAATAATTGTAATAATTACAATTAATAAGTGACCAGGAAAAAAGCCGAAACGAAACGAAGCGACAACACGCAGAGAAAACAAAAGAGAAAATATAAATTTATAAATAAATAAGATTACATAGAAAAAATATCCGCCATAAATCGTGAAGTGAAGTGCACTCGCAGCCGCAGTGTCGGCGGCACAGTGAATTCCAGACACAAAATGACTATGAAATCGATGAAGTACTCCGATTGTGATACCATCATGGATGGCTACAATCCGGTGCCGCCGCCCCTGCCCCGCCGAGTGCCCCCCGTGCGAAATATCTACGCCGAGCCCTTTGCCCACGAGCCGAACCATTCCAGCAGGTAAATATTGAAAAGGGGGAAAAATTGACAAAAGTTTTAAAATTA
This sequence comes from Drosophila seguyi, assembly GCA_008042675.1. NCBI lineage: Eukaryota > Metazoa > Arthropoda > Insecta > Diptera > Drosophilidae > Drosophila > Drosophila seguyi. Next base: position 54,987 of record VNJU01003391.1, read on the forward strand.
TATATTAATATTCCCTTAAAAATTTGGTTATTTTTAAGCATCAAATTTATTGTAGTGTTTTTTTTTTCACACCTGCAAATAATTGCAATTAAGTCGAGTGTCATCGCGAATTTACGGCCAGTGACAAAGTCAAATGGCGATTATTTGCAGCCGAAGCAGGAGGTCAACTCGGGTCAACTAAATGGTCAGTTGCAGTGGCAGAATGCAGATGAAATCATTGCTTAAATATGGCCTCGGATTTGGGACTTAATTAACATTCGGGTCCCCGGGTCTGTTTAAGTTTAAGTTGCAAAGTGCAAAGTGCATTTCTAAAATTTAAGAGAGCTTCGACGCACTTGCTTTGAGCCAAAATTAAACGCCAATTTCAAATGGAGACAGGCAGGAAATTAAATGTAATTTCAAGCAAGTGGAATGCCTTTCGATCATAATTGAAATGTTTATAGTATTTTCAATTTGTAAGACATTTGTGTGTCTAAAGAAGAGACAGTCGGCCAAAGGTTATTATTATTTTGTTGAAACCCAATATGAGCAACTAAATGTTTGGATTAATCAAAGTTAAGCGCTCGCTCAACTAATTGGACAACTTAAAACAAAATGTGTCTGTGTCAATTATGATTCCCTACCCCTGCCTTAAAAAGTGTGAACTTGCCAATTAGTTGGATAGTTTACACAATAATTGTAAACTCAATTGCAAAGACAATGGAGCTTTTGTGTGTTTTATCCTGTTGAAAGGATACATATTTGAATTGGGTGTCATTTAACCGAGTGTCACCATAAGGTGTTGCTTTGTTTTTCTCTTCCCTTTTTTTTCGCTCTCTCTCGAGAGAGTTTCATTTGTAAAAAACTCCATTCTTTGGCGCAATCATCGCCAATTCAAACGCAAGAAACTGGAACACAATTGCAATAAACGCACGCCTCGCTGAGTAGCTCCTATATTTTTCCCTTTTTTTTATTTATTTTTTTGCCACATGCCACAGAGTTGCATATTAAAAAAAAAAAAATAAGGGAAAAATATCCGACACACGGAGGCGAAGAGCAGATGATAAAGAAATGTCCCATATAAAGCGGCGTGAGTCGAGTGTACAATATGCATTTTCATATCTGAATAAATAGACAGGCGAGAGGTGCGGAGTTGCTCTTCTTCTCGCCGGGATATAATATATATATATCTATATGTATGCGGCCCACAACAATGCCCTGGAGGAGGGGGTTGGTGGGGGAGGGAGAGGAGAGGAGACAGAGGGGTGAAGCATGGTAACGAGGGCAGACAGATGGAAGAGCTTACCAGGACGAAAACGAGGATGAGGAGCGCAAGCGGACAAGTGGTAACCAACAGTCAGCCAACTGATACAAGAGGCTGTCTGCACAGTGAAAAAAAGTCCATCTTAAATGTTAAAAAAATTATTAAAAAATGCGGAATAATACATAGACATATTTAGCGCTAAATTTGCCTTAAAATTCTTAATTTAATTGTTAAATAGAGATCCTAAAAGGGGTTTTCGTTAAAGACTCGAAAAAACTTAGTTGAGGAGGAAGAACCCTTATCGGTCTCTCCTTTCTCTACCTCCCATTTGTTTCGCTTTTCTCTCTTTCTCTATTCTGACTTGCTTTCTCTCTCTCTTTTTTCTTTTTGCTCTCTTCAACGCTGCGCCTGCAATGTACTAGCTACAGCGAATCTCTCTCGAGTTTCCTTGTAAAATCCGCTCTCTCTTTTTCTGCCTGCAATATACAAGCAAACCGGAAAGAGAGAGTTTCTAGTTTTCGTTTCCTCTCTCCCAAAAGAGAGATCCTTCTCCTAAGTTCCTTTTGGTGTAATCTTCAGTCTTCAGATCATACAAGTTGCACCAAATGTACATTCTCTCGTTAATACTAAACAACTTTTTTCTCACCGTGAACTTACAAAAAAATGGGCAATGTGGGCGTGGCTTTGGCGATAGCTGTGGGTGCCTGGTTATTCGGCAGTGCGGGGCAATATGTTTGCCTGTCAGTTTCATGCATTTCATATCGAAAACCATTCGTACTTTTACTTGAGTGAGTTTTATGAGCAACGAGCCGAGCCTGTTGTGTGGGGGATACACACACTCCCGCACACTCGCGCATATGAGGATGAGGATGAGGATGCTCCACTGGCTACATTGTGTGTGTTGTATCCTTTTTCTCCCCAGTTCAAAATGGGATAGTGCTGGATTGCGGCGGCGGTGAAACGGGGGCGAGGGACAAGGGGCGAGAGTGTAGTAGTGGAGGACGACATCAGTGGCCCCGTTTATATGCATAGTTTTTGGTTGCTCTGCGATTGCAAACTGCGAAGTGGGTTAGATTGTGTTCCGCTGGCTCTGTGCCGGGGCACGCTTTGCTTTTATATTAAATGAAAATTCCAATTACTTTTTATGGGACTACTACTGCCGATGGAACGAAAGAGGCGGTTACACTTTGCCCTCAAACTTAACTATTTAAGGATAACAAAAAGGGATCATAGAAAAAATGGTGTAGAGATCTTAGATGGGGTTGGGTAAAGAATAAAGTTTTTGATATTTTGGAATTTATATATTCTTCTCAAGTGCAAAAATTAAAGCTACGTTCTCTCTCTCTCTCTCTCTTTTTCTCTTTGTCTTTTTTCTTTTTGCGGTAACGAACGAGAGAGTGACTTAAACTCTGAGAGAACTTTGCTTATTTTCTCTCCAAAATGGTTTTTTTTTTTATTTTTTTGTGTTTTGATTTTGCAAAGCTCTCTGAGAGTGCTCTCTCTCTGGGGTAGCGAACGAGAGAGTTTCTTCTTTAGTCGCTCCTTTAGAGAGTTTTTCTCTCCGCAAAAGGTTTCTTGATCAATGTGGGTTCCTATAATTAATAGGTAATTTTTTTCAACAAAATCTTTTTAAATTATTAAATAAAAGAAACCATATAGCTACCTAATTTTGCTCTGTGCTTGATTTAAGCCCCTTGAATGTCAAAGTTCCCCTCGAATGCGAACCGAAAAAATTACAATAAATATTTCTCTTTCTCTTCTCTCCCCCTCTCACTCTCACCACTTGTAGGTAAGTTATGGAATACAAATATATATGTATATTTATGTGTATGGAGAGGAGCCTGCATATTTGAGCAGTGCGAGGGGTAGGAGGGGAGCTCGCTAGGATCCTGGAACTGAAAGTGGAGCTGGGAAATTTAATAATTCAAGTGGCCGGTGCGGGGCGAAGGCCTCTCTAATGACCTACTTGAGAACAAACAACAACAACAGTGTAACGAAAAAAAAAGAAATGGGAAAGAAAGAAAAAAAAGTATTATAGGCAGGTGAGCTGGGTGGGTAGTCAGGTAGCCACCCACTGCACCACCCATCCCCCTATCCGCACATGTGGGGGTCAGGTGGTTTGCCAGAAACTTGTTTAGTTTTCGGTTTGGCTTAGTTCGGTTTCAGTTCAGTTCAGTTTTCAGTTTTCCGTTTTCAGTTTTCCGTTTTCCGTTCTCAGTTGAGTTGCAGTAGTTTTCTATTTACTATTTTCAGTTGCCAGTTCAGTTTTGAGCTTTCGATGTTTGACTTGCTGCAAGTTGTTTTTGTTTTTCCCACCCCCCTCCCTACAAGGATATGCTGTGGAAAGTAACCTCTTGACCTAGTCCAATCAATGTCCTCATGGCAAACATTCGTCTTGGCATTATGAGTGAAATGCTGAGAGCTTCATATAATTTTCCTGCTTTCCACAAACAAAGGACACAAGTCAGTGGGAAAAATCCGGACAGGACATATCATATATCTGCCATAAACTATGGCAAGGCACAACTCGATTTAGCTCGTTAGACAACATTTGTTTCGGACAGTTGGCAACTAATTTGTTTTGAAATGGATGTCGAGTGTGTGTCCTCGACGACCCCCAGGACGACGAGGCTTTGCCTGTGCTACGGAAGCAAGAAGGGTCACTGCCAGCAAATTGAATAAAGAACAACAACAGCAGACAAAAAAAAATGGAAAGGAAAGGAATGGAAAGGAAAGGATCCCCTGAAATAAGGACAAGACAGAGACAAGCCTGCTGCTGCCTTCTCCATCCTACAATTTTTGCTGTAAATATTATGCTAGAATTTTGATAGATTTCTGAGGGGGCTTTTCGATGGGTTTTGCTTTGCCTTTTGGGTTGGTTTTTACCTACAAGAAAATTGCTCGCTTTTGCTGTTTAGAAATTTCCAAGGAAATCAATTTGCTAACCTTTTCTAATGAAATATTTAAAAGGGAAATCAACTAGCAAGCTATTAGGTAGGCAGCTTAAAATGTTCTTCAACTTGTTTTTAGTTTATAAAAAATTAATTTGAAAAGTTTTCGTTATGGAAATATTTGCTATATAAATTTATTTCTTGAAATGGGGAATACTTCTGTTCAGTTTTGGTACTTGAAATTGGATAATAAACGTTGCTTTAGGTTCTTGGCAGTGGTCGAGTGCTCAGACTCCTCACTAATGGCCGAAACACTATCCTGATTGCCTAAATAATAATATTTTAAGTAATAAAATTAATTAACTAATTTTCGGTTTAGTAATTTTACTTACTGGGCAACATCCTGTGCTTGCTTCTCTTGTAACTTCGCTGACTCCGCTTCCGGTGCAAACTTCGGGAACTACTGGCCTTCGGCGGCGGAAGAGTCTCGCTGGTGGCCAGGCTCAGACTCTTGCTGGGTGTCTGGACAATGGTCACCGATTTCAAGGACGACCTTCGGCGTGGATACGAGGAGGACATGGAAGCGGTATCCGCTGTATCCTTAGCCTGACGATACGCAGTGATAGCTTTGCTACTTCCGGGCAGGACAAGGGAGGAAGTACCTGGTGCTGGCACGGAGCCACCACCGGTCATTGCGGCTGCCGTCAAGCGCAGCTCCTGGTTCTCCTGAAAGAGGCGAGCCCGCAGATTCTTCAGACCCTCGAAATGGGACACTCTCTGCCTCTCCAATTCCTTCAGATTGTTTCTGGCTCGCTCTAAAGTATCCAAAATTTTTGCCATGTGGCTCATGTTCTCCTGCTGGACGCGTTTGTGGGCCTCGAGACGCGCCTGAATGGGACTGGGGCTGGATGGGGCAGCAGGAGCAGGAGCAGGAGCAGGAGCAGGAGCAGGAGCAGGACCCTCCTCGCTTGTCTTTTCCATTTCCGAATTCTCAGTGGCCATGGTTTAGTGTCTTTTTTTTTACCAGAGAAAAGCCAGGATGTGCCAGGTGAAATTTAGAATTTAGTATTTTTCGGTAATGGCACTCGGGTCAAGGTCTACTAAATAAATATATATTGCAATTTGTTAGAAATTGCTGCACCGAATTGAATTGCGATGGCCACTCAAATATATATATATATATATATGGGAAATAAATAAATCGGAGTGCCATTTTATGGCCACTCCCAGTGTGGCCTTTTAGCCACTCGCAAAATTGGTTCAACTATTAAAGTGAAAAAGTTTTCCCAGCTTTTCCAACGCTCCTCCCTCTCCCCTCTCATATTTTGGCAGACAAACTTCAAACTATTGTTGTGGCAAGTCAATGAACTGGCAAAATCGCCTAATATTTCCACACTCCCAGACACTTGTCGTCCCTTCTTTTTCGCTCTTATTTTTCCAGCTCCTGTGTTTGCTGCAAACAAAAAGGAGTTTTCCCTGGGAGAGGGAGCTTCATGTTTTGTGCTCTGAATGGCCAAGTATATTAAAAGTCTATTTCTTTTGGCAAGACAATAAAGTAGCGCGAGGGCGCCAGGCTGAAGGACAAAGGCACACCACCAGGATCCAGGATCCAGGATCCTTTGGCCCTCTGTGTGTGTGTGTGTGTGTGTGTGTGTGGGGGCGGGGAACTGTCGGTTCTGGATGGCTATTGTTCTACTTCGCGAAATAGCGCACATAAAAAGCCAAAGAACGACGGGCCATAAATGATAAAAAAGGGGCAAACCAGAGGCGCAGAAAATTGTGTAGGAGGGGGGGAAGAGCTAAGGGAAGATACAGAGAGTTCAAGTTGGAGCTGGTGAGAGGAGAATTGGCAGGGCAGCCCGAAGTGGGGATAAATGACAGCCAACTGGCAGTCAGACAGAGGCGTAGACCCAGGGGGTTGGAGAGCTAGGAGAAAGAAGCAGGAAAAAATAGGGAGAAAAGGGAGAAACCCGAAGAAATGTAGGAGAAAACCCCCCAAAGAAATATAGAGGAGAACTAAGGGAAAAAAGGGAGGGAAAAGAGAGGGAAAAGGAAGAAAAAAGGGAGGGAAAATGAAGAGTAAATGAAGAGAGGGGCAGGCAAAGGCCAGAAAAGAGGAAGAAAACGGCAAGGAAAAAGGCCACTAAAATACAATGAAATGCCAGGCCCGACATTCGACATTTTCCAGGCCCCCAACTCTGTCCAAACCCCCCCTCCCAGCTCCCTACGCCCCTGTCAATGCCAGCGATGTCTGCCAGGAAAAGGGTTAAAAATGTTTCATTGCCTCGACAGGACTGCGAAGACAACATATGCCAATAATTTACGCAATTTAGACAAAGCAAAAAAAATACAAGAAACAAAAATACAACAGAAAAAAATACAAAAAGTAAAGGAGAAAAAAATACAACCAAAAAAACAAGACAAACAAAAAGACAGACAGGCAACGGAGAGGAAAATGGGCCCCCAGAAAGAATATTTTCTCAAGGCAAATCCATCAGGAAAAGGACCAGCATGAGTTGGGGGCCAAGGAAACATCAAGCAAACCGAAAGGCAAGCCAAAAACCCACCCAAAACCCCATCGAAACCCACCCAAAACCCACTCAAAATACCACCCAAAACCCCACCCAAAAAGCAAACCGAATTGATGCTCAATTTTATATTTTAAATGTTATTCAAATTGTGTCACATTTCTCAGTGTAATGGCTTGGAATTGTCTGCATAGAAAAAAAAAGGGAAAAGGGTTCCAACCACGCCCTTTTCGCCCACTTAAACCCCTTTATGTGTGTGTGTGTGTGTGGCTTGTTTTTGGAGTAAAATCAACTCCCCTCGAATCCCCATTTTATTTATTGACTCTCATTTCTTCCCCCTGGCTGACACACGTACTATATATCCCCTATTCCTATATATATATTTTATATATATATATATTATATATATGTAGAGTGGAGCTGAGGATGCCATAGAAATGAGCGATGCTCCGGCGATTTACAATGCGCTAAGTTAATTAGCCGCAGCCAAACGACGACGATGACGACAAGAAGAAGGCGAAGAGGCAGTTGGCCATCGCAACTGACCCTCAAAGGTTGCCAAAGGCAAAGGCAAAAGGCAAAAGGGCCCAGCGTTTACTTTTGCGGAAATTGCGTCATTAACAGGCGCTTAGTATAGTTTTGTGTGCGATGTATAAATACAATGGAGATATATACTATACGGGCATATAAATGTAAGTATTAGTACAGCTGAGGTCGAAATAATAGGATATTTGGTCAATTGGGAGCAGGAGATCCTAGGAAGAAATATAAGTCCTTTTATATGACTAGAAATTATTCTTAGAAACGTAATGTCTTACCAAATATTTAAGCTTAGTGCAAGAAATATATAAAATATTTTAAATATAATTTATTATGTATATAAAATTTTACACATAAAGCATTGTGTATATAAAATATATATAAATAAATAAATAAAATAAAAATATATATAAATAAATAAATAAAATAAAAATATAAATAAATAAATAAATAAAATATTATATATATACAAAATATATAAATATTTTTATTCCCAAATTCCCAAAATATTTATTCCTTTATTTTACCAATAAATTCAAAAATATATTTTGAAAAATTTAAGGTACTTTTAAAAAGTTGTTCTATGTCTGAAATATTTTCTAAAACTTTCAATCTATACATGGAAATGTATCTGTATTTCAATCATCAGAGTAAATATTCTTCATAGTAAATTTAAAAATATATATTTAACAATTAAAGATCCTTTTTGCTTTGCAATTTTATTACAAATTTATTCTAAACACGAATCTGTACTAATACATATTTCAACAATCCGCATTCTATTTTTTTTTTTAATAAATTCAGAATTTATAAATATAACTTCCTTTTAAATTGTATTTTCTGTCTTAAATTGTACCAAAAAAATTGTAGTACTTAAATTTTATGCACTACAAAACGTTTTCCAAAATAAATTCAGGAATATTGAAAGGAAGGAAAATAAACATAACCAAAGAAATCTACAATTTAATTATAAAAAAATATTTCTAAAAATATACAAACTCCCTTTTGAACATCAAGCTACTATAGTTATGATCACAATCATGTGGCTATATCCATCCCCTACCCCACTTCCCCTCCCCTCCCCCCCCTTCCCACAAAACCCCTCAAATGTTAAGACATTAACCCTAAGACCTTTGATTAATGCCGGCTCAAAAGACACACACAAAAACGGGAGGCGAACAAAGCGAGAGGGAACAAAGTCTGGTAATGAGACTGCCATTTCGATGATATGACATCTTGTTGTTTTGTTGCTGCCACTCGACTGGAGAGAGGCAAGGACCCCTGAAGGACCTCTTTGGCACCCATCTCAATTACAGTCCTTCAGCGTGTAGGAGTCATCGTCTTATTTATCTGCACCCAAAACCCAATTCTTTGGTCATTTCACCTGCCTTGGGGGCACCTTTTGGCCGAGGTGAAAGCGGCTCCTTAACCTACCTACTACCTACTTGTGGTGGTCTTGTCCCTGCCCCTGCTCCTGTTCCTGCTCCTTCTCCTCCTCCTTCTCATGGTCCTGCTAATGATGTCCAATTCGGTGTTCGATCCATGGCGAGTGTTCCCCCGGAGGCCAGGTGGGGCAGAACAAATGAAAACAAATCCGATTGAAGGTGGAGGCTTGTGGTCTCTGTGGCTAGCTGGGGGATGTGCTAGATGTGGTGGTTGTGGGACTGTATGACATTTCAAGCACTAAACACAGTACATCCTTGCCGGCTAATTGGACAAGTGAAAGTGAAATGAGCTTCCAACTTTGGAATTAGAGGGAAAAAAAATGAGGGTAGAAGGGAACCATTAATGGGACACTCTGGAAAATGAGCATGTCTCATAATTGAAGCTCTTGTTGTCGGTGGAAAGTGAAAAGTTTAACTTAATGAGGTGGTTGTTTTTTAGGGTCTCATTTTTAATATACTATTTGTCCTTACAAGAGGTTTTTTTATATATTTTTGGGTAATTTTTCTTTGAGTTACAGAGCTTGAAAATTATTTTACTGCCACAATTAAGCTGCTAAATTTGTACTTGGGAATTATAGGTGTACTTTTTAGGGGTATGTTCCGCTTTTAGGTGAAATAAAGTGATTTTAATTATTCTTAAGCTTATTTGAAGTCATAAAAATCTGTACTTAATCTCTAAAACAATGTAACAACAGCTTAAATTACTTTTTTTGTTAGCATTTCGTTGCAATTTTATGCTGCTGAATTCGTACTTGGGAATTTTAAGTTTACTTCTTAGGAGAATCTTTGGCTTCAAACCAACCTTTATTTACTTTTGAGCTTACTAAATTGTTTTTCTTTAAAAATCAGTACTAAGCTCCCGAAAAACAGCTTGAAAAACATGTTAAGCTTATCCTCAACCCCATTTCTTGCAGTGTAAACTGCTAATCAGACGCACTCCTGCTTGACTAATGCCAAGTCAAAGGGAAAAGCTCTCTGCCGCTGCCAGCATTTCCCATTTCCCATTTCCCTTTTAGTTTTCCTTACTTTATTTTCACGCTTCTGCGTGTCTGTCTCAGTTTCGGTTTCGGTTTCAGTGTCAAAGTCAGAGAGTTCGGGTCAAAAGGCGCATCAATGCTACTGAGCATATTTTGCGGTCGCCTCGCTTTCCCATTTTCCTCACTACACTTTTTTACTTGTGCGAATTTTCCTTCCTCGCTTTTTTTGCTGTTGTTGTTGTATTTGTTCTCTTTTTGAAGAACTTTCTGTGTGTGCCATGATGCTGCACAAAAAACTTCCGACAACAATTCTGCAAACGCAAGCAGGAAAACATAAATCTGGCTAAAGCTAAAACGCAAACTTTTATTTAAAAAAAAGAAAAAAGGGAAGAGAAAAATGATAGGAAGGAGGAAGCGGAGTGGGAGGGCGGGGCAAAGGAAGAGTATAAAAAATAAAAGCTGGAATTTTGTGTGAGTGCGTGCAAGTGATAGAGGAATTGGATAAAGCGGAGGAAGAGGACGACGAGTGAGTGGTCCCTAGTTGGAGTTTCAAGATTGGCCAAGGGAAGCCATTGGAGGGTTGACTTGAAGAGATAGCTGCTTGTTAGAAATTTAATTTAAATTAAATTAAATAAGAAATAGCAAAGGAAAAATTATATATAAATTAGAAATGGTTCTAGAGGGTTTATATAATTTTTAAAATTATTTTAAAGGCTTTTTTTAGTTTCAAAACTCTACAAACTATATTAATTTGGAAGAGAAAAACGCAAACTAAATCTTAAAAAATAAATATGAACATTTTCTGCAGTTATAAGACATTTTAGAAACTTACCAAATGGTCAAAAAAAATATTTAATTACAACTCTCTGTCATATTTGCTTAAAAACATATTAATTTTCAAGAGAAAACCCCCAAAATAAATCCCATAAATAAATCTAAAAAAAATACTCTACAGTTGTAGGGCATTTTAGAAACTCACTCGAATGGTCATAAAAAAATGCGAAGCCCAGTAGAGCCAGGGACTTGCTTTCGGAGTGAAAAAGTATCTTGGTATCTTTCTGCTGTCTTTTCTTTTTAAGCAAATGTCCACATTTTGACCATTTGAAATCCAAACAGGCAACTTTTATGCCACTGACGTGTGTGTGTTCCCTTACTTTTGTTGTATTACGTGTGTGTGCGCTTTTTTTTTTAGTACTTCCACTGCTTTTTTCCTCTCTTTTTCTTTTTTTTTTTTTGTGGGGAACAGACTTTGGCTGCCATTCCGACTTGAGCTTGAAATTTTGCAACATGCCTTCGACATCTCTTGGGTATTTTTACGACCATCACAGAGACGGGCCAAAAAGACTGACCACAAAAAGCAAAGGCGCCCAAGAGCCGCGACCTGTCCTGCCCCGCCCCGACCGCCTCCTTCTTTATTTCTATTTTTTTCTTCTTTTTTTCTGGTTTCGGTTCTGGTTTAGGTTTAAAGCCAGAAAAAAAAGAAAAAGAAGCAAAGACTTGCAGGGGCAGAGCAGCAGCTTCTTCCTCAAATGGATTTGGACAGAAACAAACACAGCCAAAATAGGAAGAGAAAAAAATATATAAAAAAGAAATGGGAAAATATACAAAAAAAAAACAAGAGAAACACAGATATAGTGCAGGAAAATGGATAGGAAGTGGCAGCAGGGGGAGGGACAGGGAATGATGATGCACGTGATGCGATTCATCGCTGGCTTAGCAGAGATACAAAGATACAAAGATACAAACAACCAAGAAACAACCAGAACAAATAGTAATGCCAAGGAAATGCTTCCTGTCGGGTGTTTAAAAAAGCCAAAAACTAGCTACAAAAATACCTTAAAAAATGTTAAATTAATGTGAATATATATTTGCTAATTTTTTAAAATATTAAATATTATTTAAAGTAATATTTAAAAGTTTAAAAAAGGTTTGTGATTTGGGTTTCCTAAAATAGTTCATGAAGTTAAAATTAACATTATTCAAATCCTAACATCTGTTAAAATAAATTTAAAAAATATATATTTTATAAATTTAAATTATTAAATTTATTTTTCAAGAAACATCTATTTTTCTGCCTTAAAAATATCAGAATATTAAATTTTGTAAGACTTTCTGAATAATATTAGAAAATATAATTGATAAATACCTTCTTAAGTATACTTATTTCCTATTAAAACAATTTTTTTTGCTTAAAAAAAATATCCAAATAATAGCTAAAAAATAGCCAAATGGCCATCTCTCAGCTTGATCCGAAAACTGCTAAGAAAACCGAAGAGAAGAGCAGGCTTTAGCCAGCTGATTTGCCGCCAATTAGCAACTAAGTGGATTTGTAGACCGAAAGCTTAGCCTCAGGCTGCGCCTTGCTTGCCCCGCTGGGTCGGTGGGTGATGGTGGGTGCATGGTGGGTGGTGGCCATCGGCCTGGCGTAGGGCCACGGGCAGGTGCTGGTCTCTGGCGGTCTCTGCTTACGGCCTGTCTGTGACGGTGTTACGTGCCAGGTTGAAATGTGAAAAAGTTGCCAATATTTATATCGATAAACAAAGTAGGAATAAACATCAGCGATTCCCAATGTTGCACTGAGAGAAAGTGTTTTATATAAATTAGGTAATATAATTTGAACTAGATACTTTAAGTACTTCTCGCTTATAATAATAATTTTCCTTTGATTATAAAGATTTTAATTTTGAGCATGCCAAACCTCATGAAATATGTACAACCCAACTAGTGACTCAGGCAGTCACCTTTAATTATAAAAATACCCTTACTAAGAGGTATTTATATAGTACAATTATTTGGGACAGTGTAGAAAGTGAGAAACCTAGAGACAGAGAGAGAGAGTTCCATGGTCGGGGCTTAGTCTAAGGCCACGTGTATGGAATGCGTACGTGCTGCTGTTGAAAAGTCGGCAACTGTTGGTGGGTGTGGGTGCTGTGCCTGCCTTTTCGGCTGCCTTATGGGTGCCTTTTTCAGGGGTGGTGGCTAGAAGGATGGTTCACTGGATGGTTGGTTGGTTGGTACTTTGGGCCAAGGGGCAACCTACTGGCGAACTATACTACGTGCCCCGTTCGCAGAACGAGACAAGTTAAATCGTCGCGTTATTGATGGCGAATGTACGTGATAGGCTCACATACCACATAGCACCACCAATGTTCATCATCATCAGCGGCAGTCTCTCCATCATGATGATGATGATGATGATGCTGCTGGCTCCTGATCATCATCATCATTTCGGTAATGGCCATAATGAAGGCTGAAGGGAACTTTTGCGTCGACAACAGCTTTCAACAAGCATCCGAGAAGCCCACCTGTGTGCACACGCTTTTCAAAAAAAAAAAAAAGGAAAAACAAAAAAAAAGACAGAAAATTCTTCTTCACCCACTCGTTGTTTCGCCCCTCAATTTCCCCCCCCTTACTTTTCCATACTTTTCCCTATAATGGCGGACCTCTTAGCTTAATGTGATTAAAGAGACTTGCTATTGGGATTTTATGTTTTGGCCAGATTGGAAATTTCGTTGACCTGTTTTTCTCAGTCGAGAGTTTGGAGGGGCTTTTTCTTTGAGTTTTTGAAGTCTTAGCATGTAACATTAACACTGTCTAGACTCTCGAATTAAGTTTACTTTTCTACATAATTTGATGTAGCAAAAACCTCTAAGATTAAATATTAAATTCTGCCTTTAATTCCCTTAAAACCCTTGTTTTATATTTCTTTTTTGCCTTCTAACTCCTAACTAAAATAATTGAATGTGTTGTGACTCATAAACTCCATCCACAAAAGTGAAAAAAATACACACAAACACAAACACTCATTCGCCTGCAACTGACAATTTAACATTTAATTAAAAATCAATTAAAAACGTATTTTTGCACTTTGCTGTGTGAACGAACAGCAGCAAGTGGAAAAAGGAAAAAAAACATATAGACAAAGCGGATATATGTATACAAAACTGTACAGAAATCGAGACCAAATAGGAAGAGTACAAAAAAGGGGAAATAGAAAAGGAGTAAATAGAGCAATGAAAGCACTGAAAGAAATAAAGAAAGGGTTATAAATATTCTAGAAAAACATTGAAATAATATACTAAAGCTTTAAAAATATTAAAATATGAAATTTGAATATGAAAATATCAAAAATAATAATTATTTTGCTTAAAATTTAGATAATATAATAAGGAAAATATCACAACTAGTAAATTTAATTATTTAAAGATTAAACAAAGGGAAATTATAAGGAAAACGTAAAAAATAATACATTAAAAAAATAAAACTCTCAAGAAACCATAGAATATATAATTAATTAAAGCTTTTTAAAAGGAATTGTTCGAACCAGTTAACCAAAAATAGTTTTAAACTTTATTAAATCAATTTTTAAGCCTATTTATATTCCTCTCTGTATGTTTATGTTGTCTGTTTATTGGAACTGAAGCACTGAATGCTGGAATTGAAAGAGCTTAATTGAATTAATGTTCGCCCTGAATGGGGGTTTTCTAGTCTGGAATGGGCGGGGGAATTCATACACTCATAATTCTCCGATTGCCGATGTTTGAACTCCAATGGGAATTCGTCTCGCCATTCAATCAACGAACTGCGAATTAAACCCCCACTCCCCCTTAGGGGGTTAAGGGACGACCACCCGCATTTATCGAACTGAACTTAACCCTTTTTTTGGGGTGGCATGGGTCGCGACTTCTCGTCGTTTATCATTAAATTGCAATTAAAATTGACATGGAATTTGATTTATATAATAAGTATAAGTATATGCATATATAAATTACAATTAATACACAAAAGAAAGGAGGCTAATGGGGTTGGTGTTGTCTTGGGTTTCATGTTTGACTTTCAATTAGCCACTTGGTCAGTTTTCTTGTGGTTAGGGGAGGGGAAAAACGTGTTTTCAGGTTGGAATAAAATGTGTTTAGTTAGGGGAAAATATTGATTTTAATTTATATTTTTCATATTATAAAGCATAGAAAATATATGTTTTCTTTTCATTTTATATTTATCACTTCAACGAATACACAATAAGTACACTAGAATAAACCTTAATTTTCTAACAAACCACCTAGTTTTTCTGTTTAAATAATATCCATAAAATTCTCCACCCGTAAATGAAATTCAATATTATTTCTAAGCATTATCTTTAATGGTAAATACCTATAAAAAAAAAGCCCCCATACATGTCCATCTGACACCCGTTAATTTAAACACTTTGAGGAGGCTGATGATTAGAGGGAAAAACGAGAGAAAAAAGAACGGAAAATTTTCGAATTTGCATATAAAACGAAAAAATGTGCCGAGGCGTTCCATAAAATTTGTTTCAATTCAGATTCGAATTTCGGTGCTCAGAGATTCGGAATCGAAATCGATTTATGGTTATGATGTGTCAGATGCGGGCTGTTTCATGTTTGGTCTCTCGTTCTCATTCTCGGGTCCAAACCGAAGTCAATAAAACGCATTGGGTGGTGGCTGTGTGTGTCAAAAGGAAAAAGTCCAGTGGAAAATGAGCCAAAGAAGAGGAGAAATTGATGTGCATAAGATGGGAGAATGAAAGAGACGATGCAGGCAATCAAACAATTGATGGGGAGATTTCCTTCTTCTTCGGCGGCTCTTCTGCTTTTTATTAATTTATATGGCAGGCGGAAAATCCAACCAACCAACCCACCAATCTGCCATACCTCCCTACCTCCCTCCCTGCAACCATCCATCCATCCATCCATTTGCCAACAAAAGAGTCTTAAGAGGAACTCTTAATAAGGATGTGAAATATGTTCGGCATTGCTAATTGAGCGAACATTTAATTCTTTCTTTCATTCTGGCCTTTCCCTTTAATTACAGCAAAAATTACAAATAACAACAAAAGAAATACTATTGGAAAGAGAGAGGGAGAAGGGGGGGTAAAGAAAAGAGCAGATATTTTAATAATACTTATGAAATTTTTAAGTTGAAGAATCACAGAGAGAAGCGGCGATGGGCCCGCATCTATCGAGTGGCATTAACAAAAGGAGACGAAGGCACTGACAGAAATTGAGGAATTTCAACTTTTATATCATTTAAATATATGTGCAAATAATTTGTTATAGTTAAAAATCTGTCTAAGGTTTTAAAAAAATATTCTAAGCATTATTTAAAATCAAATAATATTCTTTAAAAATTATTTGCGTTAAAACCTTTGATAAACTCCACATACTATATGAATTTGTTAACAATGTACTTGATTTAATATTTTAATAATTATTATAAATATTTAAATGAGTTTATATGAGTTTTATTTTATATTTAAATATCTTAAAATATTTCTTATAAAATATTTTGACTAAAAATTAACCATAAACATTGTAGTTCATACATTTTTATTAACTTTATTTAAAGTTTTCTTTTACATTTCATTTTCTAATTCAAAGTAAGACTATTTAATTAAATTTTTCTTTATAATTTTGCTATAAAATCCCTATTTTTTCCTCTGCTTACTTTTTTCAATTTAAAAAGTCGTACAAATCGAGGCAAATGCTGGGCGTCGGTCTCCCTTAGGCGATTCTCCACTTTAAAGTGCAATTGGCATTGAAATTTAACACTGGGCCCCCCCATGCATTCATTTGGCGGGCACGTTTCCACGGCTCCCTCTGTTCCCTTATTTCCCCCATTTCCCCTATTTTCCCCCCATCATTTCCTTTTGCCTGCCTGTTTTCCCCTTCCCCTCATTCGGTTTTCCATGCCAACTTTGGCGGCGCTTTGTGTGTGGGCAGTCGGAAAAGTCAGCGACTAAATTAATGTGTGTGTGCAATCAAATGTGAGCAATTCCCTGGTTCAAGTGTAATTTTATGGGGAAACGTGGCTGAAATTACATAGTGCTGCTAATGTATCGGTGTGGGGATCTTGGCTAATTATAACCGCGGCTTTTGAGCAAATATCAGTGAAACCTAAAAGGGGGGAAACCCCAGGGAAATTCTGTATAAATATATATGCAACTTTTTTCGTAGGCAATTATTATTAGCAAGTCACCTTTTGGCCTTTGTTTTTAAGTACCTTTTTCCATTTAAATGTAAAATTGTATTAATAAATACACATACCTTGTGGTTAATATTAAAATTCAATTATTAGTAAAACAATTTAACTGAAAACCTGACTGAAACTCGTGTCAAATAAATGCAGTGTTTTTTTTTTGTGTAAATTTCAAAATTAAATTGTTTTTGGCTTGTATATTTAACGAGGAGAAGGAGAGGTACTTTTTTTAACTTTGACTCCTTTTTTGTGAGCCCGTCAAATTACAGTCGAAATTTGTTATCCAATTAGGATAAAGGCACAGAAAAAAATATTGTACCCTACTAGCAGTTTTTTGATGTTTCACAAAAAAATAAATCGAGTGTTTTTTTGTTGTTTCTCCAGCTTTCTTTACTCTTTTTTTTTGTTGTTTTTTGTCTGCCAAAAAGTTTTTTGCAGCTGCAACGGCAAAAGTAGATTAAAATCTAAATACACACACACACTCATAAATTGTGCTCAAATAAACCGAATTAAAAGTGCAAAACAAGGAGAGAGCAACAATGCAAAGAGTGACGGCATCGTTGGGGTGTCTGGGTGGGGGGTAGAGAGGGGGTTGGAGGGAAAACTTTTTAAAACAGTTAAGTGTAAAGGCGCGTCATGTTAGACACACCACACAGGCCACGCCTCCAGCGCCCCGGTCGCCCCTAATTCCTGGCTGACTGGACTAACTTTTGACAAAATGTCCACACAAAAAAACTGAAACAAAAAAAGGAGAACAAGGGCTGTGCACAGGACAAAATTTTGAGACTTTCTGTTAAGAATTTTCTTATAAAAAATAGTCTGGGAATTACTTAATTTTTAAACAATCTTTGAAGGCCTAAAGCTTAATATTAAAACTGAACCTTAATATACACACAAAATTCACCTTTTAATATTTTTTTATATTTAATTTCTGACTTTTTTTTAAAACATTTCTTTTCAAAATCAATTAAATTTTTTTTCAATTCTCCTGTAAACATTTTTCTCAAAAAATAATTTTTTTTTAAATACTTCTACTAAATAGTTAATTTTTTTAAAATATTCCCAACTCACTTAAACTTTTTAAAGTTCATATAAATTTTTTGGCATGTGTGTAGGGCAGTAGAGGGTTAACGGACAGCGGTAACAGCGGACAGATCCCGACAGCCGCCACCGCCGCCGCCGCCACACACACGGAAGCCATAAAAACTTATGGCAAAATATATAAAAATTCACCCTTTTTATTGTGGCAAACAACGAGAACGAGAAGGAGAACGAGAAATAAAATAAAATGCAAAACGTTTTACCCCAAAACGAGGACGAGCCTGCAGTCAGGAGTGAACCTAACAGAGCTGAGGAGAACCCGACACTGACGGTTGTCGTCCTCGTCGTCGTCTCAACCCTTTGGGCCAACTAAAATTAAATGCTGAGTTTAGCAAAAGCACAAAAACAGAATAAAAAAAAAACGGAAAAAATAATAATACAAAAAAGAGAAAGCATTAAGGTACAGAATGCCGAAGGTGGGAATGCTCTAGGAATGTTATTTAAGGACGTTATTTGGGAAATTAGCCAGAGTTAAGTGCTCTTAATTAATTATTTTAAGTGTTTTTCTATTGAAGTTTACTCTATAAATAATTATTTGCAAGACTTCTGGAAGTAAGACTTGACTATATTAATTTTTAAAAATATTTGGAAAACAGTTTTTGGTCTTATTTCTTTATACTTTCAAATTACAAAATATCAGAATTAAAAATACAGTAAATAAACGTATAAAAGTAATTTTTCATCTTGAAATAAATATTTGTAATCAGCTTAAAATTCTAAAACTAGTTGACTTACAAATTTTCCTTAGTATTTAATATATTTTCCCACATATTTCCTGTATATATCTCCTCTTTTCCGTCATATCTAAGCCCAACTGTAAGGGTATGGCCTTAGCAGGAGCAGCCAAAGCGTCAGCACGAGCAATGTGGCATGCAATTGTTGTAAAACAAAGGCAATGAAGATTCGAAATGAATACAAACAGCCAAATGGGGCGCAAACAAAAATAAATAAAAACAAAAAAAAAGGCAGGAAAATGGAGAAAAAAAAAACAGCAGCAGCAGTAACGACAGCAGTGGCAGTAAGGAACAGCAGGAGTTGCCTCATAAGAATAATAATAATAATAATAATATAAAGGAATATATATCGGGATGTGTGGAAACGGTCCGCGCATAAATAACGGAATTGCAGCGCACACAAAGTGGAACAGAAG
The DNA here is from genome assembly GCA_008042675.1 of Drosophila seguyi. Taxonomy (NCBI): domain Eukaryota; kingdom Metazoa; phylum Arthropoda; class Insecta; order Diptera; family Drosophilidae; genus Drosophila; species Drosophila seguyi. Next base: position 73,858 of record VNJU01003391.1, read on the forward strand.
GCGAAAAAGGAGAAGAGTACAAGAGAAAGGGTAAAGGTTTGGATGGGGGGGTTAAAGAATATTAAAGTAGGAAAATGCAGGCACATGTGAAAAATCCAAACAAAATACTAACTAGCTTAAAAAGAAAGCTTATATACTTGAAAAAGGAAATATTTTAAATAGTTTTATATATAATAAATAATTTAAATAAAGTAGTTGTAATAAATAAGCTTGTGCTGTTGACAGCTAAAAAAAAATAAAACAAAAGGGGAATCTCCCTTCTGGTTAGCACAACAGGTGCTTGTTCGATCCTCTTAACTGGACAACGAACCTTAAGACAATGCCCTATATCAAAAGGACTAAAGAAAAATACCTCTAAAAAATTAACCCTAAAAAACCCCTTCAAACTTTGATAGCTGAAAACCTTGAGTGATGACTCGTGCTGTTTTTTAAGAGAGTGAGAACAAAAAACGGGGGAAACTAGTGAGAAATGCCCCTAGCAAAGGGTTTCTTCCCTCAGGATGCCTGCTGTTGAATTACCGTTTTTTTTGGCTTTGTTAGCCCTCTTTTTCGTTCCTCTTCTTTTCCCTTTTTATTATGCCTTAGGTAAGGGTATTATAGTTTAAGATATATAAAAACTGTCTCTGATTAGAAGAACTAAAAAAGAAAAACACTAATTCTTAGCTATCGAAACTGATCTTGTATTTAAATTCAAAATTTTAACAATTTCCCAACCCTCTGGCCACACTAATTAGTGTTGAAGGGTATTAAAAACTTGTGCCTGCAATATCCTTTTATTCTCTTTTCCTTCTGGGTTTTACTTCCCTTCTTAATATTACTGCTGTTTTATGGCTACCTCTCTCAGCTGTTAGCTGAGCCGAGGGTTAAACACGAGCTAAATGTTTGTACCGCTATGCGGAAAAAGTAGGGGAAAAGGGCAGGAGTAGTGGAAGGAGTAGTCCCAGTGGCAGGGCGAAAGGCAGGGGGTAATGCCAAAGGGAAGGGACAATGGCCGGGGGTGGTGCCAAAAAGGCATGAGGGTGGGTAGGGAAGGCAAACAAAAGCCAAATGAAATGAGATAGAAAGAGAGAGAGAAAGGGCACACACACAGAGACACACACACACACACACCTGGCATAGGGATAAATGCGAAATGCAATTTTCTTCTTATGGGATAGCGTTGATTTCAGCACTCCTGCCGCCTTTCGCCTCCTTGTTTCCTTGTTTCCCTGTTGAAATATTCATTTTGTATTGCATTTCCTTGGCTGCACGTGTGTTTTCTGTGGCCGGAATGGAAAATGCTTCGGCTAACTGCATTTGGCTTGAGAGATTTCGCACGTGTGCCTTTAACCAAGTGCCGCACTCTGCGAGGGTTAAGGGTTAGTTGTTGCCAAGAGCCAACACACTGATCACACACACACACATTGTACAGGCAAACAAATTAGCAAAATCATTGTACAATCTGTAAATGTCAGACAGTGGTGTAAAAGTAATTTGTTGGCAAGTGCAGCGAGTGGAATTTTTAAGCGGGTTTTAAGGAAATTATATGTGAAAATTAAATTTTTGGTTGCAGGAGAGCTAAAAATATATTTTTGGATATATTGTTTGAGTAGCAAAAACCTGAAGTAAATATTATATTTGAAGGAGCAGCTAATAAATTTTTAAAATTTATAAACAACTATTATTTTCCCTTGTAATATTTATTTATAATGTTAATTGAAAAATATCTATCATAACCACTGTTCTTAATAAACAAAAAAAAATCCCAAAACCACTTGGATTCACGCTCACTTTCACAGCAAAGGCCAAGCAGCAACCCTCGCTTATTGTTTTCCCAAATAAAAAAATATATAGAAAATAAAAAGAGGGATATAGAGAGAGGGGGTTGAGACCGGAATTAAAACCCGGAGCGGGGTAAAGCCCCCTTTAGGGGCTAAAGAACACATTCATCCATATCGAGACGGGCGGCAATAAATTTATAAGTTCTGCTAATGTGCGTTAATGGCTTGTAGTGTTCAGAAAACGAGAACATAAAAAACATCAGAAGCCGTGGAGAAGCGGAGCCAAAGCCGAGAAAATTGTTCGGTTTTGGTCGTGTGCCGCCTACTTAGCATATTTCTCCAACCTTCAGCCTTTTTCCTCCCTCCTCCTCATTTATTTTTTTGTGTTGTACCCTTGTTGTTATTTAATTTTCGTTTGTATGATTAGAGGTTATTATGCTAATTCTCCACCCTTATTGCCCAGTCGTTTCTCTCCAATCCCCAAAAATTTCGCCTAGTTTTGCCTGTAAATTCGGACATTATGGTGTAATTAGCAATGCCCCGTCGATGGTTAATTTATGCAAAATTACTCCAAGAAAAAAAATGTAAGGGGAAGTGTAGGGAAAAACTTTGTGTTTCCGCCTTTTCTTTTCGCCGCTTTTTTTATGTCCCGTATTCTGAGGTTATATTTGAACAATGTGCTAAATGAGTCGAATGTTTGTGTAACACCCCCGGACAAAAGTAATGGAGAAATGTCGGAATAATCAGAATATTTGGGGAGTGCCCAAATTGGTCTCCTAATGACGCCAATAATGGGAAGCCGGGGAATAGGCTTTCCCTAGAGAGGAAAATATTTATTCTATACATATATTACATTTTATTTAAATTAATTTTTACCTATACAAATTTACTAATATTCATATTTTCCTTCTTTATTTTCCAGGTATGTAACACACTCTACAACTAACTTTTCTGACATCGTTCAGGGGTCATCCGAAAAAGGGCTAAGTACCTACTTTTACATATAGAGTAACTCAAACCCATGAAGCAAAACCGCAGGCCATATACAGGAATTTATATATATAATATAGTTGAGATATATATACATTCTAGGGGGGGCCCAAAAGTTTGCTTTAGTTAACTGAAAAAGTATTACGCAGTCTAGTGCCCAACTATGGGCCAAAAGCCCACCAAACTTTAAATATAGCCACATAATTTTTTGGCCAGCAGGCGAAACTTTCCTCCACACAGGCTTCATAACTGTCTGTGTGTGTGTGTGTGTGTCAGCCCCCTGAATTTTCCCCCAGAATTTTCCTCACCGCCGGAACCTACCTTCGAGATATTTTTGTGCTGAGTTTACATTATCAATGAACGGCTTTGGCTTTGGCGGCGGCGGCCTGGTCGCCTAAGTAGCCCCAATCCCTCCTCCAAACCAACAACTATAGTTGTAAAGGGTCTAAAAAATGTGGGCGTTGGGGGCGTGACAGTTGCGGTTTTGGGCGTGACGGCAACTATGAAATAACGGCACTAACGACTAACGCTCGAAAAGTAAGTAATCTGCACAGAGGCAGCGAGGTGGGGAGATGTATGCATAGATACGCGCTTACACGGTACGACGACACCCAGTTTTCCGCCCATCTAAAATTTTCCCCTTACTCCTCACCCCGCGCCCTGGCATTTTCCGTGTGTCGTGTGTTTGTGGCCCGCCAACAGAAATTTGTTGGGCAATTTCCAAGCCAACAATTCTCTGCAGTAGTGCTGCCTCTGCCTCTGCTGCAGGGAAACCCTGAAAACCCTCTAACTCAACGGGAAAACCACCTAGAACCCAACTCACCCCGCCCTTGGCCAGCCTAAAAAGCTTTGGTTGGTTGGTAAAAAGCATATAGGACTCTGGGCACACTGCAGAAGATTCTTAAATTACCTATAACTATTTTTGAGCTGGGAACTTTGCCTTTAAGTTATATAAGTATATTCTTCCCGGTATTTTAAGTTAAAGAAAACTTGAAATAAACCTTTTTGGTGTCATATGGGAAGTATTTTTCAAAAAATTTAATATAAGGTCACACTAAAATAGGGCTTTGGAAAGAAGAGCATTGAAAAAGAAGGCTTGAAAAGAAAAAACACCCTACAAAGTAGTAAAAAGGAACAATAAAGTTTGAAGTGCTTTTTTTAGTGTCATATTTTTTGTGTTTTCAGATATGAAAACGATCTGGTCACACAGAAAAACACGTTTTTAGTGGAAAAAAAAAGGAAATTGCAACTTTTGGCTAGATTAAGTCTCTTAAAATATTTAAAAAAATATTTTAAAAATATAAATGACAAAAAAAATTTATATTTTAATTGTTTAAAACACAGTATATATTTTTCACATTAATTCCATAAAAATACTTTTGAGAAACGCAATGCTCTACCTAAAACCAGGTGTTCTAATCTCTAAACTGCATCCAAAAGCGGGGAACTGTTTTTTGCAGGAGGGTGTAGGGTGTGTGTGTGTGTGTGTGTGTGTTTGGAGGCTGTGTGGAGTGGGTTGTGCTGGAGGTTGGTCGCAGGACACACATGCAGCTTGTAACTTGCACATGCACAGCGCCAGCTGCTGATGCTGCTTGCTAACAAGGCTCGGACCTTCACGGATGAAAGGGGGCTAAAAAGGGGTCTAAAACAGGGCTCGATGGGGGTCTGAAAGGGGAGGAGGCTGGGCTGGAAAACAGCACCCACCCACTACAGTGGAACAGGCCCGGCATACACAAACTGTCGCCAAAAACAATTTCGCTGAGATTTAAGTTCTGTTGAACAATTTCCGCTTTGGCTTTGCCCCAAAAAAAAAAAACAAAAAAGCGCAACAAAAAATATATAGAAATGAAAACAAAAAATACAGTAAAGAGGAGACTGTGGGAAAACTGTGGGAAAATGGAGCAGTTACTGGGGAAAAGCAGCCAGCAGCACACACACCCACCAGAGGAGGAGGCTGCACAACAAAAACCACATTCATAGATAATGTGCAGCTTTTGGGTTTGTGGTTATTTTGTATGCTTCGTCGGTCTGCCAGTTGCCATGGACCTCTGCCCCCTTGCTTCTCGCTCCTCTTTCTCAGTTTCTCCGGCTTTTCCTTCTCTTTTTTTGCTGTGGAGAAAAAGAAGAAGAAGTGCTCATCCAATTTTCGTTGTCGTCGTGGTGAAATTTTTGGTGCGCTCCACACAGAAATTGCATTTTTCCCGCTGACAATATCGCGTCGTCGTCGTCGTCGTCGCTTTTCCTTTTGTCCTTTTGCAGGACTAGAGGCAGGAGCAGGAGCTGGAGCTGGAGCAGCTAAGCAGAGATAGATGGAAAAGGGAAGCGAAACTGACAACGGCTTCGGACTCGGACTCGGATTGCGATTGGGGGACTCCGGATCCTGGTTTGGATTTGGATTTGGACCACCGAAAAGTTACCCGCCAGTCAAGCGCTCGGCCACAAACTTTTGGGCACGATTTTCGGTTTTGCGAAATAACAAAAAAAAAACAAAAAACAAAAACAAACAAAAATGCTGGCTGCTTTTTGCAGATATTTTTTTTGCTTTCTCCAGTCAGTCAGCGTTAAAATGTGCTGACTGTACAACTGGTCTTTTGGGCCGGCTTTGTCATTATCAGAGGAGCCGCGAGTCCTGGCCACTAAACTCTTGGATTTTTTAAGAATTTTCCCTCATTTTGATTTAAGCCTTTTACAGAGATTGGTTTATTATGATTAAGGCCCAGAAACTAAACTTTTAATATGGAATTTTAAGCAGACAAAATGCAACTTCAATGATATATTCCTAATATTTATATCTCAAAATTTTATTTGACCCTTTAAAACTTCCGATAAAAGTGCCTAAAATGGTTGTAGTTTTGTAGGAAAATAGCAAGGTTTTATATTTTTTTCTAACATTATATTTACTTACTTAATTAAACCGTCATTTTCTTTTTAATAAAAAATACTAAAGACCGTTTTTAATTCATAAACTTAGACTCCTTAAATGCCATTTGCCTGTCATTCCCTTGACCTTTTCAAGCGACCCCTTCGTGCTCTATCACGCGGGTCAAAAGTTCAGGGACTGATCAATGTCGCTGTCAGCCAGTCAGTCAGTCCTCAACATTGCCTCCTTTTTCGGGGTGGAGGGCTTCCTCCCCCCCAAAAGAAATCAAAGTAAATTAGAAGATGAAACACAAAACAAGAGCAGGCAAAGAGGAGCAGAGGGAAAGAAATGGAGATGGAGTTAAGTGCAATTCTCTTCGCATTGATTGCGCACTTGATTACGATAAATGAAACGTCAACAAGCATCCCTGTCCCAGTCCCAGTCCCAGTTTCAGTCTCAGTCTCGGCCTCAGTCTCAGGCTCGTTGTCGTGCGAGGGTCCTTGGGGGCATCCTGTGCAGCCTGCACACGTATTGTTGGCGCTGTCCTTGTCCTCGTACTGCTCCTTCCAGCTGCTCACTGATTTCTTTTGTCTACTGAGAAAAAAAAGGATTGTGATTTATTTATTTATATTTTCTAGACATTTTTGGAAACCCTTTCACAGCTGGAAATATCCGGCTCGAAGGACCAAAAGTCTAGCTTCAGGCTTTCCCTTAGCTTGCAATTTATTTTCATACTTCAAATCTTGAGCTTTGTAATTTTCCCTCAGTGCAGTGTCAGATTTTCCCTTCAACCTTTTCCCCAGCTGCGTCAGCGTTTCTCACATCTCTCTCTCACTCTCTCTGTGTGTGTGTTGTCTCCGACGGCGGCCGAAAAATCACAGAGGCCAAGCCGGAAAATCAGGCTGATGTCGCCCCGGTTTCTCTAGAGAACCTCTGCTGCTGCTTCTGCCTGATTTTCCGCCGCTCCGAATTTTCCCCTTCCTCCTCCCCCTTCGACATTCCCCGAGCTTTTTCTCAAGGCGCCGGAGCAAATGTTGACATGCTGGCAGCAAGCCGTGACTGGACTTTAGACCCATGGACATGGACACGGACATGGATCCGTATCCGGACACTCGCTGGGCATATATCCATCCATTCACTCACGTCGCTGGGCCGTCTGTTTGTCATTTTGCCGCTTGGCCACTTAAGGCAACAATGTCACCTAGTAGTACTACCCAAGAACCAGCCTTCCCAGCCTCCTCCTTCTCCTCCTCCTCCTCCCTGGGAGATCCTTGAGTGAGTGCACAATTCTCCATCCCTTCGGTTCCTCCACCATCCCCATCGTGGCTTCTTCATGTGTGTGTGCCACACTCTGGAGAATTCATTCATGTTGAAATGCGCAAATTTGTTATCAACGCTTTATGCCATTATGTTCCATGTTGCTGGGAGATTTTTCTACCCCCTCACCCCCTCGTTTTTTGGGCCCAAGAGAAGAAGAGTTTCCTTTTAGCCCCCCATTGTTCCTGCTTTGTCTTTCTTGTCTTCAAAAGGTTTCCTTAACGCCCCAAAATGGCCGCACTGGAGTGTCTTTCCTTTGTGGCTCATTGACTCATTACACGTTGGATATAAATATGTGACCTAATTTTGGGTGAAATTTTAAGGAAACCTGAAGCAAGGATATTAGAGGGGTGAAGCTGGGTGTTCAAGGGGGAAAAATTATTAAGATAGATTTACCTTCTTCCTTTTCTTGTACTTTAAATTTTACTTTAAACCCATAAATCATTTATAAAAATTCATCTATTAACCTGGTAAAAGTCGTAGCTAAAAAAAGTAAGAAAAACCTGAGGAAAATTGCTCTGAAAAACCTTGAAAATTAGTAAATTTTCCAAGTAGAAAGGCCAGTTTGGTTCACAAACGCCACATTAATTAGAATTATCTAAAGTGTGGCACACAGACCCAGACACAGACCCCTCCCTCTCCCCCCGAAACCCTTGTGGGCATAAATGTTTGAGCGGAATTTTATGTAAATGAGTTGCATCCACCACACACACACATACATTTTAGTTGGCCCAAAAGTTCGCTCTAAAAAAAAAAAAAGAAAATGAAATAAAAATAATATAAAATACCCGGAAAAGCCACAGGCAAGGAAAACAACAACGGCGTTGGCATTTTATTGAATACAAAGTTTTCCCTTCCCAGCTCCCTCAACCCCCTCCAAAAAAGGCAAGGCCGCAGTGTATTATAAATTAATAAGCGAAGCACACACACACACACTTACACACACACAGCTTTTGGCATAAATAATAAAGTTAAATACGCTTACACAACGCCTCTTTCGGTGGGCAGACAGCAGCAGCAACTCCGTGGAAACTCCAGCTGAAAATGCCGAATTTATCCAGCGAGTTCTCAATTGTTTTTCCCTCATGTGTGCGCGTGTGTGTGTGTGTGTGTGTGGGTTTTCCTTTCCGGCCATCCTTTGGGTAACATTTTGGTCGATTTCGGCAGCAAAGTTGAGCGGGAAATTTGCCGCAAAATATTATTTTCAAAACAAAAAGGGAAAATGTAAGAGTAAGGAATAACCCAAATTCTAAGGGAGCCTCCAAAGGGTTATGGAGATTATTTTACTTGAAGGATTATATTTTAAGTCAAGACATAGAAAATTGTGACTTAAGGAATTAATAAAAAATAGGAAATAAGGTAGTAACTTATATCTATATCAAAATATAAACCTACTTCACTTTGTAACCAATATTTTGGCCACTTTCAGCAACTCCCTAATTTTTTCTTTAATAAAAAATAAGAATTGAAGAAAGAAACTGATTTCTTTATCAGAATATAAACCTTTTCCGACTTGTAACCAATTTTTTTGGCACCTCCTTTCTCTCTCTTTCTCTTTTGTTTTCGGTTTTCCTTGAACATAAATTGATTTTCCCCAAAAACAGAGACAATTTATCAACATTTTTCGATTAGCTTACCACGAAACGCAATTCCGGCAAAGATTTGTCACCCAACAAACAGACAAGAACCGCAATCCGTTTGCAGGCAACTCTATCAAAATTCCGGGAATTGTCAGCGTTGGGGCGCATTGCCCCGGAATTATTTTGATTAAGTAGCCGGGCCAAATCGATATATCAACGCGTTTGCACGCGACACTCCAGCGACGACGACAATGACTCGAATGTGTTCGTTCCCTCTCTCCCCCCTCCGGCAAGTTTCTCTCTGTTTTTGGATTCCGATTCCGATTCCGTTTCCCCAGTCCAAGTTCCCGACCAGAAACCAACCTCAATGCCATTGCAGATGTACGTACCCCCGAGAGCCCCGAGAACGACAATGACAAACGTAGGCAACATTTACGCACTTGTGCTGTTGTTTCTGTACACTGCTCAAAAATGTATGGGAATATTTTATAATTTAATTTAGATTGGGAATTTCTTTTAACAAATTATAAGTTATAAAAGGAATATTTAAGAAGGTACTCCGATAACACTGAGAAGTAAATCTCTGTTAAAAGTTTTTAGTGTGACCGACTTGGTCTTTAGTTAAATGCCAGAATCAGTTGGGGATTTTAGATTCTTACAGAGGGAAAGCTTAAAAATCCAAATTTTTGCAAATATGAAATATTGTAGGTTTTCTGGTACCTATTTTCCAGTAAATTTATCTGTAAATCCAGTTTATTAAATATTCAGATGTATTACTCTATATACAGCTAGAATCAGTTGAGAATTTTAGAGTCACAGAGCTGGATTTATCAAATTAATAAAGGTTTCCTATTAAATTATGAGCAAACATTAAAAGTATAATTTTTATTTATTTTTATTAGTTATTTTAATTAAAGTTCCAACAGAAAATATTCCATAAATTCCCAATTAATTTTTTCCCTCTGTACATCTGTCGCCCAAAAGTATCTGAGTATCTGCGGCCGTGTATCTGTATCTTTTGATTTATAACCGAGCGAGGAGAGAACATAACCGCGCACTTTAATATGAATCATTTGACATATTTCGGATGTTGCCTTTGTTTTTAACCGTCTCACATTTTTGATTTATCGCTCCCTCCCCCGTTACCCGTTCATTATTGCTTCCTGGCTTCATTAACAACAACAAGAAGAAGGAGGATGCAGAAGAAAGAGAGATAGAGAGGGAAATAAAGGAGCGGACACAGCGGAGGCGACAAAAATTAGTAAGAAAATTTATTGCATGTGTGTTATCAGTCGTGTCTCCCAACTGCATTCTGAGTCAGAAAATTGTTGGATTTTCCCTAAAAGAAAACCAGAAAATAAAGTAATTTCCTAAGATAATATGCTTAGAGAAATAAATTTAATAGAATTATAAAAGATATTTTGAAAAACTCTTGAATTTATCTTTATTTTCGGCTTCTTTTAAGTGCTGCCATTCAGCAGGATCCCATACTCCTCCATCAATTTCGTAAATTGTGTCTGCCAAACCGAGTTGTCATCGCTTTTGGGGCTTGTATTCACGTATCTTTGCATCTCTGGGATAACGAGAGCCACAAACCTGGCTAAAACAAAGCAAATTTGCATAAGCAAAAAAAGCAACAAAATGAAAAAAGGGAAACGAAACGAAACGAAATGAAAGAAATTGACTGTCGAGCGGAAAGTTAATGCAACTAATGACAAAAACGCCGTCACCTGAAATCCGGGAATAAATCGAGGAACTGGAAGGGAGCTGAGAACTGGCAACTCGATACCGACGACACTGGGCACTTTGGCACTTGATTCATTCGGTGACACTCACTCAATTTCTTGCTGATAAACAAATTGAATGCGGATTTCAGGGTTCCGAGAAGCTCAGGGTAGATTCTGGCCCCAGGGGGCACACACACAGACACACACACTGAAATGGAAGTGAAATAAAAGTTGAAAGGGAATAAATAACGAAAAGCGCATTGATTTATTTTAGCCAGTTTGTTGTTAACATTTTAACGATTTTGTCCTGGCATTTTAGCTCGTTTTCGTTCGTCCCTGTTCCCTGTTCCCTGCTCCTCCTCCTCCCTTTTCGTTGTGTGTCTGTCTCTTAGCCAAATTGCCGAACATTAGTCACCGATTGACAAGGCAAAGTCAGGCCCAGAGAACCTGAATTGAAGTCGGGCCAAGAAGGTCCCCGAACATCTTGCTCACACAGCTTAACATTTCTACCTGTTTCGGCACCGAGAGAAAAGGGGCTGGCAAAAGCAGTAGATGTTTTGATAGGAAAATTACATAAAGAGAATATTTCTCCCAGTGATCTTTAGCCTTTACACAAATCAACTAATTTCAAACTTGTCGATATTTTAATGAAATAAAAAAAAAGAAGTCAGAGAAATGGGAAATATATGAAAAATGTAGGAAAATGAATAGAAAACAGAACACAGTAGTCGTTGTAGGTGAGAGCTGAAGGCAGAGTGAAATATTTTATTATTTTCCCTTCTCGCTCTCATTCCTCAGACATTTGTCACTGTCGGACTGTTGGTTGTCGCCCGGCCAGGTTACCTTGGCACTTTGGCTAATGAAACGCCAGCCAGCCAGCCGGGCCAGTCGATGTCGGGTCATAGGCCATATGAATGGGACAAGGGGCTAACCGGGAATTACCTGTGAAGTCAAGAAAAATAAAAATTAAGAGAAAAAAAGTAAAAGAAGGAATAATTACAACATAAAGTCTAAGAATGATTTATTTATATTTATTATTTATTTTATAACTTTTACTTAGTACTTTCTTCGTTGTTCTCTTTCTTTTTAAATATTTATAATATTTAACTCGCTTGCTTCAAGCTTAACAATGGCAACCCTGGCGCCCGCGCGTTATCTCTGTGTGTGTGTTTGCGGCATCTGCAATGCGGGTGACAACCCTGCCATAGATTAGGTTCCTTTTGCTCACTTTTTGGCCAGCTTTTTGCCTCCTCAGTCTTTTGTGTCGCACTGGCGATGGCACCGCCTTTTGTTCGCTTGACAGGCTACGTTTTGGACACCCCACCATCATCTCCTACCATTGGAAAGTCCTCATTTTCCAGGCCATTTTGAATACGAGTAGTAGTTGGCCATTGGTGATGAGTGTGTATGTGTTCGTGTGTGTGTTTGTGTGGTGTCTATGGGATGAGAGTGTGCGACACTTGGCGATTGCCCCGGTGTTTGCATTCAACAATGGCCCAAAACAAGCAGAGTTGCCACCCTCCCTCAAAGTAGAGAGAGGGAGGGGGAGACACCCGCTGAACTCCCACTCTCCCTCCCACTCGGTTGGTGAAAATGTCGGAGGAAAAATTTCAAACACGTTTCAATAAAATTCAATTTGTAGCACATTTCAACGCTTTCCGCTGGCGCTTACCTACCCATCCGCCCACCCCCCACCCACCACTCACATATGCATGAATTTCCTTTTGCACTTTGGGTACACAAACCCCCCACACCCCCTGGGTTTTTTCTCTCGCTCTTTCTTTTTTTTTTGGGACCCATCTCCATTGCGTTCGCAAACCATTTTGGCACTTTGCTTTTGAGCTATGCAAAATGAACGACAACAAGGCGCCGCAGCTCGTGTGTGTGTGTGTGTGTGAGGGGTTTTTTGGGGGGTGGTGGCAGCCCCCACCCAGCCACCCCACTCTTCGGGGTTCGTAAATTTCGCGATATTTTCGATTTCGCGTTTACTTTGGCCTCGGCCTCCTCCTCCTCCTCCTTCTCCGCCTTTTGTGGCACTCAAACCAAGCTCAAGGATATTTTTCAAACATGTTCATACATGTCGCACGCACGCACGCAGCACCCCACAAAAAGAAAGGACCCCAAGCTGAAGCCCAAGCCCCAAACTCCAAACCCGAAGCCATACCCAAACCCTATTTTGCCATTTCTCCACTCGTGTGGCATCCGTTTCGCTCTGCCTACAAAATGCAAATGCAAACAGCATACGAATTAGTAAAACGGAAACGGAAACAGGCGTTTGTGTTTTGTAATATTTGCCCCAAAACAACACACACACCACACACACACACAGAGAGAGGCTCACCTGACGACAGCCAGCTAAATTTCGTGCTGGAAAATATATATAAATATATATATAGAATATATATATGTTTGTAGGTGAAAAAATGGTAAATAAAAATAGAAACGCATTTTCCTTTACACTTTTCACCTCGACTCACCTCAATGGCGACCTCTATCACTCACCACAGGCCTCCTCCCCCACACCCAGCAGCCTCTTTGGCACTCTGTTTGCCTTCACTGGCTTCATTTTGATATTTTTGCTTAAATTACCCAACTGGCACGTTTTGTAAACCCCCGCGAAGTCGAGAAATATACATACACCCCTCTACGGTTTTCTATTCTCTTTGAACACTGAGAAAAATAGAGAGAGGTAAAGAGCCTTGGGTTATTTTTGAGTATTTTTAAGAGTAAATATTTTAAACAAGATTAAATTTATAGTGAAAGTATATTTTATAAAATTAAAAAATGTTCCAATTTGAACGATATTCCTTGGCTTAGTGTGACCGTTTCTTCTTGAACAAAAAATACCTAACAAATACATTTAAAATTAAATTAAATACATTTAATATTTAACAACATTACATTGTGTTTTCTGTCAATATATTTCTCTTGAAATAATATTTATATTATTATTATTATTTATAACTGAAAAATCGAATAATAAAAGCACTCAAATTTTGTGGCCGTGTAGCCACCGCTTTCCACCAACTTCCTTCAGCTTTTCTATTAGATTCGCAGCGATGCGTAAGGTTTAATAAGCAGCGCGTGATATTCATTACCAGCAGGCAAAAAAATAAATAAATAAGGCAGCAGGGAAAACGTATTTCACTTGGCTCGTGTGGATTTTTGCAATAATGCGAAATGAATACACAGAAAGCGAGTGGGAAGCGGAAGGAGGAATACCTATCCATCAGGACACTGGACACCCCTCAAGTAAAGGCGACAAAATGAACATTAATAAATTTATTTAACAATTTTCAGCTGCCTTAGTAGAAGTAACTAGACCCATGGTACATGCGACTTGATTTGTCTGTGATACAGCTTCGTCCTTCGGCATGGCTTCCTTTCGCCCGTTCTAATTTATATAATTTTAATGACTTTTCCATACACACGCTGGCAGGATGAGATGGTCACAGGATTTAGCTTGGTTCGGTGGTGGCGATGGTGGCGACGATGGCAATGGTGGTGGTGGTGGTGTTGCGAGTCGCATATATCCCATCTTTGATATCATTGAAATTCACGTCGTCTGATAGCTGGCTAGGTTGGGCCACATAATTAGAAATTAGAGATGCTGCCAGGATAAAGATCGTGACAAATACGTATGTTATAGAAGTCTTTGGTAACTTGTTATTCTTTGATGGTTGTTGATAGAGGCTGTTGCTCCTTGTCTTGGGCAACGTGTAGTTATTTGCAGGATACAACCGAAGGCTTTTCAAAGGTTAAAAACAAAGGGGCCTCCTTTAAAAAACAGCTCTCCATGAAATTCTTCGGAGGTTACAACTGTTCCTTGCCGTTCTTTAGAGGTTAAAACACAGGCTTCTCATTGCAATCCGTCAGGTTCAAACCACAGCTCTTCTTTCTAATTCTTCGAAGGTTAAAACCACAGCTCCTTGTTTATCTGCAGGTTAACAACGCTGGTTACTTGCTGGCTACATCCGTGGTCAAAACACGGGCTTCTCATTGCAATCCGTCAGGTTAGAAACAGCTTAGCTTAGCTTTCTTTGTAATCCGTTAGAGGTTGAAACACGGCAGGTTAAAAAATAGGTTTCACATCGCAATTCTTTGGAGCTTAAAAACACAGCTTTCTTGAAATTCTTCCTTCAAAATATTTGCCCGGTTGTTGCCAGCTTCCTGTCTGATTTTGTGCCAGGTTGTCCCTTTGCATCCAACATTGTGATGTGGTGAGATTGTGGTGTGGTGAGATTGTGTTATGGTGTGGTGTATTGTGGTGTATTGTGGTGTATTGTGGTGTATTGTGGTGTATTGTGGTGTATTGTGGTGTATTGTGGTGTATTGTGGTGTATTGTGGTGTATTGTGGCGTAATGTGGCGCATTGTGGCGCATTGTGGTGCATTGTGGTGCATTGTGGTGGATTGTGGTGTAATGTGGAGTAGTGTGATGCGGTGTGCGTCTCGTGTGAGCAGTTTGTTGTCTAACGATTGCGATGCCAGTCCATTACCTGTCCAAACGGCAGCTTGGCGGTGTAATACATGAGTAACACATGTGCCACGCTCATAGTTACTGCAAAAATAAATATAGCAAAGAAGTACATCCAGCCGAAATCGCTGCTCCAGAGGCATATCAAAAGGCGCACGAAATAGATCAACAAACGCTTGCAGATAACGACGTTCCACATGAGCACCAGGGCCACCAATATCTTCAAGTATTTGTGCTACATGAGATATTGATGTTACTCTTTATATATATATTTGTGATTAAAGAGTGATCTACACATACCTTAAAAATGGCCGGCAACAAAATCAAAGCGTTCACATATGGATTCAAGTCAGGGAGAACGTGGTCCGCATTTGGTAAAATTGGTTCGGGATTGTCAATGAATGTATTTATTATTGGGATTTTGTGCCAGAAACTCTCAGGATTCGGCACGTTTCCTAGGAGAAAGGAAAAAAATTAGTTGAAGGAAAGAAAATAGTTAAAGGGACATCCAACTCACCTTCCATTGTCTTTTTATATTGGCAATCCACAAAGCCAAGAACAATGTTGTAAAAGAATAAGTTTAGCGGCGGCAATAGAATCATGATTAAGCAGAACAATCAATCACAAAGTTAAAAACGAAAAGAAATAACTTGTTTTAACACAAAAACAAAAACTGTTTAGAAATGAAATTAACACAATTTTTGTAACAATAACACTCGTTCGAAATATTCAAGAAATATTCAAGAAATTTGAAGAAAACTTGTAGAGCTCGGAGCTGTTCACGTAGTAAACTGTAACACACTGTTTAAAAGGAATCAACAAAATTTTTGTAACAAAAAAAACTTTCGAAATATTCAAGAACTTTGTAGAAAATTTTAAGAAAACTTATAGAGCTCAAAGCTGTGCTTCTCGTAGCTGTTCAGGAATTAGACTGTAAAAATTGTTCAGGGTGTAGTCCTCACTACAATTTACTACAAAGAACTAAAAAGGCAGAGTCTACTATGGGCAGAAATTTTAGCTAATATTTTGTAAATGTTTAAATATATATATTTTTTTATATATATATTTATTTTATATTTTATTTACGGATATTTTCCACCTCAAATTAGACTCCAAACCGCCAGCGCCTTGCAATGACTTCCTGTCTTGGCCCAAAAGCCGAACATGTTGCCCAAGAGGAAGAGCTCGGCTGATGAGCCCGTGTGTAGAGTGTTGTGTGTTGTGTGTGCGCTGTGTTGTGGCAACATTCAGCAACTGTTAATGGCTTCGACAATTTGCATTTTCGGCAATCAAATAATGTTTGCCATCGCCTGCAGTTGGCGTTACCACCAAGCATTACAATACTACCGGAAAAGCAGGGTACCGGGGGGTACCGGGAGGGGGGTTGCAGTTGGTGGAAAATGTAGGGGTTTTCCAGACCCCCCCCCCACACCCCGATGACAGGCTAATTACACATGCCAGTCACAAGTCACTCTGAGTGCGGCAGCAGTTCGTGAATGGGTTATTCGGTTATTTGTCATCTGGCCAAGTCGATGGAGTGTCGAATATTATGTCATAAATTTTGAAAAAATCGTGGAACTTGTAAATTATGTAATATTAATTCAGAAGTTATATTTCCAAAACCTTTTCCAAAATTGTATTAAGTTTATCAATTTTATTTTTCCTTGTTTTAATCATGATTTGGTTTCCTCTTCGTAACCTGTAATTATCGTCTCTCAACTTAATTATGGTCCCACGATCCGGGCAACTGTTGCACCCTCATCACTCACGAGAGTATATCAGACATCCAGATAGCGACAGCTGCTGGGGCGATCATCGGGTAAACCCCCCTTCCAACCCTGTCTGTTGGCAGTATCTCAATCGAAATCGAAATCGAAAAGCCCTACAAACTGAGACACTAATCCAATTATGGCACTTCAAACGGATGCCAGTCAAGTTGCTTATTGCATCATCGCAGCGAATTGAAGGAGTTCCCAGTTCCATCCCTCGTTTGAAGCGAAACGGGAATGCTTTTCGGGGGAGTTTTAGTTTTAAATTTTGAGGATTTTGAAGTAGCTTAGATTTTTGAGGAAGATAAAGAGGGGTTCTAACTCGAATCTAACACTCTATTTGGGTTTGATTTTAAGTTTTAATTGGGTTTTAGATTATTTTGAATTATTAGAAACTAAAAGCAGTGGCTAATTGTATTGAAAAACACTATAAATAGTCAGAATTTAACTTAATTTGAGGATTCTAAAGTAGCTTAGATTAAAAATGCTTCTAACAACCTATTTGCTTTAAATTTTAATTAGGTTTTAGATTCTTTTAAATTTTTATAAACTAGAAGCAATGTCAAGTTCCATTCCTTGGAATACATCTAGAGTTTCTCTTCTTTTAAAATACTCTGTAAATACTCTCTTTAAAAGGAATGTAAACCTTTTTTAAAACCCTCTTCTCTAGTCGAATTCTTTAATATATTTTCCCCCAAATTATAGAATTCTTCTTTAACATTCATTGACCCCACAAAAAGAGTCCGCGTGCAAGATTTCCCCATTCAAATTTCCCTGGCCATGTCATTTTCCTCCTCCTCTTGGCTTAGTTTTCCCTTTTGGCTGATTGCATTCTCATCGATCTCTTAACGCCTTTTGGCCAGAAAAAACTTTGCCCGCACCTCGACATAATGCTTAACCCTATTAGGACACGCCCCCGCCTTCAGCTGGATGTCTGTTTTAATTGCTTCGAGGGATGCTCTGCTCCCCCTCGCCCCCCAGGCTAGCAGTTTTCCTTGGATTTTCCAGGCCACTTTTTTGGGGTCTTTCCTGTTCTCTGTTTTTTTTTTCTTGTGCAATTTGCATTCGATGTGTCGATGGGAGATGCCAAGAAGTTGCCAAGTGGAAATGTTTGCCAAGCACTTGGAGTGCGGTTTTTCCATGGCGGATCGGGGGGGAAATCCATTGACAGTTCAATGGGAAACTCGAAAAACTTGGGGAAAACTCGGTGGAAACTCGGTGAAAACTGTCCCCTCCCCGCCTCTACCTTGGATTTCCTCTCTCTTTCTGCTGGCCAGGATAAACATGTTAATTTCGAGAAATGCAAAAATTCTATAATCCGATTTAATGTTTTATTCATTCCGTCTGGCAAGGCGACACACAGAGACACACACCAGACACATACACACACACACACACACATACAGCTGAGCAATTAGAATTTTAAATTTTCCCTGCCTAGACATCGGCAGATTGAAGCTTACTTTTTTTTGTTATATATAAAACAAGCACTGTAAGAAATTATTTTGTGAGAAATAAAATTTAAAATATGAGGTTTTGGGTTTTTTTTAATATTTTATTCTAAAGAAATTTGTAGATTTTTGTGTGGTTTTTGTTTGAACATAAATTTTTTAATATTGTAAAATTAATTTTTCAAGACTTAAACAATTTATTAGCTTCGAAAGAATTTAAAAAAAGTAAGCTTAAAAGGTAGATAAATTCAGATTATATTGTCTTAACACAAGGCTCTTTCAATATCAATATTAATAATATTTTTCCCATGAAATACTTTACCTTAATTACATATTTATTATTTTTTCTCAGTTCAAATATATTTGTAAGAAAGTCGAAAAAAACAGTGTCCTGTTCTGTGCGTTTTTGCATGTCCTACTGTCAATATATTTTTATCGACATCGACGCACATTAACCTACTTTGGGCGCCATTTTCCTCAGCTTCTATTCTGTGTCTCTCTCTCTCTTGTTATTTTTCCTCTTTTTCCTTCTCAGCTGCTGAGCTCCTCATCCTTGTTAGATATTCAAATTTGTCCGCTGACATGGGTGTGGCGAAACCCAAGAAAGAGGGGGGTCAGCATCTGATTATGCGTTGACACCAATTTGATTTCTGGATAGAGATTGCCTCAAACTGGGGTTCTTTTTTTGGGAGTTAAGGCAAATCGGTATCTTGAGAGACATGTCAAACTATTTCACAAGAAAATAAATTAAAAGCTTAGAAGAATATTTACTAAAATCAAGATTACTAAAAGGAAGTACAGGAAAATTGTTTATCCAAATCTGATTTACATACAAAAAAGGGTGTTTGGTAATTTTTAGATATTTATGAAATTCAAATTCAAGTGGCAAACCTATTTTTAGGCTCCTGGTCAAATATTATTTTGTATCCAGTATCCTGTATCCTGCTACCTCCTGCAGCCTCTCATCATTATGCGTAGGAAACTGGTTTCCTTGGTTATATATATATATATATACATGGACTCCTCTTTGGTTTTATTTACTTTTAATTTACTTTTAATTATAAATTCATGCTTTCCTTGGCTGGGATTAAGCTTTAAATGCAAAACGGTAAACAGAGACTCGCCGCCCGCTCTGGCCTTCTCGCATTTCTCGAAGGACTTTGCGCCTCGACTGCCTACTCATCCCTGAATGGAAGGAAAGAAAAAAAAATAAAGAACCGAGTTGGTTGGAGAAAAGGAAATTGTTTGGGGATGCGTCATAAAATTTGTATTTGGGCCATATGATTTATGCCCCTCCAGTTGCTGGCCTGGATCCCGGATCCGGATATTTATACAGGCTCATCATTCGCTTCAGTGGGCGGCCACGGCCGCCTCTCAGATCCTCTCGGAATTAATTTCAAGTTTCGCTTTCAGTTCGCTCTGTTGTTTGTGGCTTTTGTTTATTTATAGCGTTTCCTTTGCCGAAGCCCCAGTGCCAGTGCCAGTGCCTTTGCCTTTGCCTTTGCCCAACTAATTTAGATGATGGCCGACCCCATCTTTTCCTGGGGCTTCTTCGAACCATCTGGCCTAAATATTAGTTTGTTAAAAGTCTTGCCTCCTGCCACCGTTTTCTTTTTATTTTTTTGCTCAGTAAGAAGTAGAACAAGTTCGGGCTTTCGCGCAAAAACTCATTTAAAGTTGTATTCAGCTGAAAGTAATTGATAATAAAGCCTAAGACCTGTGTCCGTTAAACAGAATTTATGTACATAACTCAGCTAAACTTTGGGATATCTCGTTGAAATTTGGCATACAATCAGTTTTTGTAAACAGTTTTCAGTACAAGTTAGGAAAATATTTTTTAAATTTGAAAAAATAAAGAAAATTTAAGATTTTAGTTAAAATCCTGTCCGTTTTGTCCGTTAAAGAGAGTTTTTGTTAAAAACTTGGTCAATCTTCAAAATATAAAAATGAAACTTTGCATACAGTAAGATGTTAAGTTATGTAACTAAAATAAATTAAAACATATATTTTGTCAATGTTAAAAATTAAAGAAAAAAATATTTTTGTTAAGGAGGATTTACTCCTTAATTTTTTTAAGCCTGGTCTTAGCTTATTTGTGTAATTTTCCATTTCTTTGTCACTTTGAAAACTTTTTTTCGCTCGTGTTTTTCTTAAATTTGACTTACATCAACAAGCTTTTCCGCTTTTCCTTGGCTGTCCCCATTTTTGCTTTTATTTTTGCGGTTTTCCCATCGGCTTCTTTTGCTGTTTTTTCTCCGTGCTGCTGCTGTTGTTGTTGCCTTTTGGTTTTCCATCTATCATCATCCCCATTTATACGCGCAAATATTTGCGCTTTACTGCGGATTTTTGTTCCTTTTTGGGGCTGTTCCTCCTTGTTCTTTGTTTTTGCCATT
Organism: Drosophila seguyi; assembly: GCA_008042675.1. Lineage (NCBI taxonomy): Eukaryota > Metazoa > Arthropoda > Insecta > Diptera > Drosophilidae > Drosophila > Drosophila seguyi. The sequence continues at coordinate 94,181 of VNJU01003391.1, forward strand.
TCCCTCCGTCCATTTCCGTCGCCGTCTCCCTTTTGCGCCGCTCTTCGTTGCCCTTTGTATGGATTTCCATTCAATGCGAATGCCGCGCAACGCAACGAGCCGAAATGAAAATGTTTAAATGAAAGATTGATTGGATTTTGATGAATTTCAGCTACACACACACTTTACACACACACACACGCATCGCACACACTGGCTTTTTATATATTCCCCAGAGCTCGTTTCATATATACTATATATATATATAAATAAAAAAAGGCCAGCCAAATTGCACACACAAAAATTACATTCAGATTAAAGTAAAGTAAATCAATCTCATGTCAGCGAACCAAACACAAAATAAAAACGGAAATTGGGTTGCAAATGAAAATAGAAAATGTATTTAAATATATACATATATGTTTATAGATATATATGTATATAGAAATATATATAGAAATTAGTATCTATATTCAAAATATATTTTTATTCTTTTTTTCGCACATATTCTCGACTTGATTTGTCGCTTTTTATTCGAAGCTCCTTCCGGTTGTAAGCCTCAAATGGCATCCATTTGTTCGACCAGCAAATATCTGTTCTTAAGCCGCAAATCTATAAAAAAAAAAGAGTTCAGCATATTGGCCAGAATAATTCTGTATTTAAGCTGAATACAAAAGCGGTTTAGGGTTGTTAGTATTTGAAAAGATTGGAGAACTGAATAGAAAATAAGAAAAGTTATTGAAAAATATAACAAAAGCAAAAATTTTATGAATAGAAACTAATTTCCTAGCTCAGGACTTTCAAAGGCTTCAATTTCTAATAATTGAATTATATTTTATGTTATATTTTAATTAATTTTTTTAGTTTAAACTTTTAAAAGAACTCATAGATATTCAGGAGCCTAGTGTCTCCCTGCTAAAAGCATTCCAAATTGTTTATATTTTCTCCGAATTGCATATTGATAACCGCTCAACAATTCAAACACTTAATGCAAAAATTATGCGCCCTTTTCTGAAACAAAAACATATATATGTATATATGTATATACACATACATATAAGCTACCAGGAATTCAGGAAGTCGCAAGGATTAATGGTCTACGGCGGATGTATTTATTGCCTAATGCATTGCTCTTATATCCGTTCCTGTTCCGTTTTAATATTATTTCTGTTTTGTTATATTTTTTGTTGTTGTTGTGACCATCAAGTGGACAATGTCCTGCCCGGTGCCTGGGGCATCATTAGGTTCATATGTCATCCCATAGATGCGATGCGCACACGGAACTAATGAATTTTTCATAAATCCCAACCACCGTTTGGCCACCGGGGGTTGATCCCAGGCCCCGTCAATGATGATGTCTGGGGTGGCTTTTAATTCGCATTTTCCAACCGTGTATCCCCGTCTATTTTTTGGGAAAATGTAACACCCACCCACCCATCAGCCGTGTGCTGGTGTTGTTGTTGCTGCGTTGGTCTGCGCTTGACACAAAAACCAGATTAAAAGATTATGTTGCAAATTAACTTGAGGGCGGTCACTGGACCCGAGGAGCACAGGGAGAAGAGCAGGAGCAGAAGCAGGAACGGGAACGGGAACGGGAACAGGACCAGGACCAGGACCAGGACCACGACCAAGACCCTTTGCATTATACTTTTGGTAAAGGACATCAAGTAAATATGATTGAAAAAGGCTTGTAACATAATAGGACCTGGTATTTATAATAAAGAGTTTAACTCTTTTAAGGAATCGATAAGAGAAATATATCATTTCATAGATTTTAGAGGTTCTAAAAAATGATTTTGGGAACTATTAATTCATATGTATAATTGCATAAAGTTTATTTCTATCTTTAAGCAAAAATCCATATAGAAACTCTATATAAAATACCAAGTACTACTTCTAAGGACATACCTTTTCCTTATCTTTTTTTTCATTCACCAAAACTCTCGCCACCCCTTGACTTTTTCTGGTAATTGATGGACCGGAAATAAAAAGGGAGGCTGTGTTTGTGCAGGTCGCAAAGTGTGTGGGCCACGCCCACTGATTTGATTATTAGCCAGATGGGCGAGCATATTACATTTGCTTTATGGCAACGCCCCACAAAAAGGACTCGCTTCAGGAGCTCTCCTTGGATGAGGGATGCTGTGTTGTCGTTGTCGTCCTCGCCGGTGGTGGCTTTCCGCTGCACTTGCAGCTGCAGGACGGGCTACATGCCGTCTAATTCAATTTATGCCATTTCAAATCGCCATCGAGATATAGTATATATATATATATATATTCCACGAAAGGAGCCACGTGTTGGCAGGACGATGACCCGCTGCGATTTTCGATTTAGCAATTTCGCTCTCCTTCTTCCTGGGGCAATTTCCGTTATTAGCTCGATTGATTTTATTGCCACACTTCCGGCAAATATTAAAAATCTTTCTCTCTTTCTATAAATATATATAGATTTCTTTTTTTTTATTTATATTTTTTTGCTGCCCAGCGGGACTTTAAAAGGAGCCAGGGGGAAGGTTGGGCCAACTAAATATCTGCCGCTTTTCCCAAGTTTTCCTTTCGCTTCCTTTTATTTTTTTTTTGGTAGAGTGTTTGCCTTGGAGCGTCGGCGATATTGCTGCATAATCCTTTGGCAAACACCCTCAGCCTCAGCCTCGGCCTCACCCTCAGTCCCACCCTCATCCTCACCCCTCTCCCTACCTACCCACCTACCTACCCCGTTTGGCGCTCGTTACCTACGCGAACGGCGGCTCTCCGCTGAGCTTGAGCTCAAGCAGCCGTCGTCACTCGACAAACACAATTAATAAGCGCTTGGAAAAATGTTTGAGGCGCTTATCGCGCGTCGCTTTTCAGGCCTTTCCTTCGCTTCTTTGCCTTGTTTTTTTTTCTTTCTCCTAACGCAAAACAAGCAAAAAAGCAAGGAAAACCGGCGGCGGGAAATTGAAAAAGTCGACAGTAGAATGCCCTACGAGAGGAGAGGAAATTAAACAGGAATCTGTGACAAATAAAAGATAAAGTTTGCTTCGTTTTATTAAATTTTTTAGTCTCTACAGTACTTTATTTTTTTAATAAGTAAAAGAATTTATTTTCTAAACATTTTTAATAATTTTAGCTTATGTTTTAACTTATTTTCCCTTGAACTCTATATTTAATCACATATTATTCCCTTTAATCGATTATTTATTCTGTAGCTAAGCTGGCAAACCACCAACTCTAATTAAGTTCATTCAATTTATTCTCATAGGGTATAAACAAGCTCCCCCTGTGTGTGTGTGTGTGTGCGGGTATGTGGGCTGTGTAAATAATTAATCTAGAAGTGACAGCAATTAAAGGCGCTTTTCAAACTTGCCAAAACTGTAAATATTTAATAAGGGCCATAAACAGGGCAATGCAAAAGAAGGATCCGGGTGTCTGTCAAGGGCGGGGTTCAAGGGGGTGCTTCAGTGGGGCCGGGAAGCGGGGGAGGGGAGGGTGGCGCACCCGCCGCCGCCTTTGTCAAACAAAGCGGCGTGCGGCATTTGCTGATAATGACGTCGCGGAAAACTCAACCCCACCATTATTTCCCTTTTCCCGGCTTTTTTTTTTGCTTTCTCTACTGTGTTGCCGGTGCCATCGCAAAATTATCAACTCAACGGCTACGAAAGTGGAGTACAGTAAGGCCTCAGTACAGGGAAGCACTGAAAAATTCAAAAATTTTATCTTGATTCTAAAGAATTAAATAAATTCATAAAAATTTTTATTATTTTTAATTACAATTCTTATTTTTTAGATGTTATAAGTCTAAAATCGTTTAGATCACACTAAAAAGTAAATGTGAAAAGGTCACTTTCGCAATTAAATGGGATTAGGTCACACTGGGACGCTAAGAACCATCAGCGAAAACTAAGAGTAGAGACTGCTTTTGATAAAAGTCATTAAAATGTTGCTTAGAAAATCTTCATAATTTATAATCATGAATTACAAACATTTTTTATAAATTTCTATGCAATTTAGATAAGGTCACATTAAAAAAGGAACAAGAATAGGCCACACTATAAATCTATATATTAATTTCACTGGTCAAACTGATCATATAAAAAATACAACGTTATCAAACAATTTTCTTCTTTTTACTTAAATTTATATTTTATATTTAAAATCTCAGAAAAATCACAAAGCCATCTAATCATACACAGTCCCCACTGTACTCACCCGCGAGGAGCAAAAAATAAGGGACAAACCCGTCTGTGCGACCCTTAATAATATTAATTCCGCCGTCATAACAAAAATTTAGCATGGCAAAAAAAAAAATGAAACAAAATCTGGAAAAAAATCAAAAGGATGAACCAGGGCGCTGTGGAAAAATTCTTTGATCATTGGCAGTCGCCTTTGGTCGCTCCGCCTCCCCCTCCTCCTTCTCCGCACCCACGCCCCCTCGGTGGCCGCCCCTGGCCACGCCCCCGCCGGGGCGAATTGCCATTCCCTCGGGGTGTTATTAGTCGCTTCACCGGCACCCAGGGGGCAGCGTGCGGAGGGTTAAGTTCGCCTCGGTTTCGTTTTTATTCAGCAGAATCATCTGCCACGAGAGAGCGCGTAACTGATACGGCGGTTGGTCCGCATCCCCTTTTGGGAAAAAAATATATAAATAAGGGGGAGAGGAAGAGGGGAGCACCCACGCCCCTGTAGACCGCGTTGTTGCCATTTTTAGATCATTTACCTTTCGGCTCACTCGCTGAGGAGTTGCAATTTCCGAAAGGAGGAGGAAGCAGGCAGAAAAGTGGACGAAAATTGCAAGTTTTCACTTAAAGTTAAGGGGAAATAAATATTTTTTAAAACGTTTTTTAAGTTTATAAATTAGTAAATAGTGAAATATAATCAAAAATATACTTTATATTTTTTTTTGACAAACTAATTTGTTTGTTAAGTACTTACACATATGTTTGTTAATTTTTCAACCAATTCACACGAATATATTATTTATATAATCAAAATTAATATTTAATAAGAATTAATAATAAAACTGTGATACCTTATTCCTTTTAGTAATTGAATCTTACGTTTGATCCCATCTCACAGTGTTAATAATGCAAAGCACTTGTAACAATTTTCATTGTGATTTTCCCCCTCTTTGTTTCTGTATATTTTTTTTGTTTTCCTTTTTTTTGTAATGATTTTACCCCCCACCCCCTCCCCCATAATTTTGAGTGCATTGGAGCGTATGAAAATGTGTGCAAAAAAAAAGGGAAAGAGAGATATATAAAAAAAAAGAAAAGGCAGAAAATGGAAATAAATCGTGTATAAAAAATTGTTCAAGGGGTTGCATTTCTGTTTGACGACGGCAAAAATCTACAGCTGGCCCCCTTCCGCCCAACCCCTGCGGGTGCCTCCGCCCCTGGGTTATATATTCTGGATTTCTGGGGATATTTTCCCCCTTTTTATTCGCTTGTTGCTCGCTAAAAATTGCTCATACGCCGTGTGTGTGTGTGTGTGTTTTCCCCTGTGGGCGTGATTACCTGCACGAGGGCCCACCCCCCTCTACTGCCACCTCACCCTTGAAGCGGCGAAAAGAAAATTTAATAAAAGCGCAAATTAATTTTGCGTCCAACCCCTGGTTTTCCTTGGAGCTGCTGCTGCTGCTGCTTCTTCTGCCTTTTTCTGCTGTAGTTAGATACAAGTTTTCGTTGTTGTTTGTGTTGTGCTCCGTAAAAGTTTTTCCTTTTTCTCTTGCCGGCTTTTCCTTTTATTTATATTTTGTTGTACTCCTTTTTTTTTTTTTGCTTTGTTTTGGCCAAGAGCTTGAGTTTGGCCCTGGCTCGGGCGGCGCTTAATTTATGGTCTCTGGGGCGCTGTCTACAGATTTATGCATAATTTGTAAATGAAAGTCAGAAACTAATTAAATTGATTTGCCCCGCCCCCCGAAAAACTTTCTTTGTCTGCTGCCGGTGCTCCTTGCTAGCGATTTTCTTTTGTTTTTCATTCTCAGACAGGAAGAGCCGGGAAATGGTCAAAGAGAGAGAGAGGGAGAGAAAAAGAATTGCTGAGCTGGGAACATTTTTGGAATCTCTCGCGGGAATCTCTTTAAGTGCGGGAAAGGTTTTTTTTTTTCAGGGAAAAATATTAAAGAAATATTTAATATTACTTAAACTGTAAATATTCAATTTATAAATAAACTAAATTTATATTTAAACTGCAAGTCTTGCTTAACCTTTTTCCTTTTAATTACAAACTCTTTCGGCCAACTTCAATTGTGGCCATTTCCCTTCCCTGCAAACAGAAGCTAAACAAATTTGATAAATTCCCTGGCCTTTTCCCTACATATATATTTTTTTTAACCCCTTTTCCCCCCTCTACTGATTTTAGCATTTTCCACTTTCGTAGTTTTTCCACGAACCGGCCGAAAAACGATCGAGCCTCGAGGCCATTGAACAACAGTTTTGTGCAAAGTGGAACAAAACTATGAATTTAGTTTTTCTGGCATTGTTGGGTTAACTCTCCCCGCAATTTCCTCCTGCCCCTGCCCCCGCCCTCTCTCTTCCCTTTTAACCCTTGGCGGCTTTCATCGGATTTCGTGTCTCGCACAAAGCGAAAACTAACAAAAACGCCCACCAAAAACGTGATTTTCGCAAAATTTTCACAGTCACACACACACACACACACACACAGAGATAGTTGAAGAAGCGAAAGAGATAGATAGAGATGAGAGAGAGGGGGCGATTGGAAGATAAATCCAAACAAAATTACACGCTGTGTGTGAAACGCTGAAAACGTGCTAGAAAAATGAAGCGCGAAATCAATAATAACACACAATAAAAAGGGACAGGCACCGACTGACTAGAAAGAGAGGGGGAAAGGGAACGCACAAACTGTGCCAAAGAGGCTACGTGCAACATTAACATCTGCCACAGAAATTGCAACTGACAGCGAAGAAGAGTGTGTTACCAAAATCAGAGTAATTGTTCTGTCACGCATTTTAGAAGGCCAAACCCAGACTGAAATAATTGCCAACAATAATTTGATTAGCTGAGAATTTGCTTAAATAATACAAATAAAGTACATTGATAAGAATGTAATATTAAGGAATATTTATTTACTCTCTCTCTTAATAGGCCTGTAGACTTAAATAGCTGCTTGGTTACCCTTGTAACTATTCTTATCTTGCTTAAAGTTCAGATTTTGCTCTCTTTTCGAAAAGATCTTTCTCGCGCTCTCTCCTTATTTACTTGCTCACTCCCACTCACTCTCTTTAATGCGCTTTGCTTGCAATGTAAAAAGCCAAGGCGAACGCGAGAGTTTTGCTCTCTTCTCATACAGATGTCCCTCTCTCTCTCTCTGATTTGTTCGCTCTCTCTCTCTATCCCTCTCTTTTTCTGCCACTTGTATGCAATATCTCTCTCTCTCTCTCTCTTTTTATTCCCCTCTCACTCTCTCTTGGACGCTTTGCCTGCAATGTAAAAGCCAAAACGCTCTTTCTTAAAATCCGATATGAGATCTTGCTCTCTTTCTATGCTTTTCGCTCCACAGTTTAATAAACAAAGCTAGACTTTACCCGAAATAAAATATTAATCTAAGGAAATATATTGAATTAATTATTAACATTAATTGATCTCCAACTTTGCTAAAAATATATGTAACCTGTGATCAAAATCAAACAAATATAAAGAATAAAGACAAAACTGATATATAACACTAGAAGAGCCATAAAAACCAGCTGTCAGTTGATGAGACAACCAGAAAGTCAGTCCTTCAAATTGAATCCCAAAGCGCTGTCCCCCAAAAACTTTATTTGGAACAGCAGAAAAAAAATTCAAAACTCTATATACATATATATGTATATATTCTTTATTTTTGGATTTTACCCCACCGGATTTATGTCCCTTTTCGGGCAAACTATCGCCGGCTCTCCAACTCCACTTGTCTCCCAGCGGACGGAACAGTGCAAAAACCGTATTTATTATCACAAAGCGGAATAAACAGAAACAGAAACAGAAACAGAATTTAATAAAAGCAAAACTTTTTTGCAGCTGCTGCTGCAGCTGTTGATTGCAAATGAAATGAATATTATTTGATTGAATAACAAGAGCGTCGTCCGGCAAAAAATAATTGCTGGCAATCCTTGTTATGCGTTTGCTTTTAAATCCAAATTAAATTAAACAATCAAGCACACGCGGCAACAAACTGCCATTTTGAGTTACAAAATGCGCTGCACTTAAAAGTATGCAACTTTTTTATGGTGCTGGATTTTTTTTATTATTTATTTCGTATTTTTATTTATACACATTTGTTGTTGCTTTTTTGTTTGCGCCACTCCATATTGCGTGTGCACAACTTTCGTCGAGTGTCAGTGTGGTCGGTCAACGGCAATAATAATGGCAACAATATACACACACTCACACACACACTTGCTGTGTGGCTTTGTGGAAATGCGGGAAAATGGGTGGAGAAAAGGGTGGCAGGGGCAGGGGCAGCGGCAGAGGGGACACACGAACGCAAAACTGCTGCCAAATGTATGCACAGGAAGCATTTGTAACGCGAGGAAGTTCCCTCCGTGCCCCCTCTGTCTTCATTTCCCCCTCCCCCTGTTTTCCCCCTGCCGTTTCCCCAGCCACTTTTCCCCAAAACTTTCCCCCAGCTTTGCTTCCTGTCGCCTGCTGGTCAAGCGCGCGCCTTCATTGGCATTTTAGGGTCACGAATGCAGGGTTACTCCTTAAAATTGCCTATAATTTGGGTTGGTTTAATTGAAAGTATCTCTATATTAGTGGAAAATATTTTTGTTTTATTTTCAATAATAATATAATAAATTGATTACAGTAATTAAATGTAAAACTCCCTGAAGAACACCCAAAAACCTCTTTAAAATAAGGCAAACAGAAATGTCTTTAAAAAACACGCTTAAAAGATCCTAAAAAATTATGAAAAAACATTTTTAAAACCCTCGGAAATCTTATAAAAAATCAAACCAAAAAATTTCAGTTAACATTTTGGATCGAATCTTAAATGAAACTAATTTTTAAAAATTTTCACTCTTCAGAAAGAATTTCAAAATCAGTTAAAAGCTCCTACAAATATTTAGAAATACTCAAAAAGACCCCAAAAATGTCTTCAAAAATTCTCTAAAAAAAATCAAAAAGATACTTATATCTCAAAAAATATTCTAATTAATAAAAATAAATAGAAAAATATTCCCTAACTCTTTTTATGTTCCTATTTATTAGTTTTATTTATTTCTTCACTTATATATTCCCTAATCTTAATTTTCTGATTTATTTTAAAAGTATCAAAAAATTAACAATTTTCCCTATAAAAATCCACCCATTTTTTTTTACTGAGTATCAAACTTGGGGCCAAAACAAAACGTTGCGTGTTTTTTTCTTTGTTGTGTTTTTGTTGTGACTGTTTAAGGGGGCGGGGTCAGGCGGAAGGGGGGCGGTTGGAGGAAGCTCCTCGCTGGGCCGCCGCTTGGCAGACTGTTTATGGTTTTTGGCTACAACTTAATTTAAATTGTTTAATTCTATTATTGTTGCTAATAAATCACAGGCACAGCTTGCGTTGCTCGCTGGCTGGCTTAGCATTTGCTAAGCTGCCCCAAACACACACACACACACACACAGCGCACACACTCACACACAGACACATTTGTCTTGTGCCTGCTGCTGGTGTTGTTGTAAGCGGCTTTCGCACTCATTTGGCCCCCGTTTTCCGTTTTCCCCTTTCCCTCTCTCTGCTCGAGTGCGCCCCTCTCTGTCGCCCTGCCCCCCAGGGGTGCCATTCATTGTTTCTGCCTCGGCATCGGCACACTAGTGCCATCCCTTTCCCGCCATAAATTACACTGATCTAAGCCAACTTTTGTTTGCTAAAAATTCGTGCATTTTAAGCTGGATTTTTTTAGTTTTAAGCTTTTCTTTATTTTTTGAGGGGTTTTTCTAAAAATTTTAAAATAAAATAAAGGCCTGAAAATCTTCAAAAATAAACTAGAAACTTTTGAAAGCTGGATTTTTCTCAAGGATATAGATTTAAAATATGACTAAAAATGTTTGAAGGATAAAACCAGCTACAAATTTCTAAAAATTATCCTTTTGGGAGCAATTTATTTATATATTTCTGTAGAGTTTAGCTCAAACTTCGATAAGCCCTGCCTTAACTTAGGCAAAAATCGAAATAAAAAAAAAAATAAGCGGAAAATGCAGGAAGCAAAAATTTCAATGGTTGCAAAAAAGAAAAATATTAAAAAAAGAGAAAATCAAAAAATACAACAAAAAATACAGAAAGAGAGCGAAAAAAAAGTGAAGCCCGCACACACAACAACCGCATGTCAAATGCAGGCCAGATCAGCGGCGGAAAATGGGGGCTGTTTGGGGCGTGGCACACGCTTGACCAGGCCAGCCGCCGACCGCTTGACATGGCCATAAATAACAAAGCCAAAATGGCGGCCAAAGCGGAGAGCCGCAGAAACGGGTAACCGAAAGGGGGAAAAAAAACCAACAGAAATAATTCCCAAAAACCAAAGCAGGCCAAAACCAACCGAAACCAAACCCAATACCCAAGCGGAGATCCGCATAGAGGGCCAAATGTGATATGTCAAATGCACGCGACGGCAGCTGACGATGAGCCCGGTACAATGGCAATGACGTTGGGTCCGGGGACCCCGAACCCCCGGACCCGGACCCGGACCCGGAATAAAAATAAGCCAAAGCAGATAAGGTCCTCGAAATGGGGTTAAAACGCGGTCTGAATCACGGACTGTACGCGGTGGGAATTTACAAATTGAAGGGGTTTTCCACTTGGCAGGAAAAAAAATGTATAAAAACAAATATATATATAATAAAGCTTACAATAAATCTATATAAAATATATATAAAATATTGAATAAATAGTATGAATTATGAATTAAATATAATAAAATATATATATTTATTATAACAATATCAAAATTAATAGAAAGGGTTTTGTTCAAAAATGGTTAGAGTTTGTATTTTGTTTTTCTTAAATATTAAAAAATAATCTGAAGTTATTATTTATTATTTTATAAAAAAAATATATAATATACAGTATTTTTAATACTACTTGCTAACTAAACAAGGTGTTAAAAATTAGTAAAAAAAATATTTGTTTTAAAACTGAAACCCAAAACCAACTAGAAATGTATACATAAAAGAGTTTAATTTTTACATGCCTTTAGATTGGACTTCAGTAGCTCTTTTTTAGCTGAAAACACAAATTATTAATATCAAATTCCAATAAAAAATAGCATATAGCTCGCCTTAAAACATTCTTAATTATTTTCAAGTTTCAATTTTTAATCAAAAATTCGTAAGCACAAATAAATTTACCAATCAAAATCCATGTAAAAAACCAAAGTAAAAGATAAGCATTTAAATAGCTTACAATTAAATCCCCAATTAAAATCTGTAAGAATTTAATATAAAAAACTATTAAGCATTTGCCTCAGCATTTAAAGCTTAATATTTAATATTTAAAATCTGTAAGAATTAAATATATAAAAATCTATTAAGCATTTGCCTCAGCATTTAAAGCTTAATATTTAATATTCAAAGACTGTAAAGAAAAAACTGTGCCAACTGGTAAATGCCTTCGGCATTCTGGTCTTGGGTTAACAAAAATGTTTTTGACCGCCCAAAGAGCCAGCAAAAAAGTTGTAATTTCTGTTGCACACTTGCGGGCGGCGCCTGAAAATGGCATCCACACACACACGCTACACACACACACTGAGAGAGGAAAAAATGCAACAATGGCCGGGACAGAGGTAGTTATCGAGAAATGGCAGCAGCGACTGCATTTCCGCTTAATGTTGAGCGATAATAAAACACAAACAGCAACAAAATGAAACCTTTCTTTCTCCTCTCTTTTTTTCTTTTTTTTTATTTGTCGCCACACAATGGCCCCCAACACACACACACACACACTCGTGCATTGATTTATGTTTTTTAATTTAAAATTTCCGCATCACTTAACCGTTAAAAATAATAATAACAATAACAGGCAGCAACAACAATAAGCCTTTGTCCGCGAGGATGAGATTTAAATATTGCAACTGCGCCACCAGGACCCGGGTCCCGGCGAGAGCGGAGGCCAATGTAGAGCGAAAACTTTTGCACATGTTTTAATTTCCGCATTACAAGCGAGCTAAGTGCACAGCGAGAAAATTGTGGGGGATTTTCTATAGGTTTTTTTGAAGAGTTTTTGAAGGCAGGATGGGAAATTCTTGAATCTTTGAATGGAATAATATATTGCAATCTTTTGGGAAGCTCAATTTGGGATTTTGGCTTAAATATAATCTCTAAAGGAATTTTTTATATAAAGGAAAATTATAAATATATTTAAAGCAAGCTAAAAGGCATAGGGAAAATATTTGGAAGGTTTTTCTTACAACTAAATTCTTAAAATGATAAGTTTTTTAGGGGAAGACCTTAATATTAATCTTAAAAATATTGAAAACTTATGAGAAATAATTCGTAGCACATTTATCCGCAGTTAAATTATTGATTGGAAGACTTTTCCAAAAAATAAACTTAAAACTACATTAAATTTATGTGTTCTAAAACATCAGAATAATTTTAGATGCTTAAAAAAGATGATTAAAATTTGTATAGAGAGGGTTTCTAACAAGGGAAATATAGAATCAATCTGACAATCTGGCTTAATCCTTTTAGATAATATTTAAGAAAGCTTTCAAATGAAAAATCTAAATAAAAAACTTACAAAATATGAAATATTTTAAGAAACTAAATCCTGACATACTTATTAGCAGCATAAATTAGAGATTAAAAAATCTCTTAATATATTTACCCCCAAAGAAATATGTTTTAAGTGCACCCAAAAATGAAATACATATATATTTAATAAAAAATTCCGATCCAATGACTGACCCTCGCTTAATTTTCACCTCTTGCAGATTGGGCGGCCACCCACAGCAGATGCCGCAGAGCATGTCAACTGGCAGCAACACAATCGGCCACGGAGGCATCGATCGCGGCGGCGTTGGACTGCCAATGGGCGCGGGCACAATGCCCGGCGGCGTTGGAGGCGGCGGCGGCGGTGGCGGCGGCGGGCAGGTGGGCGTTGGGCCACAGGTGGGACCGCCCGGGAGCGGTAATGGAGGCAACTGCCAGATAAGCGGCTCCCAGCCGCTGGTCATGCCCGGATTCCCGTTGCGTAATTCCCACTCAGCGCATGCACCGCATTATTCGCCATATTCGCCATCCAGGTAAGCCCTATACATATATAGTGCTCAAAGTACCCCTTAGCCCCCTATTTACACCCCGAAACCTTGCTGGGCACCTGGCCCGGGGTCACAGTGAACACTCTCCGAGTGACTGAGCGTTAAATTGAGTGTTCAGTCGGGGCATTCAGTGGGGGATACGACTTCCAGTCAACTGATTTTGCTGAATCACAGGGGCAGGACTTCAAAAAGGATGTGTTTCTCTCTCAGTATTTTATGACTTTGCTGTGAAGAGATTTATTTTGTTACATTTTTGTAAATATTTTGTACATAAATTTAATGAAAATGTGTTTTTAATAGTATTTAAAATAAAGGAAAAATGTTAAACAGTATTTCCTCTCCTTGGTTTTCAAAGGCAAGTCCCCAAGTAGTTGTAAAATTTAATTTCTAAATTAAAATTAGCATAGTTCTTGTGTTTTGTAAGCACTTTAAGCCCTCTTTGACTGATATTTTTTTGTGTAACCCCTCAGCCCTTAAAGTCTTTCCTTAGTTAGTAAGTCAAACGGCTGCCTGAACTTTTCCCCTGTTAAGCAGAGCTCCCTAGTTAGTGCCTAACTCCTTAAAGAATTTTCCCCAAGGGATTTTCCCCACTCGCTGCTCCTTCTGCACTCGCTTTTCCGCCCCTCCCCTCACAGAGTTGAATCACCTTTGAAGGCTTGACTCGGACACTTTCGAGTCTAACCCAATTCTGGCCAAGTTTCGAAAGTTGCCAACTCAAGAATTGTTAATTCTCTTTAAGCTGCGACCACGCCTCGTCCTGTGCGCGCCCTTTTGCTCAGGACCGCATTTTCCGCTTTTCCCTTGCGTTCCCTTACGCTCCGAGTTTTGTAACTCCCTCCGTCAGCGTTTCGTTCAACTTTTACGCAATTAGAGGCGACCACGCCGAAAGACTTGACAGCTCTGCCTGCGGCGGCTTAGACTTGTTGGCTGTATGTGTGATTAACACCCTTTTTTCGGGGGGGTCATGGTTGGGGGGCAGAGCCATCGCAGAGGGTGGAAAGTGGGCTGAGTGAGGTAGCGTTGGAAAATCGGGGGAGCACTGGTCTTTGTCCTCAGACTTGTGCATCATTTTGCATGCGTTGCCTTTTCGGTTGGGGAGCTTTATTAAAAAAGTTGCCAGCTGTTGCCAGCAGTTGACAAACTCATTGGCGTACTAACTCTGCACTGCTCGCCGTTTTCTCCCTTTATTTTTTTGTATTTTTAGAGCCTTTGGGCACTCTGAAAAATATGGTGTATCATAGTTTTTAAGACATAAAAGACATTTTTCAATTCAGATTAAAATTAAGAGTAAAGTCACACTTTTTGTATCAAGTATTCAAAGTCAGACCAATATTTTTGCCGTATATGATCAATTTTCAGTTTATTTTTGTGTTGTTAGCATGGTCGCACTATTAATTTTAAGATTTAGGTAACACTACTTTTATTTTCTTTTTTTTTGGGTTGATGATTAGATTCACTGATTTTTTCTAAGGTTTTTCTGATAAATTAGCTCGTATTTGTAGCTTATTCTTATATAAGTGACATGGTCTCACTATATAAAATAAAACAAAGGTCACACTGATTTTTTTCTAATTTTTTTTTTACTATCAATCGAAGTGAGTTGCATATTTATATTCCATACCTAATCTTGTGCCTGGACTTGAGTTTATATTTTTCCCCCTGTGTTCTCCCTTGATTTTGCCTGCTCCATGTGTGTGTTTGTTTGGTTGGCTGGTTTCTGTGGTCCTTGTGATATGTCAAGCGTCTAAAGCCACAGGACATGGCGGAGGACACAGGGACAGGGACAAGTACAGGGACATGGAGATAGTGATAGAGGCGAGTGGCTTTATCTATCCCTGTCTTGCGGTCGCTCCGCCCCCCTTTTGTTAATTACAAATGCATTGCTCAGTTTGCTTAACGTTCGCCCCGCCCCCCTACACGGCCCCCTTTCTGGCACACAACTATATATGTATATATATATATTTATTCTATATATATATTTTTTCTTCTTGTGTATCTTTGCAGGTTTCACATAGATAAACGCTGTCAGCACCGATGTTCCTGGAAATGCTTGAGCATCACCTTAATATTCGTATCCGTCGTCCTAACCGCCATGGTGGCATACTTTGCAGGTAAGCGAACTGAGAACTGCCCAGTCCTGCCGTCCTATACGGTTAATGAAAAATACACAAAACACACGCCACGCCGCGTGTACCTGGGCAAATGTTCGCTCAGTGTACATAAGTGCAAACTACAAACAAGCGATAACAAGGCAAATACATCAAAGTGTTTGCTTTACATTAGCGTTAAATGGTGTTAACTTACACACACACACACACACAGCATTGGATGGAGCATTGCCCTAGGCAAACATAAGCCATATATACCCATCCTATATATATATATATATATATATATTAATGTATAAGGCACAAGTCTGTGCACTATATATACATCGCATATTCCTGGGCCGCCTCAAAATGCTAATTGATAAATGTGCCAACTGATGGTCGGGTTCCAGCACAATTGACAAGCAATTAGAAACCGCAGCCAACGCTTCGTAGCCGAGGTGCAAGTTCGTGGTTTGTCTCGCACACCAGATCAATAATGATGTCACTTGAAAAGAGGGCAGGATATTAGGGGGTGTGTGTTAGTGGGAAAATACCCATAAATCATTTGGGAGATATTTTGAATTAGTACAGAGTGCTCTAGGCTCCGTTTGAGCACACAGCAAGGTCACACTGGTGGCTTTTAGAGTGAACAGCTTCAGGAAAATCCTTATTAAGGCAAGGCTAGAGTTTGAACTAACATTAGATGGAAGGGTTTTAGGGGTTGTGGCTATAAAGAAACACCTATAAATCATTTGGGAAAATTCTTATTTTTAATAAGAACGTATTCTTCTATCATTTTGGTCACAAAGTAAGGTCACTCTGGTAGCTTTTAGACTGACCAGCATTCTAATTAAAGCACGGCAAAGGAATAAAGCTTGAACTAATAATTTGTAATTGCAACTTATACTAAAGCGGATGCCACACAGCTTAAAATAAATATGGTTTACTATAAATTAATACCTAAAACCATATGAAGCTTAGTTTAAAATACAATTTATAGAGAATATTCGGTTTAAAAAGGATTTATTATAGACTAATTCGATTTGCAATTCAGCAGCTTAATAAGCTATTAAATTGCAAAGATTTGCCATGACTTTTGCTTATTATAACAGAGCAAAAAAATAATGATGCCAATCGGCTTATTCCTTATTTAAATACAAAATTAATTAATTATTGTTGACCATTTTCCGGATATATGAAAAGTCCTTGTGTTATTTTTTGTTACCTAACAGATCACACCTGGATTGATAACACATATGAAAATGGCTTTTTAATGTTTTTCCCCCCAGCAAAAAGTTGCACTTGCCACATACCCAGGATGATCATGATGATGATGCTGCTTCCTGTCCCACTGCCATTTTCCATTTTCCCTCCCTGGTTTTTCCTGCTGTTTTTTGTTTACAACTTGATAATTAAACACGTTTTGCGCTGCTGCTGCTGCTGATGCTGCTGCTGCCTTCCAAATTATATTTACAGGTCAATTTAATTCTTTTTGCCCATTTCTCTTTTCTGCTCTGGCGAACCCTTGGCTTTCTCTCTCCCTCTCCCCCCTTTAACACTCCCATTTGCCTGTCCCTGTCTGTTGTTGTTGTTGTTGTTGTTGTGTTCTCTGGCAAAAACTTTGCACATTAAAATATGTAAATTTTAATTTGAAACAAAAGGGTTGACGGTTGGCAAGAAGCAGAGAGGCAACCCCTTTGGCCCACCGTTGACGGCAAATGGCGACGATGACGACGCCGCCTCTGCCACCTTGCCAGGTCCTTGCTTCGCCCTGTGACAGCTACCCAGTAGTGTCCTGGTCCTGCTCCGACTCCTGCTTTGGCTCCTTCCTTGACTGGAAATTTTCCTGCGGTGGCCTCTGGTGCCCTGGCATTTTATCTAGTGAAACATTGGCACAACTTTTTGGACACTTTTAGCGTCTGTGCGTCGACATCTGGGCTGGCAGAGGTTACCCTTTTTACCCGCATTTTCCGACACGGGTTTTCCTGGCGTTTCCATTTTTTTTTTTTACTTTTCTTAGCCCCCCTCTTTCTTTTGATAAATCTTACGCGAAGGCATTTAAATTTATGTGGCAGAAATTCTTGGCTAGTAAAAAGAGAGAGGAGTTCCTTGTGTCGGTTTTGTGAGTGATTTGCGTCCAGGTAAACAAGTTTTCTTGTTTGGGAAACTTGTAAAAATTGTTTATTTATTGATTGAATATTTTGCTTAATAGGAAATTGATTTCATTTGAATTTGGTTAATAAGAAACTTGATTTAAATTGAATTTTAAAAGAGAGAATCTGGTTTTTTCTTAAGTTTAAGGCTTCTTGAGAAAGGTTGTGTTTAAGGATCCTTGAAAGTTTTTTGAAATCTTGCTTATAAATGCATTTAATAATTAACAAATTAAGCTGAAAAACTAACCATTTTATTTGCAATTTTCTTGGCAATTTTCTATGGCATATATATATATATATATATATATTTTCCTGGCTCCAGCTGACAGCTTTTGGCGCTTTATCATTCATCCCCCGGAGTTGTTTGTTTGTGCCAAACCATTTCAAATTCAAGCCACTCATCTTTCCCTCTCTCTGTTTCTCTGCGTTTTCCCGCACTTTCTCCTTGATTTTCCCCCTCCATCCTTCTCACTTTCTCCCTGCGTTTAATTTATTATCTACAGAGAAGAAGCGGCAGCAGCTGCTCGAGAGTCGGAGGCACTGATTTACAGTTGGCTAAAAGCTGCGGCTTGTTTTTTGGGGGGAGAGGGAGGGGGCGGCAAGGTTGTTGATGATGGGGCTGCGGCGGTGTCACACAGCATTGCAAGTGAACGAAAACAAATTTACAACACAGCCACGGGTAAAATATATATATGTGTGAGAGGCGCCCCCCCGCAGCCTTAATGCCGCCCATTCCCCGGGTTTTTTGTTTTGGCACAAAATGAATTTAAGTTGAAAAGTTGTGAACATTTTGTGGCAGCAACAGCAGCAGCAGCAGGGGTGGCATTTTTCGGCTGCTGCGTGTGGATTTCACTGATTTAATTGTTGGCAGAGCCGCCAGCAGCACATGCTGCAAATTTATCTTTTAAAAATAATGTATTAATTTTTGTGGCGCCCCTCGCTCAGCTCCAGTCTGCGGAAAACTTAACCCCCATTCTAACCGCCATAAACTCATTTGTGTAAAAAGCTTTTGTGTGTGTGTGGGTGTGTGGGTGTGTGTGGTAAATGAATTTACGCTTCGCCTCTGTCTTTTCACGCTTATTTGGGGGTCGTTTTATGGTTGAATAGTTTCTCGTGTGGGGCCCCAAGACGCAGACACACACACACACACACAGCTAACAGGTGAACCAGAAATGAGTTTATATATCTTTCTTTTTTTTTATGGTACTAATATTTCTTCTACCCACAATAATTTTCTATTAATTAAGCCAGAGGGGAAGAGAAAATTAGCAAACAGCTGCCTGTTTTTGGTTTATTTAAAAATATATATGTGAGTATATGTGAGATTTCATGCTCAAATGTGAAGATATATATACCAGATATATAGTATATGCCAGCGAGTGCGAGGCCCATTGTCAGTTAATTAACTGGCTGACAAGCAGACTGTGCTGACGCTTCGCCTGGGCGTTGTTTGCCTTGTCAGCCTCTCACGAGTTGTTCTCTTTAATTTGATTTGCATATGGCAAATGGCCACGCCCCCCTTTTTGAGGCCAAGACAAACAATCGCCGCAATTGATGATAATGATGGTGAAGGCAGATAGACGGAGGCGTAAATTAACACAAAGGAGCTGTGAAAATAAAGCGTACATTCGCTGGGGTAGGATTTTTATGAAAGAGAAATGAGAGCTTTAAGAAATGGGGAAAAAGGGGAAAAAGAGGGGAATAAGGTTTATGATTAAGCTATTTAATTAATAATTTATTTAACATTTTTAAAACATTCTTAAAAATATATTTAATGCCTGAAAATAAGAAAAAAACTTCAATCTTTTGGTTCAAAATAGCTAAGAACTTTTTCATTGCCTACTTAGGAGGGCAGAAAACTTTGAAAAAATATCAAGTATACGAGTGAAAATTTCTATTGCCTACTTATGAGGGCAAAGTGAAATAAGAACTTGAAAGGTTTTAAAACAAAGCTAAGGGGTAGGAAATAGGCAAATTGTGAAGGCAAAGCAAAAAAAGGGAAAGAATTTATTAGAAAATATTTAAAAATAAATTTTAATTATTAATTTTATAGGAAAACTGCTTTAAAAAGTGAACAACATGAATTTTCCAATGCCTAAAGTGAAATAAAGATTTCAAAGGCCCCAAAATAGGTTTTAAAGGCAATAAAAAAATCAGATAATTAAATAAACAAACAAATAAGTAATTATAGTTCTTAAAAAATAATTCAACCCACATTCAACACTTAACAGAAGCAGTTAAAACCCCTTAAATCAGGCAACTGGCCAGCTTAAAGCCGACACTTTGTGAACTTTTGTGCATAAAATGCTAAGAGCAGATAGCAGCAGCAGCAGCATCAGCAGCAGCAGCAGGACATATAGCACTGCGATCTCTGCATGCAGCTGTCATATCTGTCCCGATAATCGGCCGCAATGTCAGCAGTGTGCGAAAGGAGAGACAAGTGCAACCGCAGCAGCAGCAGCAGCAGCAGCAGCAACCGCCCATAAAGTTGCATAAATGTTTGCCCAGCGATTTACGAATGTGCCACTTTCTATCACAACAAAAGCACAAGAGGGAGAGAGGGAGAGAGGGACAGAGAGAGAGAGAGACAAACAGACAAACGGACAGACAGACAGCAGTTAATATGCTTGACTGGCAGCTGGCTCTTTCAGGATGCGCATTGCAGTAGTTATCGGAAATAGGTTAATCGATTTTTAAGCGGATAACTATCGGAAACTCATTCGATATGCACTGTTTCACAGCCAGCTGGAGGCCGGCCGGGGAGTCCAGCTACCTCTGTGGGGGTTACACTGAGCGAAATGGGAAAGGGAAATATTTTTTATATAATTACCAATTAATTATATGTTCTCATTTAACTTTTTATGTATTTATTTACATATTATATTGCATTGTTTTTAATTCAAATAATATCATGTTAGCAAAGCAATGTTTATAAATTACTTTTATTATGATTATTCATTTTGCTAACCTTATAATTCTCAACTTATAATTCCGCTTATTATTCATTTTCTTTTTATATTTTTTTTTTATATTTATTTTTGTTGCAGTGCCTTTGGCCAGTGCCAAATGGCCAAGTGCGTTCGTGCATCCATCTGTGTGGAAACTCCATCGCCATGGCCCCCTGATAAGCCCCCTCTCTACCACATCCCCCTCTCCCTCCTGACTGCCCACGCTGCCTCTGTCTATATGTGTGTGTGTGTGGTTGCATGCCTTACTGCCCTGCTGCTTTTGTTGCCTTTACTATTTTACTATGACCCCATGGGGCTTATTCCGTGCTGTCCTGCGTTCTGCCTCCGCCCATGAAAGCCACCCACTTTGCACCACCCACTTTGCACCACCCATCCTTTACCCACTCTGGCACCCAACTGACCCCAAAGCCCCCCCTTAACATCTTATCGGCGTTGTCATTTACAGCAGCTGGCCTTGTAGTTTATGCGATTTTATTTTCATTTCACTTTGCGTTGCGGTTTTGCTGGAAATTTAATTTGTTGCTGCCTTTGGCTCTCTGTGTTGCGGTTTTTCTCAACGCCCACCCCGAGCTGAGCTTAAATTAGAATAGTGCATCTGCTGCTGCTGCTGTTGCCCGAAAATTGCAACGAATCGAGGGTATATATACATATATATATCTATGGGATATTCAGCCGTGTTCTTAGCTGGCCATAAGCCGATTATGGGAGCAGTTATTACGGCAACAAGAGGGAGCCGTCTTGGTTACTCGAAAGGTAACTAACTAACTCACTAACTAGCTTACTAACTAACCGGGTTGCACTTAAGTAGCACAGGGTTAATTACGCAGCAGCGATTGAGTCCGGCGGAGGGGAAAATAGAGAGAGTCCTGTTTGAGGGGATTGTTTGTTACGGATAATTGGAGGTTAGTTTGAGGGATTTTTGAATCAATTTTAAAAGGAATTATCAGTCGAAAATAACTATAATAAATTCCAGTTAGTTGGTTCTTTATACAAGTTATATGTTACCTTTAATCTATGTCCTTTTCCTTAGAAAAGTAGTCTTACATTTATTCCTCAAAATATTTCCCCTCCAAAAGCTGACAACATTGTCAACAATTTCGTTTCGGTAATTGACTTTCTGGCCTGGCTATTTTTCAATTTAGCCATAGACAAACGCCGAAACCGCAATGTGTCCTGTCAAATGCACTACAAAAAAAAAAAAACGAAACGGGACAACAAAACACTGTCCGATTCCGGAGGCTTCACTGTACCGAGGCGAACTGCCAATTAGTGAATGGAATTGTTCATTTTTCTGCGGTTTCCTTCTCTGTGTGGCCCCGGCCCAGCCTAGCAGCTAGCTGGCGAATTATGCAAAGCACTCGGAAATTGTCCTGCTCGCATTTTGTGTTTCCTTTTTCCTCATTGGTTTTTTTCCCCTCTCTCTTTCCCGTTGTTGTTGTTGTATTTTTGGTTAAATGGTGGATGTAAATGGTAGATGAAAAATGGTAAATGGTAAACATGGCCAGGAGGAGGGGGGCGTGGCCGAGTGGAGCGGCCAATCATCCGGAAATGCGAACGTCACGCACAACCGCAACAAAGAAAGTCAATTAGCAATGGACGAGAATTGAGGCGAAAATTCCAAGCCAAAGTATGTGTGTGTGTGTGTTTGTTTGTGTGTGTGTCTCCTACACAAAAAACATGAGAAATTTTGAGGGAAACACACACCAAAACACTGTCGGTTTCAATTAATGCGTAGACATTAAAATCATTTAAAATAATGGAGCAATATGACGGTGAAATTTTAGGGATGGAATTAATTTTAGGTATAATAGTAGGTTTAAAAAAAAATAAAAGGAAACGCAGGGAATGGCTAGAAATATTTGTAATCCAACGGGGGTTTTTTTAGAGAGTAAACAATATATTGAAAAAAAGTCTTGTCTATAAATAACGTATATATACAAATTATTTATTATCTGTTCAAGGATTTTATTGTGAATTTATCACATTGATAAAAACCATACATCACTATTTAAAAACTCATACATTTATTAACGAATTCGATATATACATATTTTTTATCGATTTATTATCGTATTTACAACTATAATATTCCGAAAAGACTTAGCTTCTTGATGTAATTTAATTACATTAACGATTAAAACACAAAGATAAAATATGCGATAAATGTATATTCAAACACAAAACTATAATTATCGATTAATTGTGTCATATGTATAAAATATGCATCGAAAAATCTAAATTGATTTGTTAACGTAAATTTATAAATATTTTCAAACAGAATTCTAATTAATTCTAACAGAGTATAAGCTGTGATTGGTGTAACTATTATTATTAATCACATTTTTTAAATATTTGTTTTAAATATCAAAAATATCGATCCGTTACCTATCGATAGCTACTGCAACTCCCTCTCTAAATCTGAAAACTTTTGCCATCTTTTCAAACCGAAATTTTAAGCAAATAAAATGAGCCTTTTCTGTGGGTATCCCGTGCAGATGGCCAGAAAACATATTGAAAGACATTTCAATTTAAATTACACAAAACAAAACAAAACGAGACGCACACACACACACACACACACACACGCACTGATACACTCGCACACTCGCACACTTGCACACGAAAAGGACATTTGTCACTGGCAGCCGTAATGGCCGGCGGGCGTGGCGCCGCCTTTCTATCGTCTCTCCCAGCCAAAAGGTGTGCGCATGTCGTTTAAATAAATTATTTTCCTCAAGGAAGTGCAATTAAGAAAATGTTTCATAAATTTTCCTGCCTCTGCCACTGCCTCTACCTCAGCCGTTTCCTGACCCTGACACTGGACTCTGGGACTCTTGGACTCTCGGACATGGCCCTAGTTTTCGGTGATGGCCCCTAGTTTTCTAAGCCCGTCTGGAGCAATTAGACAAAAGTGTGGCCAGGGCCCAGGACCAGGACCTGATGATGTGTCTCATTAGTCGAGAACTCTTTTATTCATGGCCTGGACGCAGGGGGAGCGGGTCAGAGCTTCTAAAGTTATTGCCCACTTCGCAGGAGGCGGAAATAATTAATCGAACACATCCGTTGCACACCCTTTGAGCCTTCAGCAAAGGCAGCAACTGGAGCAGAACTCGAGTGGTTCTAAAAATAAAGCCAAAGAAGTGCTGCTATGTATGTATAGTAAAGTATAGTAAAGTATGTGTGGGGAAAATGGAAAAAAATGCTAAAAAAGAAAAAAAAGGAAGTTAAACAAGAAGTGTAAGGTGGCAGGAGGAGGGCAGAAATCGAGGAAAATCGAGGGCGGAATATGTCACACTAATGATGTGCAGATGCACGGCAATAAAAATGTATTAAATTTTCTTTTTTATTAGGATTTTGGGTCGAGTTTAAAGGGTTTTAAGAGTAGAAAATATAGTCCAATCCTTGATTATATATTTAAAATAAATTATAAGGTGTTTATAGGTTAATATTTAGGCACATATTTAACTAAAATAAGCCCCAGAATTAAATTTTGAATTCAATAATTAAATATTTTCTTCTTGTTCCCCCTTAAAGTTGCCTTAAAATCTATACAACTTTTCCCCTTCTTCTTGGTAGTCCCATAAAAAAAAATATAAACTAACTAAATAACCATTAGCGAGAGTAAAACACGGGGGTGGTAATGGATGGATCTATATATATTTTTAGGGGGGAAAGAACCAAATTGTAATCAAATTTAATTGGTGCACAAGAAACACAGCGGTGGCGAGGAGAGGGAAACCCGAAACCCGAAACCAAACCCCAAAAGAAGGCCAGGAAATTTCCTGCCATTGTTTGTTATTATGGAACGGAGGACCTCGCTTGCAGGACACTCGAATGAAAAGCTTGTTAACTTAATATAACCAACTGGGCCGCCGAGGAGAGCTCTTAATTTATTAATGATACTCGCCGTATTTCTTCAACTTTTCCCCCCCCCCAAAAGGAGATCCCTTTCCCTATTTTCCCTTGAATTGGTTTACATGTCAACGAAAAATGTGTTTGTGTCCTGTTCCTGGAACTGGAACATGAATTGGAATTGGAATCCATTCATATATATACACTTATTTGCACTGTGTGTATGCTCTGCTCTATATATAGAGCTGCCATATCGAATATGTCCCCCATTAGCATAATTTCGATCGATATATACGCTTAATGGTTAATTGCTCGCCAGGGTTTTTTTTTCTGTGAGATGATTTGAGCCACTCGATGATGGGTGGGTTGCTAATGATTGATGACGCGATTGAAGCTGTCAGAAAAATCTCAAATGAAAAGGGTGTACTATAAATACACACAGGGAAGCCTTAGAAAGAGTACAAAGAGTCCCAAGATTTAGATCTGGGTTAGAAATGCATAAAAATTTGAGTTTAATTTGAAATAAATTCTTTGCTTAGCTTAAAGCTTTATTCAAACATTTAATCACACTTTAAAATTCTCCTTAAATTTATAATTAAAACAGAAAATATACATTAAGCTTGTTAAAAATAAATTACCACAAAAAATCCCTCTAAAGAAGTGGCCAGCTTAAGGCTGCTTTACAGCTTCAGTCCTTCAATCATTTGGCTCGCTTTTTTTTGCATGTCCTGCTGGCCAGCAGGCAGGACCAGCAGCAGGACCTGCTGGCGCCGCATTCCCACTGCCAAATGGCCATAAATTGCTGGCCATAGTTATCGATAAACGATAGCCAGGACCTGCCTCCGTTTTGCCCAAGCAAAATGCAAACGTGTTAACAACGGCCACTTTCTGTGTGTCTGTGTGCCAGTGTGTGTGTGTGTGTGCGCTAGTGTGTGTGTGTGTGGTAGTGTGGGGTAGTTTTTGATTTATACTCGTGTGCATATTAATATGGCGTTAAAATATGATGCCAAAATTTATGTGTGAAAAACGGGGCGGTGCAGCAGCTGAAGCCACCAACTACAGCACCACAGAAGACATTATTGCGATTCTCTTGGCCCGAATGGCAGCATGAGGACCAAATTTATGACCATCTCTCTCTACGCCTGCTGTCTCTCTCTCTCTCTGTCTCTCTCTCTCTGTGTCTCTCTGTCTCTGTCGATTTATGGGCGCACATTTGGCCAAAGCCGAATCGAAAATCCAGCCAAGACGTACGCAAAGCAGCAGCTATATGCTGTTTCATCGGAACAGGCATAATTCAGACCTTTAATTGCACTTTTTGGCGCAAGAAATATTCAATATATATAAATATATTTTATGAAATGCCAATAAATACAGGGGGAATATATTTTAAATTTAAATTTTCACATATATCGATAGGTATTTCCCATAAATAAATGCTGTTTGTATGTAGGAAATAAAAGGGGTTCGTTTAATAATTAAAAAATAATCGATAAATCAATATTAAAAATAGCCTTAAATATATTTAATCGATTAATAAAATCTCAGCGATATAATTCGATAATTTCTTGAAATACGAATATATTCTAATAGTGAAAATAATGATAAACATCCACAAAGGTTAGAAAACGCAGCCAAAAGGAAAAATTAAACAATAGTTAATAAGTACATTGCCCAGAAATAAGTTTTTAATATATTAATTATCGATAAATATCGATAAATAACCGATTTTCCCTGCTACATGTTTTTTAAACCTCCTTTTCCATATCTTTCCGTTCCCTTGCAGCAGTCAACTCAATGAAACCGAACATGGACAGCACCAACTGCATCCTCGTGCAGGACGTCAAGTCCCAGCCCCACGATTTACGCGGCGGCCTGGCCAAGGCGAACGACAAGGGCGTGGCCACCGCCTATCCCACTGAGGAATCGATCCAGACCAGCACCTCGGACCACAATCACAACCACCAGAACGGACTGAATGCGGCGGCGGGCGGCGGAGTTGGCGGCGTCGGCGGCAATGCGGGCATACAGCAGCAGCTGCTGCTGCAGCAACAGCAGCCGCACTCGATTAACCAGCCGCTGACACCGCTGGATGCCACCAATACCCAGCTGCAGGATCACCAGCAACTCACCTACGGCGGCGGCATAGCCGGCTCGAACGGTGGCCTCAACGGCGGACTGGGCGGTCAGCTGCTGCAGCCGAACGGCGGACTGGCCGGGCACCATCACCATCAGGCACTGCAGCCGCAGCTGGGCGGCGGCGTCGTCGAGCTGAAGGAGTTCAACGAGGCCTACCATGCCACCATACCCGCCTATCAGTTCTGGACTTTGGAATTCCGCAACAAGCATCCGGCCTTCATACGATTCAACTTCACTTTGCCGTGGGGCGCCCACTTTGCGGTCTATTCGCGGCGGAATGTGGCGCCCTCGGTGACGCAGCACGACTTTGTGGAGTTCATCAAGGGCGGACGTCTCGATAGCCACCTGCGACATCGTCGCAGCTCCAACGGATCCATGAACTCGATAGCCGCCGGCCAGCAGGATGTGGAGCTGTATCGGGAGGAGGAGCGCGACCGGAGGCGCCTGCTGGAGGAGCACGATCGGGAGGACTCCGAGCAGGACGAGAGCCACAGCTTCGAGTCCGGGGAGGCGTACGATGTGGAGACACCGCTGGACACCGCCAAGCAGCATCTGCAGAGGATTGGCAAGCCGCAGGGCAGCCATTGGCTGAACAAGAGATCCGCCGGCGATGCCGGCCTCCCAGCACTCGATGTGGACGCCATGACGGTGAACGTGTCGCTGCTGCAGTATCTGGACACGGGCCTGTGGTTCATATCGGTCTACAACGACGAGCTGGTGGCCCACTCGGTGTCCCTGCTGGCCGAGGAGGCCGAGGGCGTTAGCACCACCTGTCCGAACGACTGCTCGGGACGTGGCAGCTGCTACCTGGGCAAGTGTGACTGCATCGATGGCTACCAGGGCGTGGACTGTTCGAAGAGTAAGTGGTTTTTCGATTTATGGGATTATTTTTATATTTTTTAATAATTATTTTTATGGTTTATTTGTTATTTAAAAAGGGAAAAGGGGTTGGTTGGGGATTTTCTTGTTGTTTTCTTTGTCTCCACGTTGAAGCTAGCTTTTTCTTTATTTTTTTCGCTATTTATTTTTTGGTATTTTTATTTTTGTAGTCATTTAGTAGTATTTTTGTAATATTAATTTAATATTGTTGTAGAAATGATTTAGTATTTTTGTAGTAATATGTATTGTAATATATTTGAAGACCTATTTTATTGTTGTTGAAGTATTGTTGTAGCATTGTTGTAATATTCTTATAGTATTTTTGTAGTCTTATAAAAGTTGTTTTGTAATATTTTTGTAATATTATTGTAGTATTGTTGTAGTATTGTTGTAGTATTATTGTGGTATTGTTAAAGCATTTTTGGAGTATTACAAAGTTGTATTGTAATATTTTTGTATTATTTTTAGTTGTTGTAGTTGTAGTATTGTTGTAGTTTTATTGCAGTCTTATTGTTTCATTACTTAAAACTTGTTGTAGTATAGTAACAATCTTTTAATAGTTCTTATGAGATATTGTAATCGTTTTATTGTTATATTATTTTTGTAGTATTGTTGTAGTAATATTGCAGTTTATTTATAGTCTTACTGTACGATTATTGTACTATTATTCTTATTTTATTGTAGTATTGTTGTACTTATTTTATAGTATTGTTGTAGTCTTATTATAGTTTTATTGTAGTATTGTTGTAATTTTATTGTTGAACTATTATAGTATAACCATACCCATATCCTCTTTGCTGTTAACCTCTTTCCCTTTAATTTTATTTTATTTTCCCATTGACTGACCCCAAACTCGCCGGGGGTTTTTCTTTTTTTTTAAAGCATTTTCACTCATTTTTCACCATTTTTCCATTTTTGCAGGCGTCTGTCCCGTCCTGTGCTCGGCCCATGGACACTATGGCGGCGGTGTGTGCCACTGCGAGGAGGGCTGGAAGGGCGCCGAGTGCGACATTCCGGTGGGCGAGTGCGAGGTGCCCAATTGCTCCAGCCATGGACGCTGCATCGAGGGCGAGTGCCACTGCGAGCGTGGATGGAAGGGACCCTACTGCGATCAACGTAAGTGTCAAGGACTCTCTCTACCAACTACACTAAGCTTTAAGAGGGGTTGCTTTGAGAGAATTTAATTAAATTTAAAAATTAACAAACTAGTAATCAAAAACAGAAACTACTATTAAGTAAAGTTAATCCAGAACTAAATTAGGGTAGTAAGAACTCATAGGAACTAGTTTTCCATAATATTCCATATAACAGAAGCTCATTAAGTTTCGCTCAGTGTATGCCTTCCGCTGACTTGGCATAAAAATGCTAAAATTATTTATTTGCCTTGTTTGCAATTTGGAGCCAGGCCTCGGTTCCGGGGCCATGTTGACACTGCCCGATAAGGACAGGACACCGCCCTGGACAAGGACATGTCGTGGACGTTGGGCAAAGGGACCACGACGACGACGGTCCAAGTGGATGCCAAAATATTTCAGTTATTATGCCGACACCTCCACCGTTCTCCTTGCCACTCGTTTCTGGTTTTTTTTTCTGAGAGGCCCCAAAAAATATTCTGGCTACCGAAAATTGACAAAGCGAAGGAAGGCCAGGAGAAATGCCAACAATTTTTACCGACTCTTCGCACGGTTTTTCCCCGCCAGCAGTTGGCAGATAACTTTGAATTAGCCTAAAAGCAGGCAACGAGAGCCGAGGCGCATTTTAAAGAGGAAAAACAGGACGAGAAGCCGGGAAAAACAAGGAATTTTTAAATAATTTGCCAGCCAAGAGGGAATGTGACAGAAACTAAAAAAATATAGGGGTTTGACTTGAGAGATACCCTTACAAAATTATATCATACTTTTTTAAAGGCCGAATTTTGTTTCTATTTATTTTTTAAATTCATAAAAGTCAGTTTCTCTGATTTATAGCAATTAAAAGTAAAAGTTTCGTGGGTTTTTCAATTTAATTAAAATATATTCAACTGATAAATTGTGTAAATTCAGGTTATATATATTTTTTTGCCATAAAACCCATATACCCCGCCGGGAAAGTAGCACAAAAAATGGCACATAAAATATGCAACATGCAACAATACGTGGAATGTGTCTGTGTTTGCTGTTCTTATATTTTTTTCCACATTTTTACGTACTTAAATATGGAAGGGAAACCCGGAGACCCTTGGCATACAAACAAAAACAAACAGGGACAAACAACAAACAGAATCCGAAACAGAATCCGAAACAGAAAACAGAAACAGAAGCCAGAAAATAAAGAGAGAGCCAGAAGTAAAGGAAAAGCGTTGAGCAAACATAAAACGTATAAAATCGAATTTATATGTCGAGAGCATATTTCTCATACACGAAAAGTAAAATATCAGCAGAGGCCACAGGAGCTGAGGGAAAAAGGAAAAGCGTAGCAAAAGTTGAGGCAGAAAAACAAAACAAAACAGGGCCAGTGGAAAAATTGCAACAACTGCGCAAAATTACCAACTTGAACTAAACTGGAATTTCATTTTAATGACCACTTTCGTACGTGTCCAACATACTAATCATGTCATGTGTGTGAGTTGGCCAAAAGGAAAGAAAAAGCGGAAAATGGGAAGAGAGTCTGAGTAGCACCTAGTCGAAGAGGAAAAGCTTTTTGTTTGGCCACGACTGTCACGATTTCAGTGCTCCACCAAATATGGGATATATATTTAGGAGAAGGATATATGTTTTGTAGGCTTAAAGGCCTGGTTTTTTGGGGGGGAATAAAGGGGGAACTTTATAGAGAAGGTGGAATATTTTAGGGAAAGGTAGAATTCCCTATAGAACAAGTTAGTCTCAGGTACTAAGTTTTTTGGTAATTAATTATGGCTGGTTTTTAGTTGGGAAATATATATATTTCTTATAGAAATTATAGTTAACGATTTAATAAAATATATTATAGAAGCAAAGGGAATTTTTTCTGATAAATGTATATATTTCTTATAGGAATTACAGTAAAGGATTTAAAGAAATATATTTTAGAAGCAACAGAAATTTGTATAGAGTTTTCTGTATATTTTATATAAATACCTAATACAAAAAAATCTAAGAAAATAATTCAATTAGAGCTGAAAGTAAATTAATAAGTATATTAGAAAAGCTCAAGGGTTTTTAATAGATATTTCTAAATATTAAAAAAACATACTTCAAAGTATACAAGCTTAGGAAATTATGGGAATCTTATTAGAACTGAAAAATATATATTAAAAAAAAACTACAAATATTTTATTAGAAGTTTGTATATAATTAAGGTACTTGAAGGTTTACAAGCTTAGGAAATCATTGGAGAGGAGAGGATTAAATTCTAGAGATGTTAAAAATACATTAATTAATGAGGGAATTATAAACCAAGAATATATCCCACATAAGCAGTACCTTTAATATTATTTAAACCAAAACAAAAGCATATAAATATACCTAAAACCAACCCTATAAATCATATAAAACCTCCTAAAACAATCACCTCAAGTCCTATCCCCTGTATAAACCCCATCTATTCCATTACCTTTTTTTGTGTGTGTTGACTAACAATCGTTTTGTACTCTTTCTCTCACCCTTTAAAAAAAAATACAACGAAATAACCAACCAAACCAAATGCTCACCTCTCACCCCACTGCCTCTGCTCTGATGACCACGACCCTGGTGCTGCTGCTGTTGATGATGACGATGATGACCATGATGATGGAATCAATACAGACGACTGCCTGGACCCACTCTGCTCTGGACACGGCACCTGTGTCGCCGGCCAATGCTACTGCAAGGCGGGCTGGCAGGGCGAGGATTGTGGCACCATTGACCAGCAGGTGTATCAGTGTCTGCCCGGCTGCTCGGAGCATGGAACCTACGACCTGGAGACGGGACAGTGTGTCTGCGAACGGCACTGGACGGGACCGGATTGCTCGCAAGGTGAGTGGAACTCAACCTAAAACCTATAAACCCAAGGAACCATTTGAGAGAAATATGTTGAATGTCTTGACTAATTCCCTTCAAGTCCTTAAACTACCTAGAAATTGTAGAGAAAGTGTATTAGCCCTATTCTGTGTGTACTTAAAAAACCCGACATGCATATAGAAAGCCCTAATTTTGAAGGCTTTATACAAAGACCGAGGCAAGGGGCCGTAAAGCATACTAGCCGTAAAAATCAGGTACATATAGCCGAGGCCAATCACTCTCGAGATCTGTGGAGATATATATATTGCCGGCTCCTGGCTGCTGACTGCTTGCTCCTGCCTCCAGACTCCTGACTCCTGGCGAATATGATGATGTTTTATGGCCACAACTAAACCCGAAATTAGAATGGAATGCTGAGCCATAAAGCCGGGACTTCCAATTAGGCCCACAACCGGGGTTCATAATCAGGGAGAGCAGGAAGAGGAGCTAAAGCTTGAGCAGGAACAGGAACAGGAGCAGGAGCTGAAGCTCAATAAAACAAGCAGCTTATGATGCCACCGAAGGCCAAAGGACACGGACACGTCGCGCTGAGGCACGCACTCCTAATTTGCTTAACTTTTTAGCACCAGAAAGGAGGCAGAAGTCAGGTAGTCAGGAGAGAGATTGAGAGGAGTGAGAGTTCAGTAAGAGGGCGGGGTGCATACTATATAGGATATATATTGGGGGTGGTAGCCCACGTTGACGACTCCTTCCGGCGTAATGAAGCAGAGTCTCATAAAAATTCATTATTTATTTAATACGCCAGGTTGGCACTGCTCTCTGCTTACCAGAAAAGAAAAAAAGAAAACAAAAGCAAATAAAATAAATTTACGCCTGCCAACAAAAGTCATGTAGAGATGGAGAAAAACCAACCCCGGAAAAGCTCAGATTATGAACTAAACCATAAATTAAAGCAGGAAGAGGGGAAAGTACAGGAAAGGAAAATACAGCAAATCTAAAATTCCAAAAGAAATAAAAAACTGAATAAAACATATTTTGATTTTTGTAGAAAGAAAAGCAACACAGAAATGGCTTTAAAAAATTTAATACAAGCTCTTCAAAAGCTGTAAAGAATTGCACAAGTCAAGCAAATCATGTCCCAGGCTTCGATCCCTGAAGTAACCCAACATGAAGGGAAACGCAGTCCGTGAACCAGAACAGTTGACCATTTCCAGCTGGGGAAAATCCATGGGAAAAGTTGCTCTCCTTCCCTTTCGGTAGGGTGTGAGTCTTGTTAGCAAAGTGTGCCACCACGTAAATGTTACATTTATAATGCTGTTTTTATGGTTCCCGTTCCCTGTTTCCCCCCTTCTCGACGACGACTGTGTCGCAGAATCTTTAATGAATTTAAATGCCACAAATATTTATGAAAGACAAGTTAGGGAAACTGTAATTTAAAAGGGAATCTTAGTTTTTAAAAGTTGAATAGAATTTTAATTTAAATTTACATTCAAATTGAAACCTTCTAATTTCTATCTTTTTTTCACCCACAAATTTCCCGTACACACACACACAGCTGTCTGCAGTTTGGATTGCGGCCGGAATGGTGTTTGCGAGTCCGGAAAATGCCGTTGCAATTCCGGTTGGACCGGCAACCTGTGCGACCAGCTGCCTTGCGATTCCCGCTGCTCGGAACATGGCCAATGCAAGAATGGCACCTGCGTCTGCTCCCAAGGATGGAATGGCCGCCACTGCACGCTGCGTAAGTGTATTTCGATTTTGGATTTTATGGTTTAGTTTGTGGGTTAAGTGCACAGAAAATAATTATTTAAATCGAATAATTAGCAGAAATACTTAACCAAAGTTTTGGGAATATTTAAAAAACAGTTTTGTAAGGGTTTCTAGAAAATGTAGTATAGGAACTTAGGATCGAAACAAGGTTCTAAATAATCAAAGAGCCCCTTCAGCTTTGCTCATTTGCTACTATAATTTCCAGGTAAAAAATAAGCCACCTTCTAAGACACAAAGATAGCTGTTAAAAATTTTTCAAACTCTTAAATTCTTTTTAAGACTTTTAAGACCTTAAAACTTAACATTTTTAAAATAGGTTGAACTTAAATTGAAATTTTAAGCCAGCATTTCACTAAAGTTTCCAAGTATTAAGAACCGGAGAAAGCTGTATAAGGTATACAAGCTCTCAAATGCCATTCCAAAATCGTAAGAAACCCTTAGAAAATATATTTTTAAATAAGGTTCAACTAAAACTTTATTTAATTCAATTCCAAACTTCAAATTTTACGCTAGGATTGCTTTAAAAATTCCCAAGTAGGATAGTGTCTACCTTTCCCAAGACACAGAGAGCTGTATGAGCAATTTACAATTTACAATCTCTTAAATTCTTATTAAAACTTATATTATATTATTTTCAAATAAGCCACAACTTAAATTAAATAAAATATACATTTTCCGCCAGGCTTAGACTAAAATTCCCCAGTAAAAAGTTAGCTACATTTCTCAAGAGCTCTATAACCCTTACACTCCCCCAAATTCCTATCAAAACTCTTAAGAAATCCTTAGAAATTAACTTAAAAAATTAAATAAAACCCGACATAAAATTAAATTTCAACTTTACCGGCAACAACACCGATTGTGTTTGCTGAACTTGTAGATTTTCCACAAACATATTTATTTCCCGGGCTTGTGGCCAAAAATCGATGGGAAAACAACATTGCGGTGCCGCAGTTGCCACGCCCCCCGCCCCCACCCGCCACGGCTGTCAATGTTGCTGCCGCTGTCGTTGGCTGATTTTAAGTTTTTATTTTTTACTGTCGTGCTTTTTATCAATTTCTGTTTTTTTTTCAGCCTTTTTTTGGGGGAGAGAAAAGGGGGTTGGGTTTTGCTTTTTGCTGGCATTCCGGGAGTCGATGCACCAAAGTATTTTGTACATGTTTACGCCATTTGCTCTCCACTTGGGTTTACACCCAAACCTCTTTTGAATTTTTTGCCCCACCGCCGCCCCTTGCTTGCCGGGGATTTCCCCGAACATGCCAGAGCATTTTCCCTCCTCGATTTTTCCTTTTTTTTTCGTATTTCTTTTTTTTTGGTTTGGTTTGGCTGAAAGTGCGTTTGACAGTTTTGCCGCCATGACTTAACCATGTTGTTTGAGGCGGCAGCAGGAAAAACAAGAAGAACAGCAACAAAGGATACGACTTGCGCCAGGATACAGGCACTGCAGAATGATAAGTAGCTATCGATTGACAGTGATTAAAACTTAAAAAACAAACAGTCATGTTGCAAAAACATCGAAACGAGGCAAGGTGGCAAGGAGGCAAGGAGGCAAGGAGGCAGGAGGCAGGAGGCATTCAAGGAAGCCCCCTGGCGACAGCGGCGGCGGCTCAGGCATGCATGTAATGGCATTACGAACCCCTTTTCCGCCCGAGACCCTTCCTTATCCTGTTCCATTTGCTCTGGCTCCTGCTCCTGCTCCTGCTCCTGCTCCTGCTCCTGCTCCTGCTCCTGCTCCTGCTCCTGCTCCTGCTCCTGTTCCCCCCCTCTCTTGCGATCAACATTTCGTTGACGTGTGCAAAACCAATAAAACTTCCGACGTCATTCAGAGTCACAAGCAATCTTAGTAGACCTCTCTTTCTCCCTGAAACTCCTCCTGCTCCTGCGCCTCCTGTTCCCTGTGTGTGCCACCGCCCCCCTGGGACACTCTTTCAATCGATTCAAGTGGCGCAGGGGCGTGGCCAAAAGGGGGCGGGGGGGAGTCTAACAAGACTACATATGGTGTGGCATGATACCTCCATGAATCGGTATCTGTGTCTGCGTTGTATTTTTAGAAAGTCGCTACTTAACGACTTTGGCTCAGGGTTGCCAACAATAAAAAAAGGAGTTTAAAAGGCAAAAAACAGATGGCAAAATATATATTAAATAAGGAATTTATTGAAAAATATATTTGTTATTAAAAATGAGGTGCAAATAAGCAACTATTAATTAATCAAATGAAAAAGCTAACTTTTAACGACGTTCTCAGACTTTTCTTAGTTTAAAATAGTCTAAAAGTTGCTTAAATAATTTACCAATTTTATTGGTAAATAAAATCAACGCTTAACTAAAAAACAAAACCCTTTCTCACAAATTAAAGTCCTGCTATACTTTTTCCTAAATATTTATTTAAAACCCAAAAACAAGTCTGAGTGCTTAGCAGCAAAAAAGTCGGCAAAAAAGGCAACGCTTTGTATCTGTAGCTGGATGGATCCTGCACATGGACGAGGCGCATCCCTGCACAGATTAGTCCTTTCAGCTGAAATGCAGTCGAGTTGCCGCCGACTTCAATGCGGCAGAGTTGATTGAATTCGAAACAGAGATTTCTAGCGAATTACGCGCCACCGAAAACTCCACTCAATTGGCTCTTTTCAAAAAGGGGAAAATGTGGGGTTTGTTAAGGGGAGTTTTAAGGGGGTTTTTAGGGGGTTTCAGGAGGAGGTTATAGGGGGTTTTTAGGGAGATTCAGGAGGGGTTTTTAGGAGGTTTCAGGGGGTTTTTAGGGGGTTTCAGGGAGGAGTTTTTAGCAGGTTTCATAGGGAGTTTCAGGGTGCTTCAAGGGTGAGTTTTCCGGGTGTTTTTTAGGGGCGCACAGCCAGACACAGACAGACACTCGTAAGCCGCATGCATAGTTGATGTCGTAGTTACATTTAGTTGCTGGATTGTGCGCCTCCCCCCCACCCCCGACCTTTGGTTTTCCTTTATTTTTCTATTCCCATTTCTATCACCCGTTGCCGTCGTCGTCTTCTCATTCAAATATTTACAATGTTTTCTTTTTTTTTATATTTTTTATGTTTGCTGGGATTTTATTATGGATTGTAAAATATGTGCAGATGTGTGTGTGTGTGTGTGTTTTTCGGGGAGATTACAACATTTTTTCAATGGCCAGGCATAAAAAGCGAGGGATTTGTCCGCCGAAAGTGATAAAATAGAGGAGAAATAAGCTCCGGGTGGAAAAGCCAAAATAAAAATAATAAAAAAAAAAACGAGAGAGAGAGAAACAATATCCATAAGGGAGGTGAAAAACCTGCAGAGCGCTACTGTGGCTTAAATAAAAAGTATTACGAAAAATAAAAACCCGCAAACTTGAACTTAACACACAAAAAAAAAAGAGAGCAACCTAATGGGAATATAAATGGAAAATGCGAGGTTAAAAGTGTAGTCATATATATATATATATATAGTTTTATGTATTAATGGATAGGTTCGGATTACGAAAACAATAAACATGCGGTTAGTGGCCTTTTTTTATGATTTTGAGTTCTTGTTCCTTAATACTTTGAATATATATATTTGAAAATGGCTTCAATTTGGTTGAAAAACATGTGGCTTTTTGGGTTTAAGAGCTTGTATTTTATATTACTTTTATGTTGGTCATTTAAATATACAATAAATATAAATATTAAGTAAGAAGAAGTAACTCCTTTCGAGGCACAAAATAACCTTTAAATTTAGGCTTCAATATTTAATTTAAATATTTCTTGATTTGTTTTTAATTTCCATTTAAAATTCAAGGCCTCAAATAATTCAAATAATTCAAGAAAATTCCCTTTCCCTCACACTCTCTCTGGCCACTTTAGATTCCTTACAGTTTGAGTTGTGTGCAATCTTGTTTTAAAATCCAGTTTGTAAACCGTAAACTTGGCCATTTCGCTTTGGCCTTTTATAGTTCGAGGTCTAAATGCCAGTCCCCACTGATTTGACAGATTCCCTCCGCCTCCTCCTCCTTCTCCTTCTCCTCCTCGATATACATGTTTGGTATTTGCAACAACACTTGAAGTTATTGCCAATATGTGCACACAAACACGCACTCAAAGGGGAGGGGGGGCAGGACTCGAGAGGCAGCGAGAGGACCTCGTAAACAGGAAGACAGTAACAACCGAGGAAGTCATTTTATGCGCCGCAAACTTTTTAACATGCCGGAAGCTGAGTTAGCAGCACTCTCCCCTCTACCCCAACCCCGAGAAATGGGGGTCGGTAAGGGGGCTGTGGCGCTTACCTTACCCCATTTTGCAAATGACACATGTCAAGTGACATTAACTTTGCGTCAAATGCTGTCGTGCCACAAACAAATAAAGCCAGAATGATGGTAACAAAAAAAAGGAGAGAAAAAGAAGGCTAACATGGTAAAGAAGAATTTCAGATACTCTAGGAAAGGTAACAGGATAAAGGTGGAAATAAAATATATAACTAAAGGGTAACATAGAAAATTAAATAAATACAAAGAACAAAATTAATTGTCATTTAAAAAAAATATTTTAAGAGCTTAATAATTAGTTTTCAAACCAAAATTCGTACCATAAGGTTACCAAAACCCCCAAAGAAAATTATATCCCAAGAATTACAACCACTTCTTTACCATTTTCCTCTAAAATCTCACTTAGTAAACATACCCCCTGAAAGGGTAACCCGAAAAAAAAAGAGTAAAAATGAGGGCAAATCATCTATCGTTAGGTTACGTTCCGTTGGGTTTTTATGTTTGCCCAACATTTTCATCGGGCCAAAGGTTAACTGCCACTGAGAGTGAGAGCAAACATCAACATTATTTTTATATTCATGATGTTGACTTCCCTTGGAGCTTGCTGCGAATGGTTTGGGGGGGAAGTTCGGTTTTCAAATGGAAATACCCGTGTGTTATCATTCAATTTGAAGCCACTTGATCCGGACAGTTTGCTCTTAATTACAGCGAACCATTTTTGCAGAAATCTCAGAGCATTAAATAAAATTACAGCACACAAAGGACGGGGGGAGAGAGTGAGGGAATGAGCCCTTCAGCGTTTTAATGAAAACAAAACTTGTAATTTGCAAAAGGCCACACACTTGTCATATATGGACATAAATGCACACAGCTACTCCGATATATATATATATGCAATCGTTAATAGCCATTAAAATGCCGTTTTGCATTATTTATTTGCCGTTCGACAATTACGGGAATTAAAACCACTTATGCTACCTACTTTATGGGGCTTCTGGAAAAAAATTCCTACAAATATATAAATGTAAAATATATATATTCTTATATATAATATAATAATATATGAATAATATGAAATATTTGTAGCTGGCTGCGAAAATGGTTGCTCTCGACACGGTCAGTGTACCCTGGAAAATGGTGAATACCGCTGCGATTGTATCGAGGGATGGGCTGGTAGCGATTGTTCGATTGCCCTGGAACTAAACTGCAAGGATAATATCGATAACGATGGCGGTAAGTTGAATAGAAGCTTGTAGTATTTATATATATATGTATATAACAGAGTTTATAGTGATCATAATAGCACTTGTAAACCCAATAACAGATGATTTTGTGCTAATAACAGAACATATTGTGATCATAACAGAGCATTTTGTGATCATAACAGCACTTGTGCTGCATTTTCTGCTAATAACATTTCATTTTGTGATCATTACATAGTTTTATTATAGTTTAAAGTTCCTAAAAAAGAATTCAAAATAATATATATCCCTCCCTGCAGATGGCATGACCGATTGCTCTGACAGCGAGTGCTGCTCCCATCCCGCCTGCTCGGAGCACATCATGTGCCTGTCCTCCAACGATCCCGTGGAGGTGCTGCTCCGCAAGCAGCCGCCCTCCGTGACGGCCTCCTTCTACCAGCGGGTCAAGTTCCTCATCGAGGAGAACTCGGTGCAGTCGTACGCCCACATGGACGAGTACAGCGAGAAGTAAGTGATGCGCCATTGGCCTATAACCTAGCACCTAGAAATATATATATATACCCGATATATAGCCTATATATATATATATGTACTATATATACATATACGTATGCGTCTGACTCTTAGTGCGCAGGGATCTGAACCATGACCATTGACCTTATATATATATAGAGTATATATATCTCAATATAAACGAGAGGGACTCTTGAGTTCACTTTTCACTTCGATCTTTTGAGTTTTCTTGAGTTTTTGAGTTGCAAACACGGATCGTCCTTGAATATTGTAGGGATTGTAATCCGGAGTATACCGCATACGATCCGGTTTGCGATTGAGAAAAATTTGTTCATTGGAATTGCGTTTGAACTTTTTCCGTTTTCGGTTCTGTGTGTGTTTTCTTTAAGCTTTACGGGTGCAATGAAGGGAAAAAGCTCAAATTTATTCTGTATGAAGCGCATATATGTATATATAACCAGATAGCCCCCCCCATTTATCCAACTATATATACATATATGGCATTTTTTACGTTACGCTTTTACAAAACTCAAAAAGAAAACAAAAAGAAAAAAAGAAATCTGTTTATTTTTAAAAACCAAACTTCAACTAAACACACTTCCAAACTAGTCTCAATCAATCGAAAATCAGTCGACAAAAAAAATATATATAAAAAAAGAAGAGTAAAAAAGTCAAAAGAAGAAGCAAAAGAAATGAAAATCTAAACCCATTCACATTCCCACAATCCCGAACGCCTCTCTCCCCTCAATGAGTCTATCATTTATGCGCTTGAAAAAAATATTTAAAAAAAAAGAACCAAACATAATATTGAGATGAGAATGAAAGAATCTCAAGAAAAAATGTTGAATTTTCAAAGTTTTCTTTTCTCTTGTTCCTCTGAGTTCTCTCCCCACCGTTCCGT
This sequence comes from Drosophila seguyi, assembly GCA_008042675.1. NCBI lineage: Eukaryota > Metazoa > Arthropoda > Insecta > Diptera > Drosophilidae > Drosophila > Drosophila seguyi. Next base: position 134,022 of record VNJU01003391.1, read on the forward strand.
TCCGTTTTCATTTCCGTTTCCGTTTTCGTTCCGATTCGATCTGTTTGTTTTGATCCTCTGATTTTTCCCAACACAAAAAAAAAAGAAAGAAAAAAAGAAAGAAAAGAGGAAAACGACATTTTCCTAGTTTGAGCTTTTTCTTTTCTTGCCTGAATGGAAAATACGCAAAGCCAAGAAGATAAGAAAAACTATGCCCGAAAATAAGAAAAGAAACTCACAAAAAGCCATATACTTTTCCGTAGTTTTTCAAAACAAAATTACTTCAAATTATCTCTGTTTAGTTTTTTTTTCGGGATTTACTTTTCATTTCCATTCCTTTCTGCCGCCTCATTTCTCTCATTCTCTCGAACTCTCTCTCTCTACATGGAGCAAGAAAATCTGAAAATATTTGACGAGAAAAAGCGAATATATAATGATAGCACTTCATTGAGTATGTGTGTTGTCTAGTGTAAACCTCCTTGTGTTCGTCTAACCCCAAAATATAAAAACTTACTAAATATATAAAATGCAAATAAAAACCAAAAGCAAATGACATAGAAACGTGATAAACAAAAAAAAAACAACCAAAGAAAGCATAAGTAAGTGGCCAGATCGATCTATTAAGTGTTTTACGACTAAGAACCAGACAACTAGCTACATTATCGATAGTGTTTACTTTACCTTTGATTTGCTTTCGTTTCGTTTCCTTAAGCTTCAGATTTTACCAACCGCAGTACAGTCTGTCATTGTATTCTCTACTGTATCTATATATAACTTGGTATAGCGTGTCTTGAGTTGTTGCTATGATTTCGATTCTGATTTTTGAGTTGTAAAGACCCCCCGAAAAAAACCCCCCTAAGAAAAGAACTACGCCGATGTCAAGACCAAGAAGAGAGGATTCCCAAAAAAAAAAAAACAGAATTTACTTTACCGATGAGCGAATTTAGTTTTGAGTTCCAGCTTCCGTTTCGAATTCCCCCGTTCCCCCTTATGGTTTCCTCTTCCGTTCGTTTCGTTTCGTTCCGTTTCCGCCTTTCCGTTGAGCATTAACTAACCATACTAAAACCAAGATGATATGTCAGCTAACCCGAAGATGCCCGCCGACCTCCGCCTCCGCCTTCGTCTCTGTCTTCGTCTTCGTCTGCGTCTCATCATCCGACTAAGTGTGTTCGTCAAATGTGTTTTCTTTTCCGTTCGTTTCTCAGCGTGTTTCGTTTCCGTTTCCGTTTCTACTTTCAGTTTCGTTCCCCTTTCGTTTCTCTTCCTTGGTTCACTAAGCTATGAAAGTACAAATCTCCACCTTAGGTATGCTAAAAGCTAAAAAAATACAAAAAAAAAAATATACAAAAAAGATGAAAATTATTACCAATTGTTAAGCAATACCAAAGTTTGATCAATTCGTTAACGAAACGCATTTTTGTCTTTTAATTTCTTTTTTATTGTCCTGTCAATTAATTGTGTACTGTCCTACTCTGTTGCTGTGGCTCGATACCTTCATGTTGTGTGCTAAACAAAACCAAAAAAAAAAATATCAAAAAAACCAAACCGAATCAAAAATCCAAATCAAATTTCAACACCAAATCAATGTGCATTTCCCACATGCAAATATCTAAAAAACAAAAAAAATATCAAAACAAAAAAAAATCCTACGTTTCAACCCGTGAATTTGTAGTCTCTTCTGGAGCTCGTTCACACCTTGGTAAGTCGAAAAAAAAAACAAAACACTAAAAAAAAAGGAAACACAGACGTTCAAATTTTTTTTTGGAAAGGAAAAAACCAAAAAACAAGAATCAAAGATATCTATGTTACAGTCGCATCTTCTTCAGTTGATTCTGAATTTTATGTTTCCCTCATCCAATCGATCCATCGATCCATTATCCATTATCCACACGAATGCATCGAGTTTTGTTTGTTTTCGCCTTCGGTTTTCATTCCGTAAAAAAATGCATCCCCAAAAAATAAAAACACACAGAGACACACGCAACACTCTTTTTTGTTTATTAAAAAGTAGATTGCATCGCTTTCCAATCACTGATGTTCCAACTATATGTTTTTTCCTTGAGAAAAATATATATTAAGTGGAATTTTAAAGGCTTATACATTGTCTTTCTAATAAATTATTTTTTTATTTCAAAAGGCACTTCCTTTAATTCGAAAAATTACAAATTCCTGACTTAAAGTCAGCTTTAATTGCATAATAATTGTATTTCTAAAAAAGTACCTCACATCAACCTGTGCACCTGCCACCCTTTTTGTTGATTTTAAATTACATTTCAACACACACAACACTTGCACACACAGAAGAACCGCAAAAATACAGAAAAACAGAGATCGAAAAGTCAACAAATCATTCATGTAAATAAAACACGACAACAAGAGCAAAGACAACAAGACAGAAACCATAAAACATAAAACATAAAGCATAAAAAACTTTAACAGCGGAAAATGCATTCATAATTTTTTACAAGCACGCTTCCACACACACACACACACACACCCAGACTCTAAAAAAAAAGAATTCAAAAAAATGTGCATATCATGAGTATGTTTTTCTCACATATCTTTACACACACATATAAATATATTTATTTTCACATTTAATTTCCATCGTTTTTTCCGTTGGCATACTTTGTAGGGCAAGATGAGAGAATCGAGAATAATCGAATCTCCCGATATATATATATATATACCATATATATGAATAATTGTATGTGTTATGTGTACCGTGTCTATATGTGTATTATGTTCGATTTCTGTTTGTGTTTTTCCTTTTTGCCAATCAACCAATCAACCAGCCAGCCAATCAGCCAGCCAAGCGATATATTAACATTCATACTAACCCATTCGTGTGACTTATGATTTTATCGATTATTATCGATTGTTTTTCTCATCGTTTTTTGGCATGCGAGCTTCGACTTGTACTCATTCTCGTTTCGGTTTTCCCATCACAACTTTTCTCTCACTCTCTCTATCTGTCTCTCTCTCTTACAATCACCACAAGTTATGGTCCCCCGATCGCCATTCTCTATATATTATATATATATTTTTGATTTCCATTCTCCATCTCCCCCGCCATCATCTCTGTCTCTCTCTCTCTCGAATCTCTCTGTGATCTTGCGTTTCCTTTGTTTTCGTTTGATTTTTGATCAAAGCTTTTTATGGTAAAAACAAATCTCATCAAAAATAAAATAAATATATATGAATCACTTTATGATTTATCGATTAATCTCTGTTGATGTTTTGTTAACCAAACGAAAAAAAAAAACAAAAAAGAATTAAGTATTCAAGAAACTACTTGTTCGATCTACCAGTTAGGAAACCAAATGAATATCCAAAAACCAGGTCAAAAAAGCAGCAAAGAAAAAGAAAGAAAAAACAATCAAAGCTAATAAAAATATGCAAGTAAAACTAAAGAAACAAATATCTGTATATCCTTATATGTTATCACTCGAAAAAATAACAAAAAAAAAAAGAAAAAAACATCCCTACAAACCCCCAAACGTATCCCTAAATGTCCCAATTGTCTGCGTCTAAGCCATTTGTTTATATGTTTTCCAAATACAACGAAACTCACCCACACACACCCACTCACACACACACACATACATCCATCCATCCGCTCCAAAAAAAGAAAGAAAAAAAAAAAAGAAAAATAAAGAAGTAAAAGTTAAAAACAAAAAAAAAAAAAAAGAAGGAAGAACAGAAAATTCTTTTACAAACAATTTTTTAATGCAAATTATTCCATCAGGTTTTTGCGTTTCTCGTTTCGTTTTCTTTGAAATATTATTATTTGTGTTTGACTTATTGTTGGAATATGTTTATATATATATAAATCAAATATATATATGCATATTTAAGTTTTTAAATTTCTTAATGTGATATTTTTCACGGCTCAAAAAATATGAAATAAACCTCGGCTCATGCCGGGGCCTTGAATGCCCTTGCAGAAGTCCCTTGAAAGTTAATATCTTGTGTCCATATCAATGGGGGGAATTACCTATAAATATTTATACATAATTTATAACAATTTTAGATGTTTAAAACCGTTCACTAGTTTACCCAAGGAATTTAATTCATTTAAAAAGCAGAGATGCAAAAATGTGTCACCATCCATCTACATAAATTGTGTGGAAATTGTGGAAAATTAATAGAAAAAAAAACACACACAAGTGTTGGCCTGACAAAATTAATGTGTATCAGTTACAAAAAAAATATAAAAACCATTAAGTTAATGAACAGTTTTCACTGGCCGAGCAGCTATTCGATACGAAATGAACCCTGGTATTAACTGATTTTTACTGAATTAATTAAGTGATTTATCAGGCAACTGATTTTGTTATGAAAAATATTTATTTTTTAGGGAGCAGAAATATTTCTTTAAACTTTTATAGATTTGGGTTTAAGTAGGCTACATTTGTGGGCTAGGAAAAGGCATATATCAAGACTAGAAAATTGATTGAAATATATTTTTGGAATATATAGAATATTCTAAATATATATTTCTTTAATTAGAACTACCTAAAAAGGGTAAAATCAGTTATATATCCCTGCAAATACTGTCTTCATACCACTAAATGATAAATCCCTTGAAACTCAACCCCTAATTAGCCGCAGAATATCTGGGAATATATTTTATAAGTGGAAAATAATGACACTTTTTTGTGTTTGTGTGTGGCAATAACCTGCTGCTGCTGCTGCTGATGATGATGCCATGGAAACTGGGTGACTTTGTCGTCCTGTTGGCCTGAGATTCCTGTTTTTCTTGCCGCTTTCGCTCCGATAAAGCGAAATCCAAGTAAATGCGATACGGGCGTGTCATGGGGTTTTCTTTTTTTCTACTTCTTCTTATATAAAAAAGGGGAAACTGGCTGAGAAAATGTGCAGGAAAAAAAAAGGAGTTGAGGCGGTGTTGTTGGCTCCTGTTTGGGGTGCAAGGCCGCCGCCGTTGTCAACGTCTTCGTCTTTGGCATTTTGGGCCGTCTTTGTCTGCTGTGCCATCCTTAGTCCTTCGTCGTGGGTCCTGGCTCCTGTCTCCCACTCCCCAACTACCCCCTTTGTGTGTCCTCTTTTTTGCCTTTTGTAGCGCTCAAGTGGCATCGTTGAAAGGGGCGGAGGACGACGACTAGGGATGGGGAACAAAGGTCCATTGTGCAAAAGTTTTCGCTACTTGCAGCGGCAAATGCAAAAACTGTTAACAATAGAAATAATACACGAGGAGGAGGGGGTGGAAGGAGGAAAACCCCAGTCAGTGAGGGGGCGTTCGAAGGACGAAGGACGAAGGACTGCGGACGAAACAGGAAGCAGGCATAACCAGAACGGAGACTTGGCCGGAGTCAAAAGTTGAGCAGCAGCAGCAGCAACAACGTTGGCTAAAAATTAAACAATAAACAATGGCGGGGAGCGACTATAGATTACTTCCTGTTTTGGCTGAGCAAAAAATACAAAAAAAAAAGCAAGCAAGTAAACCAAGAAAATATAAGTAAAAAAAAGGCTATAAAAAAGTAGGGATGGAGAGGGTTAAGCGTGTTGTGTGGGGCTGACAGCCTGCCTGTTTAGGTGTGGCTAGTTTGCCCGCTTAAGTGGTTTTTCCCCCCTCCTGAATTTTCCCTCCCTCTGCGGATTTTCCCTCCCTCTGCGGATTTTCCCTCCCCCTGGATTTTCCCTGCACATTTGTGTATGCAAATCAAGTTGTCTGCTAAACTGATTAGTGTCAACTTGCTTGGCAGTCATCAAGTGGCTACTGGAGACTGTCGCGCTCGGTTTTGCCATCTTTCCGGCTGGGGTTTTAGGGTTGTCACGGACATCCTTCCCCCAGCTCCTCCCGAAACTCCCCACCGCCCCTGCTAAGCTGTCCTTTTTTTCTGCGGTTCCAGCGCTTAACTGTCAAGTGTGTTAAGCGCTTGATCCTTGATCTTCTGCTGCGAGCAGGAAGAGAAGGAGCAGCAGTCAACAGAGAATACTAAGAGAAGAATAAAGATATTTTCTTTACCTAAGGGATCTTTTCCAAGCTTTCAGACTTTATAAAAGAAAAGAAAATATACAACAGAAGGTTATCTTCATCTTCTAGCTAGCTTGCTACATTTTTCTGCGTCTGTCAGGCTTTATTTTGATTATATTCCCATTTATTTGCCTTTGTTGCCCAGCCAGAGATACAAAGTAAATGTTAATAAATTAAAAAGTCACCTTTAGGAATATTTCCGCAGGCAATGGGCCTTATCAACAAGGACTAGGGCTTTTTCCACATAGTTTCACCTCTCTTCCTGTCTTATCGCCGAAAGGGGAAAATGCAGAAAAACAAAAGGGGGAAAGCAGAGAGAAATTTACAGCATACAAGTTGCACATAAACCAAAATTAATACCCAGTTTTTAGAACAAAAAGTGATGGGGGAAAAGCGGAAAAATTCAGGTGGAAAGCAATAGAAAAGAGATGAAAGAGTGTGCCAGTGAAATGGAATATATTTGCAAGGGGAAATATTTGAAATAAAAATAAATACAAATGTTTTTCAATTAAATGTTTCTCCAACCAATAAATTAGTTAGCTAAGCTTAAGAAGGCTTTTAAATTAAACATTTCAAATAACTATAATAATATATAGAACTTATTTTTTCTGGTAAAAAATCCACAATGTCTTGAATGCCTTTTTTCCTTAATTTTACCCTAAACCGTGGCACACTTTTCCAAGTTAATTTCGCTGAACTTTGCTGTCATTTCGTTTCCGACTTTTGGCTCCTTTGTAAATATTCGAAATTCATATGTTACATACATGCATATATATATATATTCCTATAAGCCCTATATATGCTATACATACATATATATGTGTAGACATGGCTTGATCGCTGCCAACTTTATGCCAAAGTCCATATATCCCCGAGTTTCGCCTCCTTTGGGTTGTAGTAAAAAAAAAGAACGAAAATGTTTAAAAAAGCTATGAGAAATTCGCGGAATTTCGCTGCAGTCGCACAAAAAGCAGCGAGGAAAGCGAGGAAAGCGAGGAAAAGCGAGGAGTACGAAAAATGTTGGGAAAAAAAGCAAATATGTCGACGGGCGCAAAAAAAAAAAAAACAGAAAAGAAGAGAAAACATTCGGTGGGCTGGGGAATCGTCGTAGTTTGCCATAGTTATGGTCTGCGGTCGTAGGATCCGTATCCTGACCCGTCTCGTATCCATATCGTATATCCCTGCATATATCCCTGCATGTCCTGTGTGTCCCTGTGTGTGTGTGCACTCAATATAATTTAATATTTTTCGATAGCAACACAACGGCAGCTGAAAGTAATTACTTTTATGTGAGATTAGATATATTTATGTGTTGTGTGCGGCGGCGAGCTCTGCGCTAATTCGCCATCAGCGAAAAATTTTTAATGGCCTGCAGAGGCAGCAGCAGAGTTGGCTCTAAAAAAGGATATAGAGAAAAAAAAACATATATATATGCAGTATATATATATCGTATGTGGTATATATATCCCTCAAAAGGTTCATACATTTTTTGTGGCATTCTTTGTGACCATCGTCGTCGCCGTCGTCGTCGTTGCATTTAAGTGAAGTGCAAACTGCGAAACTGCAAAACTACAAAACTGGCTTTCGTGGCGGCCACTATAATGGCTTCATATAACTGTAAAATGTATGAGCTATATAAATGTGTGTGTGTGGTGAGTGTGTGTGTGAGAAATGAGTGTGCTTGTTGTGGGTGGTTGCATGCCAGCCATTGCAGCAAAAGTTGATGAAAACTGTTTTGATTGCGGTGTAGAAAATGAAGGGAATCAGGGGACCCCTCCAACTTGTGCCTTTCTATATGGTTCCTCCCCCAGCCCCCCCTTTCAGGTGCGGAATGATTATGGGGCGGAAATGGAAATGGAATGAATAATCGCCAGGCTTCCACCAGGCAATTCTTGGAAGTATTTATTTATTAAACTCTCCCTCTTGGTGCAGTGAAAAGAATGCTTTGGATAGTTGCAAGGTCTTGGGGATTTTGGGAAATACAGACAGAATTTTAATAGATTTTGAGAATTTTTAACAGAGACTAAGGATAAAGGATTAAGGCTTTGTATTAAGCTTAAGATGAGTAAGAATTTAGCTTGTGAGATTTAATTTTTGTTGCAAAATGTAGGTTTTTATTCAATATTTAGGGAAATGTTTAGTGAGAGTCTTAAATATTAGAATATGTATTTATAAATTTACTAATTATCTATCTATTTATAAATTTACAAACTAAGAAAATCTTTTCTATGATTAATTTTTGCTAACTTTATATGGTAAATTCAGAATTTTAGCTTAAATTTTAAAAATTTCCAAAGAATTGTTTAGAAAGAATTATAATTATGAGAATATATAGAACCCTGCAACCTTAAACCTTTCTCCGCATTGATTTTTGGCTTCTTTAAGTATATTTATCAGGATCTTAGCTTCCATTTAACCCAAGTTTTTTCTCAAATTATTTTCCGTGTAAAAGAAATCCTTTAAGTAAGCATTTTCCCCGCTTTATCCCCCGCTTTTTCTGTTGTTTTTAATGCCAGGCTCCCGAATATATATATTTTTTTTGGCACAAAACATTCGATCCATTTCATTGCCAGGTGGCAAAAGGTGGCGACTGTAATCTTCTTAGGGACAAAAGTGTCATGCAATCTACTTCTTCCACTTCCTACCTCCCTTCCTGCCTCTGCTCCTCGCCTTAACCCCTTGGTGACCAGGTTTTCCCAGGGAAAAACTGCTGCCAAATGAAATTTGTTTTGTGTGCATCAAATTGAACAGCCAAAATGTGGAAAGCGTAGATATGCTTTTCCGGCATGTCGCTTGCTTTCTCTCTCTCTCTGTGTGTGTGTGTGAAGCCGCCGCCAGGTGGCGCCAGCTAATCTGTAATGAAAAACTGAGTGGGGGGGGGGGGAGGAAAACCCCGAAACGAAACTAAATGGAAATGCTCGGGCGCCAATGAATGGCATTTTATGCAGGCGAGAGAACTCTTCCTCCTCTCCCCTCCTTAATTTTCAACCGAGTTGCTTACTTAAAGCGACGACACATGGCATGGAATTTACATATATCGTCTCTATCTTGGACTTATGCCAGGGGAACCCCCTTGGCCCCGTTGCCCCCCCTGGATTTCCCCTGTATTTGTGTGCAGCTTTTATGCAAATTTACAAAGTGCAAATTACACGCTACTAAAGGTTTTCTTTTGCTCTCTCTCTCTGTTATCGGACGGTGAAAGCGATGGTGTGTGTGAGAGAGTGTGCCACAGTGTGTGTGTGTGTGTATGTCCTGGTAAATGGCAAACTTAAAAATTCTATTCAAAGTTTTCCATACACGCCACGGCCTTTGTGCGAGTGTCCCTATTTTTTAGCTGCAACTCTTCACGGCTCCATTCTTGGCACCTTTTCATCCAACCCTCGCAATTTTCCCAAAGCCCTGGAGGCAGCTATTTATTTATAATGTGGAAAGCATCGCAGCTATAGGTACTATGGGGTTAGATTTGTATTTTTATTACAAATAAATTTTATCTAATTTTTTTAGATGAATTAAGAGTTCAAATTTAAAAAAAAGGAAGCGTTCTTTCTTCCTAAAAAATATTAATAACCAAATTGTTAGTTGAAAAAGTAAATATTTCCTTTTTATTTATGTCTAAAAAATATCTAAAGGCTTCTTAATATTTTTTTTTACTTCAAAAAACCCTTCACTAGAGAGGCTTCAAGTGAATTTAACATTTAATTGTGGATTTTTGTTAGAAACCATAAAAAGCCAGCATTTCTGTGTCCATTGTGGCCGCTTTTTCCCGCCTAAACTTCTTTATTTTCCTCCTCCTTCTTCTTTTTTTTTTGTGTCCTTTTCCTCACTCCCTTTTCCTCGTTTTGTTCGGCTTTTAATGAAAAAGGCGCAAGATGCAAACAGAAAGGGAGCGAAAGATGTGGCGAAAGTGCAGGAAACATTTCATCAGGCAAGCCAAACACACACACAGAGAGAGAGAGCTCCTCTCTGGCATCTCGCTACATAAAGCACATTTATCGTGGTTACAAAAGCGTAAAAGAAAAGTGTGGCCCAGGGTTTTTCGCCTGAAAAATGTTTCAAAAACTGTTTCAGGCTAAATGAACATAAAGCGAGCCACCGCCACCGACGCCGACGCCTGCAGCGGCTCTGGCTTTTGTTTTTGTTGCCGAGCAGCTTCCGTCCTGTTCGGAGCCGGCATCCTCTGTGCCCCTCCCCCTCTCGTGGGCGTCATGAAAATAAAGCCAAATTAAAATTATATCCTCTTCGCTCAGTGTGGCTGCAGGAGAGTGTCCCTGTGTGTGTGTGTGTCCCTTTTGTATGCGCAAAAGTCAACTAAGTCGTGCTCAGTTTTTATGATGGCAAGACGATGAAGCCGTAAACGAAGATAAGGACCTAGGGATACCCAGTAAAAAATATAAATATATATTTTTCATTTATAAAACATGGGAATATATACTCCAAATAACATTCCAATTCTCGTTTCCAAACAAAAATCCTTGAAATTAAAGCCTAAACTCTGACTAGCACCTAATATACCTTCCTTTATAATAAAAAATTGTCCCTGGCGGTGCAAATGAATGGCAGCCAGCCGCTTTATGAATGGCCACACAAAAAATCCAACCAAAAGGACCCACTCCTTTCGCTCCTTCCAGGCAAACCACTCGCCAACGTTGCTGTCTGGCGGGGATTCCCCCTAAAATAGCAGTAAACGAAAAGGAGCGCACAGCATACAAAAAAAAAGGGAGACAAAAATTTGCGAAAAGAAAAGAAATTAAATGCACTTCCTTTATGCGCGAGCTTCTCTCTCTCATATTTTCCAGCCAGCTAGCCCTCCCCCCAGGGGCTTTTCCCGCCTCCCACGCTAATAATGGAAGTGCACTTTTGACACAAAAGGTGCAGTGGCGACAATGCCCTGGTCTCCTTTTCGGGGCGGCAGCCTTTCTTGCAGCCTTTGTTGCCTTTATTGCTCATTCGCTGCAAGGGCGATTAGTTGGGTGCAAAAGGGGCTGAAAGTGGGAAGGAAAAAGTGGGTGGGAAAAGCCAGAGGGCGGCGAACGAGATTAGAACATTTTTGCGGCATTGCTTTCACTGTGCTTTCCCTTCGGATAAATGCCTTTATTGCCTCATAATTTCGGAGAGTGGTCTTTGCCGATAATGCTGATTACATTCGGCTGATTGAAAAGATTGAAAAGCAGTGGAAATATATGTCCACAGAAACGCTGGTTCTTGTATTAATTTTCTTTTCAAAGTTTTCCTCGCAAAGTTTCTACAAATTAACACTTTCTTTGCTGGAAAATATTGCTCATACGTCTAGGTGTACATACAAAAACAAAGTGAAAAGCGGTCTCATAACCAAATCAAACCAAAAATGGGAATGTGCTGAAGACATTCAAGTGTCGGTGGCGTATGAGTAATTTACCTGAAGAGAAAGTAGGAGAAGGAGGAGGGAAAGGTTCAATCGAAAGTCTTGAAAAGCCAGGCCTGGCTCCTTGGCTCCTTGGCCTGCCAGTGCAGTGCAAATAAATCAAATAAATAATAAATGAAACGAAACGAATCAAATGCGAAATAAAAATCAATGGCACTCACCACTTGAATGAATTGGAATACACACACATAGCACGATACAGTGGGGCCTCCAAGTTGGGAATTTGATCTATTAAATGTTTATATTCAATACAATACTTCCACAATATATATATAATATATTTATTAGTATTTGTTCTCTCTAAACCCCAAAAAATAGCCTTGTTCGCTCCACCGATTTCTTCCTGTACTTATATCCTTGCAATTTGCTTTTCGGTTGGATTTCAAATAAAATTTTGCTTCATTGCATCGAAATTGAGGCAGGCAAACCCGATACCATGTGCGGGAAATAAGCAAAAGGAGTGCCTGCACTCGAAAAAAAAAGTATAGAAAACAGAAATAGAAATGGAAGGAAAGAGGAGAAAACCCAGAGAGACGTAAGGAAAATGCCATAGCTCGGCCTCCGTCTCGCCCTCGTCCTCGGACTTTGGTCAATTGCAATTAGAAGTCACTGAAGAAGCTGGCTTGTGCTCTCCAAGAATTCCAATGGGTTTCCACCGCCACTCCTCGCTCCGCTTCGCTCCTAATAAAAATGCAACTGGGCACATAAAACTCTGACCCAAATACTGTACATTATGTGTTTATGTGTCTGTTCCGGAAGGAGGCAAAAAAAAAATAAAAGATGAGAGGGTGGAAAAGCTATAAAAAAAAGAAAGGGGGGAGGAGAATGGAAGGAGGGGCTTTCAGAAATTGCAACACTTGAAAACTTGAAAATGTTTTCGAGAACTTGCGCTGGCACAAAAGTTAAAAGAGGCCAACCTGCAGCAGAGTCCTCTTTCTCTGGGTGGACTCTCGCTGGCAAAAAGGGAGAGAGCACCTGAGGATGCGGGATGGGGACTCCCCCTCGCTTCCTGCCCGAGCTCCTGCAGTAATTAGTGCAAACAATTGCGCTCGTTTCCGATATCCTTGGCAACTTTTCTACGCCCGCCGCCTGCTTTGAAAAAGGGGAGGAGCGAAAGTCCCTACCTGCCGCTGCGGCATTTTGTTTCAAGGGGGTGGGGGAGTCTGCCAGGATCCGGGGAACAGAAATATATATATATATACAATATACAATATAAAATATATGCGGGGCAATGCCATACCCGCGCTGTTTTTCCCATTTATTGGAAATATGAAGCATATTTCGTCCTCGACTTTTGTCATAATAAATTGGCAAACTTGAAATCGGATATCGGTCCATTGTTGCTGGTTTTTCCCCATTTTTTTTTGTAATTTTTTTTTGGTAGGAAAGTGACAAAGAAAAAGGCGGACGGGGGGCGGGTTGCCATAGTTTCTTTCACCAGAAATGTGCGCTCATTAAATGGAAATGTAAATGGAAATGAAAATGAAAATGATTTTGGGTCGCAGCTGCTCTCTCCGCCCTCCGCCCTCCGCCCCACTCCCCATCGATAGACAGATGATAGTGGGGGTGCTGTCCGTGGGTTAAACGTTGCCAGAGGACACTGCAAGGGCAACTGGCACCGCTTTGCATCTCGGTTTGTTGGAAAGTATCGCATTTCCAGCAACCGACAATCGATTTGGTTATCGGGCCGATGAATGCCGTTTTTGATTTCGACAGCTTCAACTTCTATTTTTTCTCTTTGCTTCTCTTCTCTTTGTTTTGTGTTTTGTTGTTTTTCTTTTTTCGGTTTCACTTTCTCATTTTGGCTTTCGGTTGATTTTTGGCCTTGTTACCGTTACCGTTAGCCGCATCTATCGATTAAATCGCAGGAAATCGCAGCAGCAATCGATATGACATAAATATCGATTTGAATTTTTCAACTAGATTTTTTTCCTTAAAAACTTAACTTAATGTTAACTATTGCATGCGTTTTTTGACTATGTTTACATACCGATTGGTGGGCGTGTGGCTGGGTGGGTGAAGTTATCGATAGGCCAGTCACTTGATTTAATGTGACTAAAAAGTGGAGGGTTTTTAGAGGAGCATAATTTATTATCGATTTATTTATCGATATTTGTAACAATAAATCGATTTTTAATTACCTATCGATATTTATAGAAGGTACTATTATAGTTGTAATGCCTTTTCATGGCTTGCTCTCTTAAGGTAACCGATTTTGCCTTCGATAACATACACCCACCAATCGATAACCCATCAATCGATGTCTGTGCACTTCACTCCCGCTTTCCCCTCAGCATTCCCAGTACCAGATTCCCCCCCTTTGGTCTCGCAGCTACCATTTGAACCCGAAACCAACTTGAAATTCGGAATGAACTCGCTGAGAAATGTTCGGAGAGGATTCGATAAATATATATATGTATATTGGCATTCCAAGAGACCCCCCCCACTTCCCCAGCTGCGTGCCACTTGCACTTGCACCCTGCGGAAAAGGACGAAGAGGATGCCCCCCTCTTCCTGCTCTTCCCCCCCAGCTTTCCCCTTTTTTTATCCGTAGCTCATTGTTGGACACACACTCATCCGATTCATTCCACACACTCACACACATTCCCTGAGATACAGACACTGGCGAGTTGCAATAATTGAATTACCCAAAGCCGGGCAAGCACTCTGCCGAAACTCGCCAGGAACTCGCACTGAAAGATACAGATACAGATACGCTGCAGCTGTAGCTGCAGATACAGATACAAATACCGATACCGATACCGATACAAAATAGCAAACTCTGACAACTCTCATCCCCATCTCATGCTCTCGCTCTCTCCCCAAACTCTATAAACCTCAAACATATGCATTCAAATTACAAAAAAAAAAAGAAACATAGCTATATAGAACCACATTTATATATATAAATAAATATAAATTCCTATACTTATATAAATATATTTCATATTTCTTGGAATTATTGCATAACTTCTTTTCGGTTTTGTGTCCTTAGAGCCAAGTGCTGAGAAAACAATATATCGAGTCGCTTTTCAGTTTTTTTACCCATTCTCTCCATCAATACATACCAAAAAAACCAATGCTCAATGTTTTCTTCTTCACCTTTTATCAGAATGTATGATTTTCCACCACAAAACTAAATTAGAAACCAACAGAAAAATAAATAAAGAAAAAACAAAAAACAAAAAGAAACCAAAGAAAGTTGAAAACTTGAATCACAATTTTTGCCAAGTAACTAACTCTTGAATTTTTATCTTTTGCAAACCGAAAAACTCACACAACAAAAAAAAAAAACAAACAAAATAAATCAAATAAAATCCCCACTCAAACTTGGACATGGCAACCCTGGAATGCGCTCTCTTTGTTGGACAACCCTGCAGTCGTGTTTCGGTGATGCGAGGACAGGTGATCACGCCCCAAGGACTGGGCATTGTGGGCATACGCGTATCCGTGGATCGTGATTCCCGATTTGGCTTCACACTGACGCGTCAGGGAGGATGGTGAGTGTTTTATTTATTATTATTATTAATTAAACTATTTAAATTAAGAAAATTAATTAAAATACCCGAGAAGGAGCCTGTTAATTCGGGGATCAAGACAAGTTTAAGGTTCCCTCTATTTTAATTTAATTTAATTTAAATATAAACTCTGCTAATTGTGCTCACTTGGTAATCCCCTTAATTAGTTGGCTCCTTCGAGGCTCCACTGTACGCGTGCATGCACACGCAATATTCGGTAAATGCAAATTACTTCCGTATGGATGAGCTGCTCCTTGGCGGGGTTCTGAACTTTTTTCCTTGATTAAATTCAGCTGATGGAATCCGCCGATGGCCAGAAGAAAAAAGAAAAGTAAAAAACAAAACAGAAGACAGAAAAATCTAAGAAATATATAAGAAAATAAAAGGTGGAGCAACGGAGCCAAGGAAGTTATCAAAATTTTTAATTAAATCTTTCGCTTTGATGTTTCTCAAGTTTACACAAGTGGTTAGCATAATGAGAGGGGCAGCATCCTGGCAGCATCCTGTCAGATCTCTCTCTCTCTGGGCCACAGACCGCACTAGGACAATTGGCCAAAAGCCACCGCAGGACTGACTACTAGTGGTGGCTCAGAGGACATTAGTTTCAATTATTTGACATTCTATTCGAATTGCTTTTTAAGCACAAAGCCCAGAGTCAGAGAGAGAGCTAAAGTTTTCCAGCATTTTCTCTAATTGAGCCCATCAAAGATGCATAGACGAAATATTTTCTCAACTGTAAAAGGATGTGGAAACGGGAATAGAAGCAAGACTAGAAACAGGACGAAGCTGCGACAGTGGCACTGAGATGGCCAGCAATCCAATATATCTAATATAAATATTTTTCCAGTTGTTTTTCTTTCTGTAAAAAGGATTTCCGTTTGCTGCCATCAGCAACATTGTTTGCTGTCCTTGTTGTTTTGCCATTTTCCTTTTCCACCAGATCCGGGTAGGTGTGTGTGTGTCGGGTGTGTGCCGGGTGTATGTGTGTTGGCCAATTTAAATAAACATTTCGCACCCGAGACTCTGCCTGATTTTATTATGGCCAAGCGACGGAATACAAACAAAATCTGTGCAGCAGACAGACAAAACTCCAACTGTCTGATGATTATTTGTGTTTGCACACACTGCCTTTGTTTATTTCAATTTTGCAAATATCCAGGTATGCACTAGATGTGTGTGTGTGCGAGTGTGTGTGAGTGTGTGTATCTGGGCCAGAGATAAAAGCTGGCTACAGGAGACTGCATTACATTTTTACCTCACTGCGGCCTTAATTTCTCATTAGGCCAATGGCCTCTGTGCTCATGCCTTTAAATAACTAAAAAAAGGAGGAATTACCCCTCTAAAATCTATTTAAAAAAAATCAGATATATATAAAGAAAATTTCCCTTGAGCAATCAGTTAAATAAGTCGCTGCTGGGACCTCTGCCAGCAAATCCTCACTTTTTATTTATGTATTCTTATTATGACAACTTTGTTGTTATTTATCTTGGTCGCCGCTGCTGCTGCTGCTGCTCCATTGTTGCCCCTCACTTTGAGGGATTTTAAAGTTGGTCCTGTGTGTGTCCTTGTTACTTTTTATATTCCTGCTGGCCTCCTTATTGCTGCGACTGCCACTGCTGCTGCTGCTGCTGCCACTGCCACTGCTGCTGCGTGTGTTAGCTCGCAATAATTTCTGTTTATGTTCACATTACTTTTGGCTTTTTACACTGCCAGGGTTGGGAGCCTTTTTATTTTATTATTTTTTACTTTTAAAAAGAAATTGTAGAGGGTTTAAAAATGTAACATTTAAATAAATATTTTTTTAGATAATTTTTCAATTAAATGTTTAGGGTTTCTTATAATTAATTCAGTTAGAAAGCCATATTATTTCCAAATATTTATAATAACAAATTTAAATTGACTTTGAAGGCTTATGGTTTTTTTTTTTAATGTATTTATCAATCTAAAATAGAATAAACAGTATATATCTTTTAAAAGTATTATAAATTTATCATTGAATTAAATACTTCTATGTTCATACATACTAGTTTCCCTTACACAGTATTTAATAATTAAAATTCAAATTTAACTAAATATCTAGCTGAAATCTAATAGATTTATAATACATTTTATTTTATTTTCATATATTTTAAATTATTTATTTGGCATAAACAAAACTGGAATCTTTGCCAATATTCTAAAATGTATTGCTACAGATTTTACTTGACTTCGAAGAGTAATTCGAAATTAATTATTTAAATTAGGAAAATATTCCTGTTAAAATATAACAAATTTATCATTGATATAAATTTTTGTTTGCTTTATTTTTAACAATTAGAATTGTTTTTTTTTTTAACAAGAATTATTTTATTTAATCTTAAGGTGGAATTAAGAAAGTCTTCAAAAGCCATATATTCTTTTAAAAAATACTAAATTGGCATACACCGAAGTTAGCTAGATATTTATCCTAAAAAATAATTAATTTGTAAAATAAATATATTTTATTTTTCTTTCTTTGAATATTTTAAATAAAAAAACAAGTCTTTCTTGAAATATTCTAAAAAATAAGGAAAAGATCAATTATTCTTCAAAATCGTCTAGAATTGTTTTAAAACAAAATCACATAAATATCCTTCTTAAAAATCTTATATTTTTTTCACCAAATTAAATTTTAATAAATTTATTTCTGTGCACTTCAAGCTTAGTTTATTTTGCAGGTATTTATTAGATTTATTTTTATGTGCGTTATGTCTTCTGGTGCTGATGCTGCTACGATGCCGCATTATGCGGCCCAATGAGCAACAGTGTGTTGTTGCACCCCACCAGTTTTTCCAACCCCCCCGCCGTCTCACGATTTTCCCCATATGTGTACACATATGTGTACCGTTAGCGTACTCTTACTTTTGGCCTCTGCTGCTGGTTCTCGGGCTTGTTGCAGGATTTTATGGTTTTGTATTTATAATGTTTATTTCAATTCTATGCTTTTATTAGCTACCCCGCACAGCGGCACACACACACACAGACTGCTTACATTCTGGCCATTTTCCGTTCTCCATTTTCCTTTCGGAGCGGGTTTTCCTTCTTGTTGCGCCATTTGTTGTTGGTCCTGCTTAATTTTTTCCAACTGCTGCCCCGGTTCTCCCCCTGACATGCATTGTTGCTTGTTGTTGTCATAGTAATAAAGGTAATAAAAGTCATTATATTGTGCTGCAGGGGATTATTGTTGGCATTTTTTATTGCATAAGTATTATTCCCTGCCGCCACCGTCCCTCCTCCTTCTCTACTCTTGGTAGGAAACGTATGTCTTCATGTGTGTGTCTCTGTGTGTGTTTTCGGGTTGTTGCCTCCGCTAAATGGTTGTGGGAGGGAGGAGGAGGGAGGGGTCTTGGACGCCACCACCCCCTAAAACCACCCACCAGGAGGAAAGGCAGCAGCGGCTGGCTTTTCGCTCTGGTCATGCTCATAAAATTCAATTCAATTACAAATGAATGAATGCAATGCCACGACGGACTGTGGATGGGGACAGGCGAGGTTGAGAAAATAGGGATAAGAAAAAATAGGGATCTTTTATGATGATTGATGATTATGATGATGATTTTTTAGCATGATTTTTAAAATAATTTTCCTGATAAATAATTCTCAAAAGGTATTTTTTGATATGCCTCTTTATTTAATCTTTATCTTAATATGAATTTTCATAAATTAAATCAATAGGGATTTCTAGGATGATAGGAATTTTTTTATGAAATTAAATGAATAGTAGGATTTATGATAGTTTGTTCAATAAATTGTTTTGCTTAGCCTCTTTTAAAATTATAAACCCTTAGTTTTAGTTTGATTTACCATAAAATATGCAAGAACTTAAAGTAAAACATAATATTTTGAATATATTTCAATTTAATAAACCAGAATGTGAAGATTTTAATTCATAAAAATTGCAATAACTTAAAAACTCTTACTTAATGCCAAAAATAAATATTTTATTAAAGGTATTTGCAGAAAACTTTCACATTCATATTTTAATTAAATTATTTAAGAGTCAAATATGAATAAATCCAAAGAAATAAAATATTATCCTTTAAGCTAAGCTTATTTACCATTTATAAATAAATCAAATAAATTTCAATAAAGTGTCAAGAATTTAAATTATATGGAGTGTAAATAAAATAATTAATACCTGTTATAAAATATACAAAAAAAGTAGAGAAAAACATGATAATGATAATATTTCAATTAAATACACAAAAATTAAAGATTTAAATTAGAAAGAATTAAATTAACTTAAAAACTTTAATGCAAATAACAAATAATAACTCGTTCTTAATGCAAATAACAAATAAATTAAATAAGTAAATTCATAGTTTAGTACGAACAAATAAAAATCAAATGTATCCCTAAAGCAAGGTAGCTAACCTTTTAAATAAAATATAAATAAATCCCAAAAAAATCGTAACTAGTTAAAATAAATAGCTTCAATTATTACCTATTATTTTGACCCCAGCTGTGCCCATTTACTTGATGTTTGTGCATGCGATAAAGGCGGCCACAGCAATAACAACAGGCGACGTGTGGCTGCAAAACAGTAAAATTAAATTAGCAAAAATTGTAACAAATTTTACACACATTTCCCTTACATATATATATCCATGCATTTTCTTTATCTCCTTTTTTTTTTAGATATTTTCCTAGTTTTTTTTTTCACTCTCCCGCTATTGTTGTTGCTGTGACCACTTTATTTTTAATGAAATGCATGTCCTTGTTTATGGACATGTTTATGGGAGCAGCTTTGGTCGCTTTGTTTACGAGGCAATTCAATTGAATGTTTTGTCCCTTAATTCAGGGCAAATATCAGGGAGCAGGAAAACAGGCTGGGAAAACAATTTTCCAGCGGAGAAGCGGAGAGCTATCTGTGTTGCACGCGCACAAAACACAATTAAAAATCGCATTAATTAAATATATTTCAAAAGCAAAAGTTTTTCCGCCATTTCTTGAGTTTCTTCCTACGCAACTTGACTTTGGCTGTAGTAGCATTTCCCAGCCTTCTTCCCCTGGCATTTTCCATTTTCCACCCAGCTCTCGGCTTGTTTTGGCCTTTTGTTTTCCAACATCTTCGTCTTGGCAGCAAAGTTTTGTGCAACTTTTCCGTAGCTGCAATGCGAATTTTCTCTTGTAATAATGGCAGTGGCGTCGGCGGCGGCCATCATTATATTTAATGCGGCTAACGCATGACTGGGGGGATGGGGGGTTGGAGCAAAGGTCCTGGCTGAGGTCCTCTGGCCAGTCAGTGGGCCTGGCCTTAACTTATGCTCTCTGCTGGCAGTCGCGTCGGCATCTAAAGTTTTTCAATTTCCCACAAACAATTGAGGTATTATCTGGGGCTCCACCTTTGGAATTAGATTGTTGTTAAGAGGGGGTAGAGGGGGGACTGTCTCTCCTTCTCGGAAGGGAAGCCTGTCCTCCTCCTCGTCCAATTCAATTCGCTTCAAGTTCATTAAAATATTAATTTGCATGTTTGCCCCGGCAACTTTTGCACTAATTTCGTATTCCGTTTCATATTTCACCCACACCACCACCGCGAAAAGCTCTCTCTAATTTTCCTCTTTTTCCATTTTTCCATTTTCCCATTTTCCTTTAGGTTCGATGTCTTGGTGAACGGCGGCGGTGCTGTGACCTTGCAGTTCCAGCGCAGCCCCTTCAGGCCGCTAACGAGAACCGTGTTTGTGCCCTGGAACAGGATCGTGGTCCTGCCGCCAGTCCAGATGCAGCTCAGCGATGACGATGAGACCACCAGCAGGAATATTAAGTGAGTGCTAAGCCAAGAAAATACTATTAAATTTCACCCTGGAAACCATAGAAGAACCCATCTAATTTCCCTGGAAAATTTCTTCAATTTCTTTCCCCAACAGAGTGGCTCCCTTGAATCCCGCTTTGACGTTCCTCAACTCGATCCACTATCACACGGCGGACGAGGCCAACGATGCCAGCAAGGTGTGCATGGACCACGATCACGAGAAGCTGCGTCCCCAGCTGATCAGCACTTGGATGCCCAACGGCGTGGGTGCCATGCCCGGCAAGCGGGTCATCTTTGCGGAGACTCAGGTGGGTTGCTGCACAGCGAGTCGCCGGACTCGCCCCTAATGCCATTCCTAATTAGCAGTCCTGGCAGCAGCTGCTGCTGCTGCTGGACGCAGCGCAGTTTTAATTAATTTAAAGTTTGCCTTAATGACATTATAACTTTGCATCAAAGGAGCCAAGGGGGAGGAGCAGGAAGGACTCCAAGGTGGACATTAATTCTGAGAGAGAGAGAGGGGAGAGAGGGTAGAGAGAAATCCCTCCGCGAAGCTCTGCTGGACGGATTCGTAATGCGTTTAATTGCAGCACTCGAACCTGTCCAGCTGCGGTCACCGCCAGACACTTCTTGGCTGTGGTCCTGCTCCTCCTTTGGCTCTCGCTTTTCCCATTAGCCTGGCACCCTGACACCCTTTTCCCTGCTCCATTCCACCTTTTTCCCCCACCTGCAATTAAAGTTTTCCCTGCTGAATAGTCACATAAAGGCCAGGATAAAGTTTACAAAGGTCACAACAGGAGAGCACAAAAAATGCACAAAGCAAAGAGGGTGTCAAAGGGAAAGGCCTTGTGCAAAAGTTATAAAAAATATAAACACAAATGCAAACCAAGAAAAAGGGTGAATTATAGTAATTAAAAGGTTTAATCAAGTGTTTAGGGGGGAAAGTAAAACAGGAACTAGGAGAAGAGTTACAAGATCTTTGAGTATAAATAATAAATATCCCTGAAATATCCCACAGAAATCCAGAAATACTTTACAAAAACTCTATATTCCATCCCAAACCTTACCTCAACTTCAACTTAAACCATCTTTTACCCTTTGTATCCCCGCAGATTGTTCAAGAATCCATCCAGATACCCGGCTCGGACCTGCATCTCACCTACCAGTCGTCGCAGGCCAGCGGCTATCTGAGCATCGTCCGTATGCGCCTCACCGGCGACACCATTCCGCCCACCCTCACCCACGTCCATGTGGGCGTGGAGATCGAGGGGGCGCTGCACGTGAAGACCTACGAGGCGGACCCCAGCCTGGTGCACACGTTCGCCTGGAACAAGCGCAACGTGTACCGCCAGAAGGTGTACGGCGTGACCGTGGCCCGGATCTCGGTGGGCTATCAGCACAGCACCTGCCAGTCGCCGGTTTGGATCGCCCAGACGGCCAAGCTGCAGGGCTATGACGTGGACATATCGGACATCGGGGGCTGGGGCCTGGACATCCACCATCACTACAACTTCCACGAGGGCATCCTGCAGAAGGGCGACGGCAGCACGCTGCACATGAAGGAGTATCCGCGAACGGTGAAGGTGGTGATGGGCACCGGCCTGCAGCGACCGCTCACCTGTCCGGATTACTGCAATGGCGTGGCCAAGGATGCCAAGCTCTTGACTCCGATTGCCTTGGCCACGGGCCCAGATGGCAGCCTCTATGTGGGTGACTTTAATCTGGTGCGTAGGATCACGCCCGACGGCAAGGTCTTCACCATTCTGCAGCTGAGTGCCACCCAGGTGTCGTATCAGTATTACCTGGCCGTCTCCCCGGCCGACGGACATCTGTATATCTCCGATCCGGAACGACACCAGATCCTGCGACTGTTGCGCCTCGAGAAGGTCAAGGATCCGAGCATCAACAGCGACCCCGTGGTGGGCAGTGGCCAGCGTTGCATTCCCGGCGACGAGGGCAACTGCGGCGACGGGGGACCCGCCCTGCTCGCCCGGCTATCGCATCCCAAGGGACTGGCCATTGCCGCGGACCGAACCATGTACATTGCCGATGGCACCAATATCCGTGCCGTGGATCCCAAGGGTGTGATCCACACACTAATCGGCCATCATGGACACCACAACCACTGGAGCCCGGCGCCGTGCAGCGGCACTCTGATGGCCAACCAGGCGCAGCTCCAGTGGCCCACTGGCCTGGCCCTCAGCCCGCTGGACGGGTCGCTGCACTTCATCGACGACCGGCTGGTCCTGCGACTCACCTCCGATATGAAGATCCGCGTGGTGGCCGGCACACCGCTGCACTGCAGCAACGGTGCTGGGCAGGACGGCAGGGTGAATAAGACCGGTACGGACAATGTACTGGGCACCGTCCTGGCCATGGCCTTCTCACCGTTCGGGGATCTCTACATAGCGGACAGCGATTCCAGGCGCATCAACTCCATTCGCGTGGTGGACACGGCCGGAAATATGAGATATTTTGCTGGCAAGCAGGAGAGCTCGGGGTGAGTAGTTGTTTTATATTAATTTTTCTTTTTCGGTTTAAGCTTGTCCGTCTGTCTGCTTGTCCGTTAAAGAGAGAACCCTAATTTATCTAGGAAACTATGAGTGCTAGAACTTCCAAACTTGGGCTGTAGACTTCTTAAATAGTTAATAAATCATAAGTAAAGTCTCAATATTCTATTTAATTATTTTTTGTACAAATTTTGAACATACCCAAAGTACTTAACTTGAATTCCAATAACTCTGTGACCTCACAGCGAACATAAATCAATAAGACTGGCAGCGTTTTCAGTGTCATTATGAGACTGTTATCCCCACATGGTGCCAGGGCAGAGACCAGCGTGATATTCAGTCCTTTGCCGACTTATCAAAGTGCACAGAAAATAAATAATTCGCCATATGTGTAGTTTTGGAATGGCCAATGCCGACGCACGACGCACGACGCAGACTATTGCATTCTTAGTTGTTTTATGCCCTCAAATATTGACTGGCTACTGGGTCAACATGGCAGGGAATTTGGTCAGCAGGCCGCTGGCCAAAAACCAGAACTGAAAACAGCACAAGGGGGGTTTTTTGGGAGGGGGGAAATGGGTAAAATAAGAGGGACAGCCGGACGGGGGGGTCAGAATTGACTCCACTCGGACTTGTTTATGCGCATACTTGACCCAATTAAGTGAGCTCCGGGCTATTTGCATATTGCCGAACGATATCAGCCAATTTTTCAAAATGTCTACCAAAACGACACACGGGACGACACACACATAGAGGAGAGAGGGTACCAGGACGAGGCTTTTATATGGAGTGGAGTGTGGCGGAGTGTGGGACATAAATAATAAAAATTCAGCAAGAGCAGCACAAAATTGCCAATGCACCAAAACGGCCATAAATGTCAGGCCAACTAGGCAATGGTGCCCCCAGAGTATCT
Organism: Drosophila seguyi; assembly: GCA_008042675.1. Classification (NCBI taxonomy): domain Eukaryota; kingdom Metazoa; phylum Arthropoda; class Insecta; order Diptera; family Drosophilidae; genus Drosophila; species Drosophila seguyi. The sequence continues at coordinate 158,108 of VNJU01003391.1, forward strand.
CTTTTCTCTCTCTCTGTGACCCCCTGCTCCTGGTCCTGTTCCTGGTCCTGCTCTTGCTCCAATATGTAGAGGCAGCCATGTTAACTTTATTTGACTTTATTAACCCATTTTGAAGGCATCGAAAAACGGTGACCAGCAAATTAATTGGAATTCTCACATTGGGGAATTCACATTGTCTGATTTTTCATGGGCCCCCGAGTTTATATACATATTATGTATATGTATTGAGCTGTACATATACATATATATGTATGGTGCATCTATATAGACACATGTCCGAAACAACACGTGTGCTGTTTGGCCACCAGAGGCACTAAGGCCATTTGCATTTTGTGCATTGATTAAAGTGGGGCATTAAGCGGAAACGGAAACAGAAACAGAACAGGCAGGGGAACTTTAATGTCCAACGAGTAGTCTGGGGAGCAACGAGAAGGATGTGAGGCTAAGAAGGATGTGAGAACGAAAAGAAAGTTTGCAAGCAACGAGAAGAATTTAAGCAAGGAGAAGTGTGTAAGGATTTAGAAGTAAAACAACGAGAAGTATTAAAAGCAAGCAAATAAATTTAAGAAACGAGATTCATGTGAGTAACGAGAAGAAGGAAAGCAAAGAGAAAGCATTAAAAAGAGTTAAGAAGTATATGAGAGAAGAATTTACCATCAAGATTTAATGAGACGTATTTTAGCAACTATAATTATTTAAGAAAAAATAGTTATCTAAGCTTAAAGAAGCTTAAAACGAACGAGAGCAATTTATAGTAATAAAAGGCATGTAAGCAACGAGAAGTAAAAAAAAACAAAGAGCGAGCATAAAAGAATTAAGAAATTAATGACAGCGATTAGCATTTTAGAAGGGATAATTTTTTAAGAAATAAATAGTATGTAAGCTAAAAAAAGCTTATAAGAAAAGAGAATCTGTTGAGCAGCGAGTATCCCGCAAGCAAGAAATTTCAGTGTTGCACAATGCAAAAGAAGCAAACGCTAGTGTGGCATAGAGCAGAACAAAGCACTTTAAAGAATAAATTGGATATTAAAAACCCTCTCAGTTTCCCTAACAACTTTAATAACGAAACACATAGAACAAATAAATCCATTTCAAAGCTCAGCCCGGTCTCGCTGACGCGTTCTCTTATTCATATAAAAACCCACACAAAAAATATCATTTACCGTGAACATTTACGGCTGCTGGGCTGCTTGTACCTCGCAAATTTTCGGACTAAACCAATTAATTTGGTTCGCTGAGTGGCGCCAACGCCAGGCGAGGAAGACAAACACACGGCGAGAAAAAAAGGGTCGAGAGATGACCAGGAAAAATCCCCCATAAACACACGACGCAGTTGATTTAAGCAAACAGAATTTCTAGGGAGAGTTCGGGGGCCATGTGACTGGCGTCAGGTGGCCAGGGGCTCAACGGGGTTAAGATAGAGGGGGCCTCAAAGGTTGAAGTGGGCGTGGCCGGCAGACGTGGCAAAGTAATTAGCGGCCGTCGCGCCACAGACAGAAACTATAAATCAACTTTTCACTCTTTTTTTTTTTCTCCTCCTCCTGCTGCTCCTCTTCCACAACTCCTTCCCTTTGGCATTTATTTCTTTCTTTTATACGCTCCCCTTTGCCGTCAGCGTCTTTTGTGGAGCCATATCTCGCTTTTTGCACAGTGTCCGGGTGTCCGGGTGTCCGGGTGTCCGGGTGTCAGGGGTTAAAAAAGGAGTTAATGGCGGAAAAGGTGGTACAAGGGTGTCGGTGTCGGTGTCGGTGTCGGTCTCCGTGCCCGCGTCTGTTGCGTGGGCGTGGCACAGCGATAAGCGGCGACCGGAGTTCGCTTTACTTTAGACTGTTTATCGAACAAACAATGTCATCATAAATATGCGTCTGGAGCAGCAAGCCCAGGGGCAGGACAACAGCACTAGGAGCACGGGTGTGGCCAGAGATAGCGCAAGAACTAAGGGTATGGGGTTAGGAATGCTATCCTTTGAGGGATATCAGTGGAAGGCCTAGAAGGATCTTAGTTGTGGGTTCTCCTTAGCCTGTTTCCTAGACAAACCTTAACAACTTTTCTTTAATTATATAAAATAACCTTAATATTGCCACTAATTTCCCACTCAATTTTCCCTCACAATTTCCCTCTCAATTTCTCTTCTAATTTCCCTCTCATCGTCCTCCTCCACAGCTCCCAGACCTGCGAGTGTGCCATTGGAGGCGGCAGCAATGGCAGCTCTGCCTCTGGCGGTGTGGGCGTGGCCAGTGGCAGTGCCTATTCCACAACGGTTAATCCCACGCGTCCTAATGGCGGCACCACGCCCACCACACCAGCGGGCGGAAATGGCAGCGGAAACGGAAATGGCAACGCTTCGTCGGCGGGCGCATCGGGCGGCGCCGGCTCCAGTGGCTCCAATGGCAGCGGCGCCTGCATCTGTGCCGGCGGCATTGCAATCGGTGCCTCAGGCTCTGGCCTAAACTCTGGCTCGGGCAGCGGCAGCAGCGGCGGCACTTTGGCCAGCATTGTGGGTGGCGGCGGTCTAATGTCCACGGGACCCACCACTACCACCACAGTGCTGCTGGGCGCCAAGACAACGGCGTCGGGCATCGGCGGAGGAGCGGCCACGCTGAACGACGACGGAACGCTGAGCAATGCAGAGACTTTACTGTCCTCGAATGCCCGCTTCCAGGCGATATCCGCCATTGCGGTGGCCCAGGATGGCGTTATCAATGTGGCTGATCAGGGTGAGTGCACAGCTTTTTCTATATATATTCTATATATCTGAGGGATATGAATATCTTTAAAATAGATGTTTATATATAGTTTTATTGAGTGTAAAGCCTTGATATGAAAAGATAGTGGGGAGCAGCGTAGGTGCTGTCTAAGCCAGTGTTGGAAAGCAAGCTTTGAATAGGAAACGGGAAAGAAATGGGAATATATATAGAAATTTATTACCTAATGGAAAGTAATATCTAGAAATTATAGTAATCTTTCAAGAAAAGGTTTTAGAAGAAATTTTTAAAGGAATTTGCTCATATTCTAATATTTTTCTATATGATTCAGTGTTGACAAACACAATTTGAGTATAAAAAAAATAGGACTTAGACCAGTTAAAGCTAAAGCCAAGCTTTAAATGCTAAAACACACATTTAAAAATCAAAAGAAATATAAATTTAATTACAAATTCCTGTAAAAATATTCCCAAATTATTTATATACCAAAATACATACCTTTACATAAGAAATATATATACCCAAACCTTATGGTCCTGCACAGTATCCTGACAACAACTGTCATCCGATACAGCAAATTTGTCAGCTTCTCCTGTTGTGTTCATAATATATATAATATATATATACACGCACACACTGCGAATGGCACAACAATCGCATGGAAAATGGAACATTTCCTTTGGCAAATTTTCTTCAACTCTCGCCCACTTGGGCTTCCCCCCATTTTCCATTTTCCACATTTCGCATTGTTGCCGTGTTAACAAGCGGCGAAGGGAGCACAAAAATAAAATACGAAAATAAATAAATAAATAGAGAATGTTAACTGCTGGCTGGCACACAGAAAAAAAAGGAAGAAAGCTGGCAAAAATACGCAACCGGAAGTTAAATTTCGACATATTGCAAAACACAACCACACAGCAAATACAATAATAATAATAATGACAACAACAGCCAAGGCAGCGGAAATACAGGGAGAGTACAGTACAGGGTAAGGTAGCAAAATTTATTATTTATATTTAATATTGGAAAAGAAAATTAATTATATATTATAAATGAAATTCCCCTAAATAGGGGAATTTATGAAATTTATTTGAAATTTGAAATTTATTTTATATTTTAATTATCCTTAAGGTTTCAAGCTTTTCAATCTGAGAAAGTTTTCTCCATTTTTTTCTTTTTTAGTTTAAGTTTTAAATATGTATGTTCAATTTTCTAGAACTTGTTTTCTAATAAGGAAACACATTTAATAATTAAGGGGAATATATGAATTGTATTTTATATATTTATATTACTTTAAAGTAGGTTTCAAGCGTTTAATTTCCAGAAAGTTTCTCCAACTTGTTTTCCTTTCTTAGTTCAAGTCTTAAACATGTTTTCCAATTTTCTAGAACTTGTTTTTCAAACCCCTTTTTCCATTTTCTTAACTGAAAAGCTGTCTAGAGTGGAAAGTCCACCCTGTAGAGCCTTCACTGTGGCAACAAAAGTTGAACAATGCCACAAGCTGTCGAAGGAACAAGCAATTGTTGTTGTAATTGGCCATTACGGGCGGGAAAAGTGTGTGTGCTTGTACTTGTGTGTGTGTGTGTGTGTGGGAGCTGGAAAAGTGGGCTACAGTCAGGGGCTTGGTGGGGGGTAGAGTACAGGAGGCAGAGGAAAAGGAAAAGAGCGAAACCAATTTCCGTTACAATTCGAACGAGGACAAATTAGGAGCCACTCGCACACACACTCACCAGTGCACACACTCACCTCGCACACACACACACACCTCGCACACACACACACACATTTTCCCCCCTCAGGTAGCGCTGAAGAAACACAAAACAAAATGGCCGCCAATAAATTGTGTAAAAGCAAAAGCTCAAAAAAGCACGGAAGGTATAAATTTGAGTGCATTAGCAGAGCGTAATTTGATAAGACCAAAAACGTAATTAATAAATTTCCACAGCGAAGGCCAAGTTAGAGTGGGGGGGAGGGGAAGGACAAAGGGGTGGCTTGCCCAGGGATTTTTTTGGGGGCGGGGAAGAGAGGCATTCCAGGTCCTTTTTGGGATCATCAGCGAGACGGCTCGCAAGGTAGAAATTAATGAAAAGGACGCGCCGGGGAGACGGGCAGGGGGAGAGATGAAGCCGTGGAAAGCAAATCAATGGCCATAATTAATCAAGTTTTAGTCTGTGTAGGCGGAGGGGGGTGGCACACGTGTGACTGATTGCCCAAAAGGCACTCGAAGAAATAATATTTAATAAGAGAAATCAAAAGGAATTTCTAAATTATTTTTCTAAGAAGAAAAGGCTCCAAACAACACTTTGGTCCACCTTTTTCAATCCAAATTCTTTGAGAACTTTTGTTTTTCTCAGTGTATGTGTGAGTGTGAAAAGCGAAAAAGTGAAAATCAATCTTATTACCTACGCGGCATCCAGAATTGGCAGAACTTTAGCTCCATCCCCAAGCAGAAAAACCGGTAAAGGGAAAGGGAAATGAAAATGGTATGGGTTTTCCCCTGCCTCCCCCCTTCAATACATTAATCACAGCTGTAGGTGTGTGTGTGTGTGTGTGAGCAGACAAGACACATACAAATGCAAGAACACCAAAAAAAAAACAAGAAGAAACGTAAATAAGCTTCATTAGCAGCTCGCCAACCTTAAGTGGCCTTTCCCTCCGTCTCAGCCAGAGTGTGTGAAAAATTATTGCATTAATTGCTATGCCAGGAAAAGCACAAAGGAAAAGCTAAAAATAGCTACAGAAAAAGAGAGAGAGAGTATAAAATAAGGATATTATCTATAACTAGCTAATGAATAAGGAGTTCTGGAGAAAAAGATACCAGAAAAGGATTTATAATTGGAAATATATTTCATACAAATTTTAACCTAAATCCCCAGCAAAAAAGGAAAGCACTTTTAGGCGGTAAATTTAGAATTTCAACCTTTAAAAGGAAAACAAGAAAATCACCTAACTATAAATAAAACTATACAAATACAATACAAAAAATATTTATGACTAAATATTTTTAAAATCCCCAAAACCCTTTTAATCCACTCAAAACCGCACTCTGTCTTGTTGAGCCTCCGTTTATCTTGATTTGGGCCATGTCCTCGTATCCTTATATCATCGCTGGCTGCTGCAGCGAGCGAGTCCTCAAAGGGACTTGGCAAATAGTACCCAAGGACCCCTTTCCGATAGCGTTTCCAAATCCGAATCCAAGAATCCCTCCATCGATATCAATTTCGCCAGCGATTTGGACATATGCCAGCTAGCCATGACGACGGCTGTTTAAAGCTCAAAGGACAATTGCAGAACACATCTACCCTCCCCCCCCGAGTGGAGTGAGTGAAGGGGGGGAAGTGAGCTGCTCTCCTATTGCAGCAAACATTCGGCGACACAATGGCAACAACCCTTTGCACTGGGCACAAACAAGTTGTTCAGTTTATGGGGTCATTACCATTACATTACATTACAGCCACCCGCACACACACACACACACTCTTTGGAGTGTGTGAGTGCGAGTGTGTGTGTGGGTGCGGAGGCGGTGGCCAACCTCCAGCTGAGCGTCACACATTTATTGCATTGAAATTCGCTCAATCGCTGGCCTGGCGCCCTGCCAATTCGAATGCCAATGCCCCAGCTTCCAGTTGCGAGGACCCAAGGCCCCTTACACTAAGAGAAATGTCCAGGAATTTGGTATATTTCATTAGGAAATCATAAATATTGAATTTAGAATGGAAATATGATTGAAATTTGCCTTTAAAGTTGATGCTGAAAGGTCTTTAAAGTGAGAGCGAAGCAATGAATGCAGGAAAGTAAAAAGTAGAGAGTGAACAGCAGAAAAATAAATATTAAGAAATGAATACCATGAAAAAAATACCAGGAAATGAATGAAATTTTTAAATGGAAAATAAATGTAAAATGCAATAAACACAGCAAAATTATTATACAAGAAACTCTAAAGTAAGTAAAGAATGCTCTAAAATTAAGGCAAGAAAAGCCATAATGATCAAATGCATTTTAGAAAATGTACTACAAAAGATAGAACACTTTAAAATGAACCCCAAACCAAAATGAACCCAAAATAAAATGAATTACAAGGAAGAGAAATTTGCTTAAATTTAAAACCAAGAGATAATTATCCAAGGAAAGTGATAAGCAGGGAAATAAATAGAAAAATAAATTAATTTAAATGAAAAAAAAACTAAATAAATAACTAAGAAATTAACCTACCCAAAAAACACAAGAAAATACTGAGAAAAACAAATTATCTAATTAGATCTTTAATTTAATTAAATTAGATACCAACCTTTTACTCCTCTCAGTGCCTCAGCGAAAACCCGAAACCGAAATGCTCCTCTAAAATGAGACCATAATGGCTTACGCTCCAACTACCGAGGGTCCTGGGCCTGCGTGTGTGTGTGTGGGTTGGACTAGAGGAGAAATGGTGAAAAGGGGGAGGGAGAGGGGGGCTGGCTTGGAGGAGTTTTGGCGGATGGAAATGGCTGCAAACGGTGATGGGGGGTCTAGGTCCTGATGTGGGGGCGGTCATGTGTCTCCCGGTCTCGCGGCTCGTATCCTTGCCGGGATACCCCCCTCTCCCCCCCTCAGTTGCCCGGGTAAATGAACTGTAACGCAATCAAATCAACACTGGCCGCACCGCAAGCCAAATAAGGACCAAAGCCCGCAATGTATTTAATATTTTCTCTTTTTATTGTGATATGTGACTGTGCCTGGCACACACACACATGATTCGCAATCAGCGGTGAATTGTTGCATACAATAATTGTGTGAAATTGATGTTTATGATGGCCAGAAGAAGGTCCTGCCAGAGGAAGAAGGTCCTGTGGGGTTGAAGGGATCACCATAGAACAGAGTTGGCGGTAAATTAAGGAGACTTTTCACAACCCCAAACTGGTGCCTGATGAGTTTGCTGTGAAGAATAAGAGTTAATTTAAGGGGTTTATTAATTTTAATTAAATATTTTTGGGTTTATTAATTTGCTATTTGTATGAGAGTGCATTTTGGGTTTCTTTGAATGAGTAAATAATATATTCTTAGGGTTTATGGGTTACCTTGTGCCTTTGCTTGTTATATTTTCTGTTGAACTTTTAAGTTCATTTTTAAGTTGAATATTTATTTAGTTTATTATTCTACTTTTACTTTGTTTTCTAAATTTTGCATCTATTTTTATTGCTTTTATTTTTAAGGTATTTATTATTTTGCAAATTATTTGTTATCAAAAGTATGCGTAGCTCTCTTCTTGGCTCCCTCTCTGAGTGACCGCAAGTCCTGTGGCATTTATGGCTGCTGTAACTGTGTAGTTGTAAGAGCAAATGATGTAAAGTTAATGTGTTCCCCCTAGTTTATACACACCCCCACACACCCCTCCACCATTTGGTTTCTTCCCACAAAAACGTTGTCATCATCATCATCATCATCATCATCGTCGCCCTTTTGTTGCTGTCTGTTTGCAATGCAAAGCCTGAAGGGCTGCTGTCCCGGGATGAGAGGTGTTGAAATAAAACTAAGGAGAGAGGCTGCAGGAGGAGAGGCTGCATGCCAAGGCGGAGACGGGGGCAAATTTATGCAAATCCAAAGCGATTTTCAACACTAACTAAAATGAAACGAGCAAGGGAGCAGCGCCACCAGAAGCAAATTGCACAAAAATACTTAAGACACTCGAACGTACACACCACCCGAACACACACCCGAACACACACTCATAGACACGCCATTTTGTATTTGTGCATTTGCAGTGATTCAAAACTTGAAACGTTTTATTATAGAGCCAAGGAAAATGCTGGGAAAGTGCAGGGAAATGCAAAAGAGCAAGCCAGGGCATGGCGCGGGGTACTGAAAACAAACAGCTGCAGGAACTTGGCGTTTAGCTTAAGCAAATGATCAACAAACCGAGGAAGAGCAGACTCTGCGCTATATATATGCACAAGTCTATATATAATATGGCAAGGATGCTGTTGTTGCTCGAGGAAGTGCGAATAAATTTGATGACCAGTTAAAAGGAATTGTCCAAGGAGTGCGCACGGAATGAATAAATGAGTCAATTATCCGGCCAAGGACAACGAGTGTTCCGTCTTAAGGGACTTCTTTAGGGGAAGCAGGAAAAGCAGGGAAAGCAGAGAAAGCAGGGGAAAGCAGGCAAGCAGGGAAACAGGAAAACAGAAAAACATCGAGGGGAGCAAGAAAGGTAATCAAATGCACCCAAAAATACGAAAGCCTTTCCAGCGGCCACCCATTAAACATTGAGCAGTAAATAAAGTTGATAAGCTCCACCGGCTAAAGCCGAGCTCTATAGTTTACTATAGTTTACTATAGTTTGTGTTCTGTGTAGCAAAAGCGTAAAAAACTTGGCTCCCAGTGTTGTTTACAGTCCAAAAGGGGCATTAAAAATTAACAAGCTGCTTTCAAGACACAAGCAGCAGCTTGATTCCTCCGTTTGCACAATTAATTTGTGAGTCTAGAAGGGGAAGACAAAGAAATGAACTCTATAAAATGAACACCTAGAAATGAATACTTAAAAATGAACAGAGGAATGAATAAAAGAATACCTTGAAATGAATACCTAGAAATGAATACTATGAAATGAGCAGAGGAAGAAATTAAATGAGTACCAGAAATGAATACTAACAAATGAGCAGAGGAAGAAGTAAAATGAACATCTAGAAATGAACAGCTAAAAATGAATACTAAGAAATGAGCAGAGGAATAAATAAAATGGGTACCAGAAATTTACTAATGTACTAATGTACTAATCTAATAATTAAACGAAAAGAATACAAAGAAGGAAAGATGGAAAGAAGACATTCAAATGAAATAGAATAAACCCTTTAATCTTTATTTTTCCAGGATCCCTTCATGTCTTGGCCCTGGAGCACTATCTGCCCTCGCACGACGAGAACGGCGAATTCCACATACCCTTCCCGCCCTCCAGCGAGATCTATGTGTTCAACAGATACGGCCAGCATGTGGCCACCAAGGATTTGACCTCGGGCAAGACCCGCTACAGCTTCCTGTACTCGAAGAACACCAGCTTCGGCCGCCTGTCCACCGTGACGGATGCCTCCGGCAACAAGATCCAGTTCCTGCGCGACTACAGCAACGTGGTCAGCTCCATTGAGAACACGCAGGACCACAAGTCCGAGATCCAGATCAATGGCATCGGCATCATGACCAAGCTGAGCGAGAAGGGACGGCAGGAGATCGAGCTGGACTACGACAGCAACACGGGACTGCTCAACTCGCGCTCCTCGGGCGGCGAGACGTACATCTATCAGTACGATGAGTTTGGCCGCGTCACCGGCATGATTCTGCCCAGCGGTGAGATTGTGAGGATCACCTCTCAACTGGCGGACAGCCAGGGACTGACCGTGTACGTGCACGCCTCCGTGGAGTCGCTGTTCTCGCGGGAACGCATCTCGGGCGAGGCCAACGAGCTGCTGGTTCTCGGCGGCGTTAGATCCACCTTCCTGAAGCGCGGCCAAGCGCACGCCGATGCGGAACTAAAGGCCAACAACACCCTGGTGATCCACGGAGACAACGGTGTCGTGGTGGAGGCCTCGGCCGTGGCTCGACATCCACTGCTGGAGGCCGCCCTGCCCGTCGAGGCCGAGATGCTGGCCATGTGGTCGCACCAGAGCGTCACCATGGGCGAGGGGCTGACCAACTCGATGTACTCGGTGTACAGCCTGGTGGGCGATGTGCGCAATCCGCAGCAGACGCTGAACCGCGAGATCTGGGTGAACCAGTCGCGGGTGATCGGCGTGGAGTTCGATCAGTTCACCAATCGCGAGACCTTCTACGACGCCCGCCGCACGCCCATCCTGATCGTGGCCTACGACCAGTCGGGCCTGCCCAAGTCCTACTACCCGACCAACGGCTATCCGGTGAACATCACCTACGACCGCTTCAATCGCGTCGAGGGCTGGGCCTGGGGTCCGGCGGAGCTCAAGTACAGCTACGACCGGCACGGTCTGCTCTCGGAGATCACCTCGCAGCAGGACGGGATCGTGTCGTTCGTTTACAACGACTGGAACTTGGTCTCGGAGATCGGACTGGCCAGCCAGCGCAAGTTCGTGCTGCAGTACGACGATGCCGGCGGCCTTAGGCATGTGGTGTTGCCCTCCGGAACGCGGCACAGCTTCAGCATGCAGACATCGATCGGATTCATACGGTGCACGTACACGCCGCCGGGCAGCACGCGGGCCTACCTGCAGCACTACAGCCATGCGGGGGCCCTCCTCCAGACCATCTTGCCGGGCGACGGCGCCCGGATCGTGTATCGCTACAATGCCGCCGGCCAGCTCACCGAGGTGGTGCACGGCGACGGGCGAAGCGAGTTCCAGTACAACGAGGCCACCGGCATGCCCAGCACGGTGTCGCACACGGAGCGCGAGCTGGAGTATCGCTGGGACTTTGAGTATGCCGCCGGCCTGCTGGCCGAGGAGCGGATCGACTATGTGGCCAAGACGGGCCTGAGCAATGCCAAGTTCAGCTACGAGTATGACTCGCAGTTAAGGGTGGTGACCCTGCAGGGCAGGATCGGCGGCCAGAGCCTGCCGTCGCAGGCCTTTGCCTATGATCCGCGCACGGGCAGGCCGAGCCTGATTGGACAGTTCCGGTACTCGCAGCTGGCGCAGAACCAGACGCAGCTGCACGACGGCACCGCCAGCTTCACGCGGACCGTGGACGGCCGCTTCCAGACGCAGCGCATGGCACTGGCCATTCATCGGTTGGAGGTGTTCCGCATGGAGTTCTCCTACGGCGTGCACGGGAGGATATCGCAGACGAGGACCTACACGCGCAACATGGCGGTGAATAGCTACACGAACGTTAAGAACTACACGTGGGACTGTGACGGGCAGCTGGTGGGCGTGGAGGCGCAGGAACCGTGGGGTTTCCGCTACGATGACAACGGGAATTTGCTCTCGCTAACCTATCGGGGCAACACCATACCCATGGAGTACAATGCCCAGGACAGGATCGTCAAGTTCGGCGAGGGGCAGTACAAGTACGATGCCCGCGGCCTGGTGGCGCAGAATGCGCGCGAGGAGCGCTTCCACTACAACACGCAGGGTCTGCTGGTGCGCGCCTCGAAGCGGGGACGCTTCGACGTGCGCTACTACTACGACCACCTGAAGCGTCTGACCACGCGCAAGGACAACTTCGGCAACGTCACGCAGTTCTTCTACACGAACCAGCAGCGCCCCTACGAGGTCAGTCAGATCTATTCGCCGCGCGACGGCAAGCTCATGTCGCTGACGTACGACGATGTGGGGCACCTGATCTACGCCCAGGTGTACCGGCACAAGTACTACGTGGCCACGGACCAGAGCGGCACTCCGCTGATGCTGTTCAATCAGTACGGCGAGGGGATTCGCGAGATTATGCGCTCGCCCTTCGGCCACATCGTCTACGACTCGAATCCGTATCTGTATCTGCCCATTGATTTCTGCGGCGGCATCTTGGATCAGGTCACCACGCTGGTGCACATGGGCGATGGCAGGGTCTACGATCCGCTGATTGGCCAGTGGATGTCCCCCGATTGGCAGCGAGTCGCCGAGAGAATAATCACGCCCACTCGCCTGCATCTGTATCGCTTCAATGGCAACGATCCCATCAATGTCGGACACGAGCGTCACTATCCGCAGGACTTTGCCGCCTGGATGAAGACCCTCGGCTACAATGTGGGCAATCTGGTGCCACAACTCTCGCGGGATCTGTGGCAACCACCGGCGCTGTGGGGTCGTCCGCCCACCAATCCGGTGGCGCTCAATCTGCGCCGACCCTTCGACAACATACCCACAATGGCCGTGGAGAGCGGCTTCCTGGCGCACCTCAACGTTCGCCGCATGTCCGACTTTGAGCAACTTTCCGCGCCGCCACGCTCGGCTTTGAAATGCGACGTGATGGATCCTTCGCCGCGCTCTATAGGATCGGATACGGAGCCGCCCTTCGGCAAGGGAATTGTGGTCTCACGAACGGCTGATGGACAGGCCATCGTGTCCAGTGTGCCAGCGGCGAATGCCATCTACAGGGACGTCTACACGAGCGTGTTCAATCGCTCCAAGCTGCTGCCCTTCACCTTTGTGGTGCACAATGCCCAGCAGGACTCGTTCTTCTTTGTGAAGGAGGACGCCTGGCGGGCCACCGAGGACAGGCAGCAGCTGAAGCGGCTGCAGGGTCAGGTGAATACCACCTTCCACGAGATCACCCGTGAGCCGACGGTGGGCACACCAGCTTCTGCCTCGTCGGGCGGCAGCTCCTCGTCGTCATCCTCATCCTCCTCGTCCTCATCGTCCTCGTCCTCGTCGAATACGGGCAACTATCTGGACGTGAAGATCCATGGGGCGCATGCCATCATCAATTTGCGCTATGGCACTACGGTGGCCAAGGAGCAGCAGCGCCTGATGCACCACGCCAAGCTGACGGCTGTGCGGAAGGCGTGGCATCGCGAAAAGGAGGCGCTGCGCAGCGGCCTTACCACGGCGCTGGAGTGGAGCCAGCAGGAGAGCGAGGAGATCGTGAAGCAGAGCTATGCCAACAACTACGAGGGTGAGTACATCCACGACGTGGCCCTGTATCCGGAGCTGGCGGAGGATCCCTACAACATCAAGTTCGTGAAGAAGAAGGGCGCCACCGGCGGAGCGGCGGGAGTGCCGAATTCGCGGCGACGCCGTCGCCGTTCCATCGAAGAGGAGGCCGAACCAGCGGAAACGGAAGCCGACTGTTAGCTCGCGAAACTGTACTAAAAGCAACAGGAAGTAACAGGAACTAAGCAAAGAGCGAAGCAGCGACGCAGCGAGGAGAAGCCGAACCCAAGAGAAGCGAAAGCGAAGAAGCGGGAGACATAATTATTTATATATAGTACATATAGTACACAAAAATCTATGTTATCGAACCAGTTTTTTGATGTCAAGGAACAGTATATATATACACGTATACATAACATATTTTTTTTTATTGTTAGCCACTATACATATATATAGAGAAAAGTAAAAGTAAAGGAAAAAGTAAAAGAAATGCAAGGAGAAGGGCAAAGCAAGCCGCATGCCAACATAATCCCATGTAGCTGCATGTGCGTCATAAGTGTATATGTGTGTGTGTGTGTGACAGATACAGAATTATATATATATATAGTGAATATATACGAAGGATAAAGGATAAAGGATAACAGATAAAGGATAATGGATAAAAAGGTAGCATAGTGTAGTAGTCATATATGAAGCATAAAGCGTACCATTTACACACAGACTCACCACAATAAGGAGAAGGAAACGGATAGAGATCTTTAAGGAAGAATCGCGGCAAGGAATCGCGGCAAGGAATCGCAGAGGAATGCAGAAGAAAGGCTTTTCTTTTTTCGTGGTACTCGAGCTTTTTGAGACTGGCATAGTTTTAAACACACACAAAAATATAAAAAAACCCACACGACATGACACGACATGACACGACACGACACACAGGACACACTGGACACACTGGACACAGCATCCTTGAAGCCGCCGCTGGAGGAGGATGATGTGGAAGGAGATGATGATGCGGTTCCAGGAGGGGCAGGCAAATGTACATAGAATCGAGCGAGGAGAAAAGAGAGGGTGGAGAATGCAGGCAAAGGCGGAAGCGGAAATGGATTCCAAAAGGACAGACCAGACCAAACACACCCCCAACCCACACACACACACACACACATTAAACACATACAACTGAACACAGCAGGAGGACTTAAACTACACTGGACAGCCGGATATCCGGGTTATTCTGGATAATACCGGGGCTGCGGGAGATTTTTGCTTAGCGAAAGCTTTCTCTCATTTTTGCTTTGCTTAAAGAAAAACAAAAAACAAAGGAAACTCAACAAGAAACAAAAAAAAAGGATAAAAGTAATTAAGAACAATTAGCGGCTAGGCAGGAAAGTGTGTTTTTTTTTTTTTTAAATCATAATAATTATAAATATATAAATGGATATACACACTAAATATAGGGACACACACACACAACACACACACACATATTGAATATATATAGAGAGAAACCTATAGCTGTAAAGTCCTGATAGATAAGTTTAAGTTTTGACCTTACTTAATTAACTAATTTATTCATTATTATTGTTCGTGTGCCGAGGCAAGGGCAACACACAATCCACAATCCAAAAAAAAAATAACGAACAAGGAAAACAAGGAAAATCTAAAAAAAAGAAGAAAGATCGTATAAATCGAATTAATTTTAATGATACACATTATAACTACTACTGTACGGAATGTGAAATGTTTTGTTATTATTTGTAAGTCAGCTTCTTTCGAACCCAGCTCAATGCGGCCCCCAATAAACCCCCAAAAAAACCATTTTGAAAACAAACAAATCGAACTAAATAAAGCTTAAAAAACAGTATTAAAAAAATAAACACTAAAACACACACGTAACAGAAATTAAGGAGACACGAAGAAAACGACGATGATTTCAGCCTGGAACTCGAGGGAACTCTCACAGCAGTCGAGATCGTTGAGCTCAAGTTCACCTTCCGTCCGACAGACCTTGATTTGGGATTGAGTCAGAGATTATGTCCAGATATCGAGTGTGCATGTTCAGGACCCAGCTCCAGATTGATTCCTCAATTAGATGCCAATTAATATCGAATTTGAGTCACACACACACAGGAGTACGTAGTGTCCTTGCCCACCCCCCAACACAACCCCATTTCGCTTCGCTTGAGAGTCCGAGTTTCACATTTTGTTTTCCATGAATTGGTGCTTATCGAATTTATTGCCACAACTATATGTGTAGATGGATCGTTTCCCCTTGCCTCCCCCCTAGCGAGTAAGCGAAGAATTGCTAGAGAAAACCCGTAGAAAATGTAAAAGGAAAACAAAAGATTGCTGAATTAGTTGCGAACGAGCAAGAAAACGAAATTTTATAAAAATTACCAACTCGAAACGAACCCCGACCAGAAAACGAGGCCAAAACGAGCGAGATCAGTTGGGCTAGAAGAGAGCAAACGGCGAGAGTAGCGAACGAAGAGAGCAGCCGAGGAAAGAGATCAGCGAGCAGCTGAGCAGAGAGAGCGGCTCAGAGAGAGCCAAGTAGAACGCAGCTTAGAGCAGAGTGAGTGAGTCCGTGTGAGAGTGTCCGCCCGATTCAGAGAGCGTGTCCGAACCGATGTCCGCCCAAGGGAGAGCCTGTCCGCCTAAGCGAGAGTGTCAGTGTCCGTGTGCGTGCGATAGCGTTATATCAAAAAAAAAAAAAAGAAAACAAAAATCGAGGAAGGGGAGCGGTAGTAGTTGCTGGCGTATCTGTGTATATACATTAGGGCTAATCAAGGTAAACTAGTGTTATATCGTATATGGCACCGTGCATCGTAATCCCTAGATATACATGCATATATCTAAATAAATATATTAACGTACGAGTATATATATAAATATATATATAGAGGCACACACATACACAGGGAGTGTGGGCAATTTTTTTTGCTTTTTTTTCCTCCATCGTTGTCGCGCCTAACTAGATGTAAAATAACGAGACAAACTAACGGATATGATATATAGCATATATATATATATATGGTATATATATAAATAGAGAGTATATATGTAATATGTATAGGAGTATATATGTGTTAGATGTACGTGTGCGGGGGTACCTCTGTACTTGCCGCTCGAATTTCTCCCATCTGGTTATTCATTCGTTTCCATTTCCGTTTCGTTGATTGGCAAACCAAAACAATTCGAAAAAGAGCAGGAGTCAGTTACCTATTAGAATTTGGCAAGCATTAAACAAAAGCGAATAAAGCGAGGAAACGAGAGAACAAGAAGTTATGAAAATATGAAAACGAAATATGAAAAATTAAAAATGAAAAATGAAATTGCTTCAAAAGCAACAAAAAAAAAAAAATATATATACAAAAAATGGCACACACACTAAAATTAATATTATGGAAAAACAACGGCTTGAAAACGGAGAAAAACCGAAACGCAGACGCAGCAACAAATATTTATATGTACATAACTGGATAAATGGAAAAACAACCAAGTATTTTAGTATATTTATGTTAGAGCTACACGAAACGAACTTCGACTTGAGTCGAGCCGAAGGGCAGTAGCGTACACCTTAACCTAAACCTAAACTAAACTTAAACTAAAGCTAAAGTCGGGCTGGAACGGAGGCGGAGGAAATACTTAGCAAATAAAGAAACAGGGAAACAATTGAGATAAATTAACATTTAAACGTTTTGCACACCACAAACAATATAAACAAGCTACCAACGGAGATACATACACGAACAGATACACAGATACGAGATACGAGATACGAGATACGAGATACAGGATACAGGATACAGATACAGCTACTAAGAAAGATACAGCTACAGATTCACCTACAGATACAGATACTACAGGACACTTACTTACACAACGACAGGACACACACACTGACGACGCGCAAAGCAAACAACAAAATTTAGCAACAACAAGAATTTATGAGATATAATAAACAAATAAACAAAATATAATAACATAAACGAAGAAACAACAACAAGAACCGAGCGGCAGCAGCAAGCTAGCCGAAATACTTATTAAAAAACAAAGAGTAAATGGCAAGACATGAAACAAAAAGAAAGAACAAATTATATTTATTAGACAAAATAGCAAGGACGGGCGAAGAGATAGAGAGAGAGAGCGCGGCAACCTTAAGGATCTGTAGTATATCGAACTATGTAATTCACAAATAGTAAATAAACCGAGGCCAGTCAGGGCGAGCAGCCTAAGGCATATTGTAGGGCAAATTCAAACTAAAACTATCGAGTATAAAGCGGAAGGAAGGAAGGAAGGAAGGAAGTAACCCCTCTCCCGAACACCCCTCGTTTTTTTTTTCGTCTGTGTAAGCTTTGTGGAGATTCCGATGAGGAGTGCTAGCGATTCAAACGATTAACGATAACCGCCATCTCCAATCTCCACGCCCCATTCCCAGTCCCCCCTAGGCATATGCATATATAGTATATATATATATATATATCTAAACGGTAAATGAACAATTATATATGGCATTATATTACCACACAGCAGAACAGTAAAGAAAATGACATCAAATAAAATGATAATTACGATAATTATTGCAGTAACGATAACGATATACCGTATATGTAATGATTTCAACGCGAAAACAAGAATACTTTAAGCCGTATTAAGTTGAACTATATATTATATATGAGATCACACATATATATATATGAGTATATATATATTTAAATGGAGAAAACAAAAACCAAGTGCGACAAGCGATAAAATAAACCAAAACAAAAGAGAGAAAAAACAAAAAAAAAACAACACACGCAACACAACTTCTGAGGATATCAAGGGTCTAAGAATAAATAAAAACTAATGAATTAATTAAAAATAAATAAATGAATATGAAAACTAAATGTGAAGCCATAACCGTGTGTTTTTATTGAAGGTCTGTTGGGGTGTTGCGTATGGGCTGAGATTATATCGAGCTCACAGAGCAATGGGTAGTGGCAAGCCTCCATCCCCCATCCCCCATCCCCCATCCCCCCTCTGTGCAGGCTGCCCAAGGAAGTTAAGCCCCCGAAATGCATACATAATAATCATCCTGGCTCCCGCTGCTGTTTGCCGTTGTTGGTGTTGCTGTCTTGGCCAGAGCGTTGACACACATGCATGCCAAATGAGTTTCGGGGCCCAGCATTTGCCAAAAGATTTGGCCAAAGGAAGAGGAGCCCAGCTGCACTAGATTTGAGTGAAATGTTGCTACTTCTGGGTGGCTTCTCCGGGCCCAGTAACTGCTGCTGGCAGGGCTCCCGCTCCTGCTCCTCCATCTTCATCTCCATTTCCATCTCGCCACTCGCATCTCGCCACTCGCTTCTCGCATCTCCATCTGCAGCTGCAGCTGCAGTTAAATATTCAAATTTATACAAAGCATCTTCAGGTGCTCGTTGAGCAGTTGTGTGTTGCCTGTTTGCCAACTACAAACTATGTGTCAACAGCGGCTCAGGCCGAGACAGATGAAGAAAGCAGCCCCTGCCGCATTCACCCCTCGGGCTGGCGCTGCTGCTGCTGCTGCTGCATTATTTATCCCCAAAAAGGTAAGCAGGTGAGCAGGTGAGCCCCACCCTGTACCAGCCAGCTCTCAGCAGCCAGGTCGAGGCTGCAGTGTGCACTGTGCTCTCCATTTTCCGCATTTCAATTACAGACTTGCCGTCGTCATCATCATCGCCATCGCCATCGCCATCGCTCCTAGTCATCAGTATGCGCCCGCCGCTGCCTCAAGAGCTGCGTCCTAGCCTCGACCCGACACCCGGCCAAGAACGATGGAGAAGGACCGCCACCGACACAGGCCCCAGGATGGGGGATAGGATGGGATGGGACGGAGGCAAGGGATCAGGGATCTGGGATAAGGCGGGAGCACTGTTCGGCGCCAAAACAAGTGCCAAAAGTCAAAGTCCCACGGCAGTTTCGATCCGGAATGTTAATGTGCCAAAAAATAAGAGCTTAAGAGTCGGGTCTGCTCGAGGGCTCTCTCACCGAGTTGCATGCTTTTTGGCTGTACTAAATATTGGGATAGTTTTTACCTGAAGCAAGCTGTAGATCAGGGAGTTGAGAAGACAGTGTCTGCTAGTTTTTTCTTCGTTTTTGGGTGAGTTTTCTTAGGTTAGGAGGGAATTATAAGCAAAGTATCCTTCCGTTCCTATAAACCATATATATTATTGATCAGCATCATCAGGCGAATCGACAAAGCCAAAATCCAGAGGGAAAAATATGTGGCCAATTTTTTCAAAAACCAATAAGGGGTTGTTACATCAAAATTAAAAAGAAATTGGACAAAAAATAAATATTAAATTTTCGAATGTAGATAAGTTATCCGTGAGAAACCAAGAAAAAAAATCATAGATTACCCCCAAAACCCCCTAAAGCCAACCGAATACCCCCCTAGAACCACCC